>CM077147.1:156063790-156558611 GCA_039583875.1 Platanthera guangdongensis | reverse complement strand
TTATTAAATTGAAAACTAAGTCCTATAATTATTAAAAGTTATTTTGTCTTAATCCGATTCGATGCCGAGCGTTAACCCTTCATCGAATTTTTCTAAATCGTTTTTTTTCGCTCTTTTGCTTTTTCCGTCTTTACTTAATTAAAATCTCACCTTACTTTCAGTAAAATAATAGTCCTCCTAGAGGAGTAAGAATACTCAACCCGACCCGAGAACAGTACGACCTCGGTTATTCCACCCGAATATCGAGTACTACTATGATATGGTTGGGTACATTGGAATATATGTACTGATTTGAAAAGCCTCACCCTACTCAATGATATACATCAAGGTGTATTTGATGTGGCTTTGAGTTTCTTTGTGCAGGTTAAGTAACTGCAGGTTTGTAGAAACGTTTCTAAGTCCATGTGTCGATACCCAGAAGAAAGTGTCGACACTTAAGAAGGCTGTGTCGACACCTAGAGAAGCAGTGTCGACACTTGGAGTAATTGTGTCGACACCAGGAATGCAGAGTCGAACCAGAAGGAAAGTGTCGACACATACAGGCTGTGTCGACAACAATGAAGAAATGTCTACATAATCAGTGTGTCGACACAAAGAAGCAGTGTCGACAACCAGAGAACTTTGTCGACATCAAAAGTGTTGACACTAGGAGGCTGTGTCGACACTCAGCAAAACTTCAACAAAGTTCAAGTACAAGTATCGACACTAGGAGGCTGTGTCGACACTCAACAAAACTTCAACAAAGTTCAAGTACAAGTGTCGACACTAGGAGCTGGTGTCGACACCAGCATAATTGCAACAAAGTCTATGTACAAGTGTCGACACAAAGGAGATGTGTCGACACTCAGCAAAAGTCTCAACACATGAATAATGTGTCGACACAAAGGAGATGTGTCGACACTCAGCAAAAGTATCAACACAGAAGGAATGTGTCGACACAAAGAAGATGTGTCGACACTTAGCAAGTATCAACACAAGAAGATTGTCGACACAAAGGAGTTTGTGTCGACACTTAGCAGAAATCAACAAAACATTGAAGAAGAAGGACTTGTGTCGACACACAGGATCAGTTTCGACACATTCTGAAGAAGCAGTGTCGAGAAGCAGTTTCTACAACACAAGGAGTTGTGTCGACACCATGAAGGCTAGTGTCGACACTCAGTCTACTTGTGTCGACACTTGGTCTAATTGTGTCGACACATAAAGACTATCTCTGTCTTGACACTTTCGACAGTAACAGAGTTTCAAGAAGTGACTGGATGACTTGACAGCTGCCATTTCCACCGATCAACTGCTACTGTCAGAGCTGTCAGAAAAGTTGTTAGAAACCGGATCAGTCGGTTACCATGAAGAAGGCTTATATAAAGGCTTATTCCTTCAACAGAAGAGAACAATCAGAATAAGAGGAAGCAATCGTTGAAGTGAGAAACAACAAACAAGCGAAAGACCTTCAAGTGAAGATCTAAGAAGTTGGAGAGAGAAAGCTCCTTCTAAGAAGACAGCTATTGAACCAGGCTGATAAGGAAGATTCAGATTGATATCAAAATCTTTAGTCATCATTGATTGAAGATCATCTGCATAGAGATACACCCCTACTGTGTTCTAATTCAAGAAGCTTTGAAGAAAGCCAAGGGAGGTTAATCTCTGCAAAGATCTTTCAAGAACTCATCAAGAAGCCAGTCAACTCAACTTTCTCAATCAGATTTGTGGTTATTAATCCTTGTACTTTTTATTTTCTGTAGATCCTAAGGGATCTGAGTTGTAATCCTATATTTATAAAGGCTGAGTGGTAGGGCTTGTGTGCCTGAGTGTAGGAGATACATTTCTCTGAGTGTAGGCCTTGTTGAAGGCTGAGTGTAGGCCTTGTTTGAAGGCTGAGTGTAGGTCTTGGTGAAGACTGAGTGGTAGGGCTTTTGTGCCTGATTGTAGGAGTTGGATCACTCTGTGTTGTAGGAACCTATTTGGGGTTCTGAGCTGTAAGATCTGTGGATCTGAGAAGTAGTGGAGAAGTTAGGCCGAATCTAGTACACTACTAGATAGGCGAAGGGGGAAAGTGGATGTACCCAGACCTTGGGGAACAACTATAAATCCTGTGTGCTCTCTGTGATTGTATGCTTGTATGATTGTTGTGTTATTTGTGCTGAATTGCTGTGAAGAATTGCATATAATTCGTGTTTCTGCCATAAAAATTAAAAAAGATAAAGTGCACCTATTCATCCCCCTCTAGGTGGTTTAGGCACTAGTTCTTTCAAGTGGTATCAAAGCGAGGTTACTCAAAAAGGATATAACAGTCTGAGTAAAGATCCTATAGGCAGAATCAGTATCATCAAGAATCAAGAAAATGGGTTCAACTGAGAATCACAAAGAGCTAGGATCCATGAAATTGTCAATCTGCAGAAAGGAGATCTTTGGCATTTGGAAAGAAAGGTTAGACTTTTTATGGAAGCCTCTGACCCAAAAATTTACATTACAGTCAAAGAAGGGTCTTATGTGCCAATGAAAGTATCTGTTTTAGATGCAAATCAGAGAACTCCCAAAGACTATTCTGAAATGACCAAGGATGAAATAATTCTGGCCACTATGGACAAGAGGGCCCAAAATATTATTGTAAGTGCAATTAATGATGCCACATTTCAGAATCTGATTCATTGTAAAACATCAAAAGAAATGTGGGACACACTGATAGTTTACATGGAGGGATCTGAAGAAGTTAGACAAGACAGAAGTCTTTATTAAATCAAGAGTATGAGAGCTTCAGACAAGGCAAGTCTGATAGCATAACTGAATGCTACAAGAAATTCTATAGGATTGTCAATGAATTGATGTCCTATGGAAGAGAGTTCAGCAATTATGAATTGAATGATAAGTTCTTGAGATCTCTGACAAAGGACTGAGATACTAAGATTTGTGTCATAAGGGAAATGGCCAAACTAGCTGATATACCTCCTCCAACATTGTTTGGAAACTGTTATCTTATGAGATGCAGTTAATGGTAAGGAAGGAGGAAGAAAAGACTACTAGGGTGGAGCACAAAGAAAGAGTTGTGGCCTTCAAGACTGAAGCCACTAAGAAATATAGAAGCAAGTCTCCATCTCCACCATAAATAGTTGCTGAGACAGTATCAGATACTTCAGATAGTAAGAATTCAGAAAGCAGTGAAAGTGATGAAGACTTTGCTGCATTTACTAGGCATTTTCAGAAGTTTCTGAAGAAGAAGCAGTGGAGGTCCAAGCCATCCACTTCACAGTCAAAAGTGACTACTACCAGAAAAGGAAGTCATCAAGGAATGACAGAAGAAAGTCCAAGTCTAGTAACACTACATCCTCAAAAATAGTTTGCTATTGTTGCAATAGACAAGGACATGTAATAGTTGATTGTCCAGAAAAGAGGAAAGAGTCCACTGACAAGAAGAAGACACAGTTCAAGGGCAAAAAGGAAAGGTCCTTTGTTGCCAAGAAGGATAAAAGTCTGACTGATATGTCATCTTCAGAAATAGATTCAGAAGCTGAAGCCTATATTGGCTTGTTTGCTGAAGAAGAAGAAAATGAGTTCATGCAGCTAATGAACTCAATTTATGAGCAGGAGGACATTCAGTACAAGGACTGATGGCCTTATCAAAAGGAGACAAAAACCATGATCAGCCTGGACCTAGTCAGGTATAAAATTGTTCTTCAAGTTCAATTTCTAGTGCTGGATCAGATTCAGATACATCAGCATCTAGTGATGTGAGTGGTTCTGAATCTAAAGGAGACATTCATCAGTTAATTGATGAATATAGAGAATTGTTGCAGGCTTTGAAGAAAAGCAAACTCTTGGCCAAGACTCTGGCTAAGGAGATTGCTAGTCTTAAAGTGGCTGCAACAGATTTTGACAAGTTATTAGATCAGAAATTAAATGAAATAGCCAGACTGAAGAATATTACAGTCATTCAGATGAGGACTATTACATTTAAAAATGATCAAATTAGAAATCTGGAGATTAGTCTTCAGAAGGAGAGAGATATTGTAGCAAGTTTTTCTAAACCAAATCTGTTCTACCTTTGATAGATGAGTTTGTACCTCATAAGGGTAAAACTGGATTGGGGTTTACAAAACCTGCCTGGACAGTAAAGTCTAAGCCTAAGGCAAATCCCCAGTACTCAACAAGAAGCCTGCTGTAGATAAAACAGCCAGGGTTGTACCTAACAAAGGTACAACAGATTTGAGTGCTGGTGTTGTGGCAAGGTAGGCCACTTTGCCATAGATTGTTGGCATAATTCAAATGTCAAGGTGAGTAGCAAACTGCCTGCTAGAAAAGCTACAGGTAGTTTTGTTAAGATTCAGACTAACTTGCACCAAGGACCCAAGAATTATTTGGGTTCTAAGGTTAAGTAATTTGTTTTGCAGGTGAGTCTAAGTGGCCATGCCCCAATATGGTACTTGGATAGTGGATGTTCCAGGCACATGACTGGAACTAGGGGATTGCTAAAGGACTATACACCTATCAAGGATGGTCCTAAGGTTACCTTTGGTGGTTCATAAAAAGGAATCATCAAAGGCTTTGCTCCACAGGTGTAATTGAGAAGATGGATAAGCTTACTATTGAAGAAGGTACTATTGTAAGTCAGCAAGTGGATGATAGTGGCTGCTGTCCAGGGGAGTACAAGATACTCCTATTGCTGAAGAAGACCAAGAGGAGCAGGTGAATGAAGAAGCTGAAGGTGTACAACCAGAAGACAGGCTGCCTCCAGCAAATAGGCATTTAAAAAGATCATCCAGCCAATCAAATTATTGGAGATCTCAGACAAGAGGTACAAACAAGGAGCAGGAATCTAAGTTCAGTTCTCTACTCCAGCTTTCTATCCCAAGTAGAGCCAAAGAAATTTGAAGAAGTCATCCTAGACCCTCATTGGATTGAGGCTATGCAAGAGGAGCTGAACCAGTTCAAAAGATGCAAAGTCTGGGAGCTAGTTCCTAAACCAAAAGACCACAACATTATAGGAACTAAGTGGATCTTTAGGAACAAGTTGGATGAAAATGGAGTAATTATAAAGAACAAAGCTAGACTAGTTGTTAAAGAATATAGGCAGGAAGAAGGTATTGATTTTGATCAAACCTTTGCTCCAGTAGCCAGATTGGAAGCAATAAGGATGTTTCTTGCCTATGCAACATTCCAAGGATTTAAGGTCTATCAAATGGATGTTAAGTCAGCTTTTCTGAATGGAAACCTAAAGGAAGAAGTTTATATAGAGCAGCCATCAGGTTTTGTAGATTCTACTAAACCTAATTATGTTTATAGACTTAAGAAGGCTTTGTATGGGTTAAAACAAGCCCCTAGGGCTTGGTATGAAACCTTGTCTAGTTTCCTCATTGAGAATAAATTCACAAGGGGAAAATAGACAAGACTCTATTCCTTAGGGAATCCAGAGGCAAGATCATCCTAGTCCAAATATATGTAGATGACATCATATTTGGGTCTACAGAAAGCAGTCTTTGCAAAAAGTTTGCAAAACTAATGCAAGGACAATTTGAAATGAGCAGTATGAGGGAACTTAAGTTCTTCTTGGGTCTCCAAGTTAGACAGACTGAGGATGGTTTATCCATATGCCAATCTAAGTTCACCCTAGAATTGATAAGGAAGTATGGTATGGAATCATCCACTACCATAAAAACTCCTATGGGTTCAACAATGTCTTTATGCAAAGATGATGCAGGGAAACCTGTAGATGAAACTTTGTATAGAGGGATAGTTGGCTCACTATTATATTTAACTGCAAGTAGACCAGATATCATGTATGCTACATGTGTCTGTGCTAGGTACTAAGCTTGCCCTAAAGAATCTCATTTGACAACAGTCAAAAGAATTTTGAGATATCTTAAGGGCACTCCAATATCTAGGCCTTTGGTACCCTAGGAATGGAGATTTTGAACTGACAGGTTATTCAGATGCAGATTTTGCAGGCTGCAAAGAAGATAGAAAGAGTACCATAGGTACCTGTCAGTTTCTAGGTGGAAGGCTGGTGTCTTGGAGTAGCAAGAAGCAGATCAGTGTGGCTATCTCCACAGTTGAGTCAGAGTATGTTGCTGCAGGGAGCTGCTGTGCACAACTACTATGGATACAACACCAGCTAGAAGATTATGGTATACAAGTAAGTAGAACACCTTTATTTTGTGATTCTACTAGTGCTATTTCTATTGCAAATAATCCTGTCTCTCATAGTAGGACTAAGCACATAGAAATAAAGTACCATTTTCTAAGAAAACATGTGGAAAAAGAAGATATTTCCCTAGAGTATACAAATACAGAAAATCAGCTAGCTGATATGTATACTAAGCCTTAGATGAAACCAAATTCAATAAATTTAAAATTGAATTAGGGATGATAAACTTAGAATAGTTTACAAAAATTGGCTAAGTAAAATGGTGTCGACACACAGAGTTGTCTGTGTCGACACATAGTAGTGGTGTCGACACTTTAGAGAAATGGTATCGACACATCTAGGAAGCTTGTGTCGACACTTCAGAGAATTAGTGTCGACATATGCAGTGTAGGTGTCGACACATCCAGAGTGGTGTCGACACTTAGGATTTACACAGAATTAGTCAAGTATAGTCTCGACTAAGTGTCGAGCTGAGTGGTGTCGACACATATATAATTGTCGACACATATATTCTGTCGACTATACTTGTGTCGACACATAGTTGTCGAGACATTATAAGTAAGTGTCGACACTTTTCAACAGTGTCGACACAATTTAAGTATTTTGACGCGCCTTTTCACCTTCGATTCTAGAAAGGTATAAATAGGTTTTCCCCAGTGTTTGTCGACACACTCACCTTTGTCTCGAGACCAAACTTGTGTGTTGACATCTCTCTTCTCCAAATTCAAAATTTCTTCAAACCCTAATGACGCCCAAGCTAGAAGAGAATGTTAATGAAGGATATGAGCTCGTGCGACATGCCTTTGATGATGCGGAACCCGAAATCAAGGTGTGGTAACCCTAATTGCCGAGACTGGATTGGAATATCTTGTATATGAACTAATCAAGATCTGGAAGAAGCAGGTCATAGAATTTTGAGTACAACTTCACTAGATGATACTGGACTCAAGATTAAGTCCAGAGTTCATGGACCAAAGTCAAGGTCACACAGAAGAGTCTGAGGAAGGTACTTCAACTACCAAGAACAAAAGAGGAAGAAGATGTCTCTACATCTAAGACTAGAGAAACATTAAGATGGTGTGGACTGAACTCAAACATGAAAATTGGATCTGTCTTTAATAGAAAAGGGATGAACATCCAAGGAAAATTCTTGTCTGAAATAGTTGGAAAGGTCATCCTGAGCAAGCCTGGAGGACATGACAAAATCTCAGCTTATATGTTCAGTTTGATGACAAGGATTATCTTCAAACTAGATACTGATTGGTCTGCAGTTATGTTTGAAAAGATAAAAAAGAGTATGAAGAAGCCCAATCTGGGAAGAATTCTGAGTTTATATCTAGCTGGAAGTATTCCAGAGGTGATGAATCAAGCAGCAGGTTCCAAGATTAACCACATGAGTAGAATGGATTTGAGAATCTTCTATAGGTGGGATAGAGTGTTGACCAAGGAACTGCCATCTCCTGTAAAGGAACACACCCTAGAAGAAGAAGAAGAAGACAGCCACTGTGGCTCAAGCATCCCCCAGCAGCTCTGAAGAGCCAGTAGTGTTTAGTTCTGATGATGAATAGGGAAGGAATGTTGGACAGTCACCAGCAAGACAAGATGATACACAGAGGTAGGGGGAGCTACCACCAGCTAGCCCAATTCACCTGGATCCAATCCAGGGGGAGCCTCTACTTGTGGAAGAGCCAACTCAACTAGAGAGTGAAAGGGCTACCCATACCATACTAGAGATACTCACTGAAATTAATCAATTAGATTTCACTATTGAGGAAGAAGTTTTGACTAATTTATTACCTAATGTTCATCAGCAAACATAGATACAACCTCAACCACAAGATGTTGTCATGGAGGACACATCTATTGCTGATAAAGTGGTTGATGAGATCAGAGATTCTCCAGCCCCTTCTCAACAAGAATTGACATTAGAGGAGTTATTCCCTGATCTGATACAGACAGACCTTGAGAAAGAAATAGCTGCTGTTGAGGGGAGAAAGTAAATATTGAGGGGGAGCATGTGGAGACTATAGAAGACACTGCTACACAAGAGACAGAGAAGCCAAAGGATGCTGAGGAACCACAAAGGACTGAGAAGGAGTTACATCCTAAGCCTAAGGATAGAGTGGATATAGCTAGCACTTCTGCTTCAGAGGATGAGGAGGCTGCTAGAGCCAAGAAAAGGAAGTTCCAATTCTTCAAGAGAAGGAGCCAGAACTATAAAAAGCTCTACAGACCATTGCACCACAGCCTGCCCCATCTACTAATTACAGTTCATTGATGGTGGCTTTACAGATCAAGCTGGATGAGCAAAGACAAGCTCTAGAAAAGTATATGGATGAAGGCCATAAGTCACTGCAATTTGATCTAGCACAAGACATCAAGTCTATTAGACTTGAAGTCAATCTCAACAAAAAGGAAATGACTGACTGCTTCCATAATGGAGGAAATGCATTAGTCTATCTGGCCACTCATCAGGAGAAGATTAAAACACAAGTGGATGATATTGCACTAAAACAAGGCTATGTCCTGGAGAATCAGCTGAGAATGAATGATAATTTGACAGCTTCTCATAATGCCATAGTCACTGAAATGAAGAATATAGCAACTGCCCAGACTGCACAAAGTGCTGCTGCCAAAGTTGAGTTTGATAAGCAACTCCAAGAGAGCCTACTTGCAGTTCACACTGCTATTGCAGATTCACAGAATCTAATCACTGAAAAGCTCCAAAGGTTGAAACCTTTCTATAAGGATGGATTAAACTATCTGAATGCCCAGATAAGGTTTCAGAAAGATGATCTGAGGATCATATATAGAGAGAAGTCATAAAGGGGAAGACGGTATTAGTCAAGGCAGGCTCTGATCATGCCAAATGTATTTCAAATTCCATCAGAGCCACCCTTGGATATCCACCCTTATGTGATGATGACAATGTAGCAGAGTCTGGAATCAATCCTCCATACCTTGGAGGAGAGCAAGTTGAAGTATCTCAAGTGATATACCCTCCACCAGACTTTGACATGATACATCAAGAGATACAGACTATGTACAGTACTCCTGAGGGAAATCAGAACATTCTCATTGAGAAAGTTGTTTAGCCTGTGCCAGAGGCAATACTGAAAGAACAAGAGGCTTTGTTAAAAGAACAAGAGTCCCAATTATCTAAGAAACGATTCATAGAGCAAGCTGAACTAAGGCCTGATTTTGAACAATGGAGCCCCACTTCCAGGAATATCATCTTGACTGCATGGAAGACTGCTAAGGACAATATCCTGGATAGAGGCAAGTGGTATTCTGATCTGGAGTGGAGGAAACATGAGAATAGGCAAGAGGCCATTGTACAGTATAGAAGAAAGGCTAAACTGGGAAAGCTACCTCCTAATGCACAGGAGCCTAGCAAGTATTTTCCCAAGCCTTATCACTATTTTGAAAGGCAAAAGATTAAGGCTGAAGAATTGAAAAAGAAAGATCTTAAAAGGAAGAAGCATGCTGCTGCTGATGACACTGAAGCCCCAGTTCAAGGAAAGATTCAATCTGGAAAGGGGATTGTAATCAAGGAACCAGAGCAGTCTTAGGATAGCATTTTCTTTAGTCTACAAATTGTAATCATTTGTATTAAAATTCTATGTAAACTTTTGATTAATGAAAATGTTGGAATTTGTAATAACAATATTATATGATCATCTATGACATTAATTGTTCTGAGCTAATGGTATATACATGTTCTGTTCATGCACGTTTAAGTATTTTCCCTGTCATATATAACTGTTTTACATCATACTGAGAATTTGTTATGTATGGTGTATATCATTGACTAAGGGTTATGACTTCTCCAAATAGAGGGAGATTGTTGGGTACATTGGAATATATGTACCTGATTTGAAGAAGCCTCACCCTACTCAATGATATACATCAAGGTGTATTTGATGTGCTTTGAGTTTCTTTGTGCAGGTTAAGTAACTGCAGGTTTGCAGAAAAGTTTCCATGTTCATGTGTCGACACCCAGAAGAAAAGTGTCGACACTTAAGAAGGCTTGTGTCGACACCTAGAGAAGCAGTGTCGACACTTGGAGTAATTGTGTTGACACCAGGAATGCAGAGTCGACACCCGAAGGAAAGTGTCGAAACATACAGGCTGTGTCGACACACAATGAAGAAATGTCTACATAATCAGTGTCGACAAAAAGAAGCAGGGTCGACACTCAGAAGAACTTTGTCGACATCAAAAGTGTCGACATTAGGAGGCTGTGTCGACACTCAGCAAAACTTCAACAAAGTTCAAGTACAAGTGTCGACACTAGGAGGATGTGTCGACACTCAGCAAAACTTCAACAAAGTTCAAGTACAAGTGTCGACACTAGGAGGCTGTGTCGACACTCAGCATAATTTCAACAAAGTCTAAGTACAAGTGTTGACACAAAGGAGATGTGTTGACACTCAGCAAAAGTCTCAACACATGAAGAATGTGTCGACACAAAGGAGATGTGTCGACACTCAACAAAAGTATCAACACAGAAGGCATGAGTCGACACAAAGAAGATGTGTCGACACTTAGCAAGTATCAACACAAGAAGATGTGTCGAAACAAAGGAGTTGTGTCGACACTTAGCAGAAATCAACTAAACATTTAAGAAAAAGAAGGACTTGTGTCAACACACAGGATCAGTGTCGACACATTCTGAAGAAGCAGTGTCGAGAAGCATTTTCTACAACACAAGGAGTTGTGTCGACACCATGAAGGATAGTGTCGACACTTAGTCTACTTGTGTCAACACTTGGTCTATTTGTGTCGACACATAAAGACTATCTGTCTCGACACTTTCAGACAGTAACAGAGTTTTCAAGAAGTGACTGGATGACTTGACAGCTGCCATTTCAACCGGTCAACTGCTACTGTTAGAGCTGTCAGAAAGTTGTTAGAAACCGGATAAGCTGGTTACCATGAAGAAGGCTTATATAAAGGCTTATTCCTTCAACAGAAGAGAACAATCAGAATAAGAGGAAGCAATCATTGAAGTGAGAAACAACAAATAAGAAGAAGACCTTCAAGTGAAGATCTAAGAAGTTGGAGAGAGAAAGATCCTTCTAAGAAGACAGCTATTGAACCAGGCTGATAAGGAAGATTCAGATTGATATCAGAATCTTTAGTCAGCAGTTGATTGAAGATCATCTGCATAGAGATACAACCTTACTGTGTTCTAATTCAAGAAGCTTTGAAGAAAGCCAAGGGAAGTTGATCTCTACAAAGTTCTTTCAAGAACTCATCAAGAAGCCAGTCAACTCAACTTTCTCAATCAGAGTTGTGGTTATTAATCCTTGTACTTTTTATTTTCTGTAGGATCCTAAGGGATCTGAGTTGTAAGCCTATATTTATAAAGGCTGAGTGGTAGGGCTTGTGTGCCTGAGTGTAGGAGATACATTTCTCTGAGTGTAGGCCTTGTTGAATGCTGAGTGTAGGCCTTGTTGAAGGCTGATTGTAGGTCTTGGTGAAGACTGAGTGGTAGGGCTTTTGTGTCTGAGTTATAGTAGTGGGATCACTCTGAGTTGTAGGAACCTATTTGGGGTTCTGAGCTGTAAGATCTGTGGATCTGAGAAGTAGTGGAGAAGTTAGGCCGAATCTAGTACACTACTAGATAGGCGAAGGGGGAAAGTGGATGTACCCAGACCAAGGGGAACCACTATAAATCCTGTGTGCTCTCTGTGATTGTATGCTTGTGTGATTGCTATGTTATCTGTGCTGAATTGTTGTGAAGAATTGCATATAATTCTATGTTTCTGCCATAAAAATTAAAAAAGATAAAGTGCACCTATTCACCCCCCCTCTTGGTGGTTTAGGCACTAGTTCTTTCACGATAGGTGCACTTGCCTCATCTAGCACGCCCGCGGTATCGACTCACCGAAGCAACCACAGTAAGAGTCTGTTCGCGGGCCCATCAAGTTTTTGGCGTCGTTGTCGGGGAGTCTTCGAGTTGCTGTTTTGAATTCCGGAGTTTATTACTTTCACTTATTTTCTATAAACTAAAAAAACTAAATCTTTATTTTAAATAAAATAAAAAAAATAGTTTATTTTGTTTTATTTTTTTTTCTTTGGGTTTATGACCCTTGACAACCCTCCGAGTCTGAAGATTTTGACTTCGACCCTGAGATCGAACTCTCCCTTGCGCGTATTCGATCTCAACGCTGAATTCCTTCTTTAGACCCCAAAGAATCTATCGGCAAACCCTCTTTCGAAGTTATGGCCGCCCCTAACACTGCCCCGACGGCCGAGCGTACTATGTCTTATTACGCCCGGCCTAACCTGTATGATACTGGGTCTAGTATTGTTCAAATGGTCCAAAACGTCGTGCAGTTCGATGGACTGCCGGATGAGAACTCGAATGTCCACTTGTCCAACTTTTTGGAAATATGCGACACCTTCAAGATTAATGGCGTCACTGATGAAGCCATTCGGTTGCGCCTATTTCCTTTTTCCCTTAATTCCAAAGCCAAGGCGTGGTTGAATGCCCTCTCGCGAGGATGTATCACCATGTGGGCTGAGTTGACGGAGCAGTTCCTAACGAAGTACTTTCCGCCCGTAAAAACTGCAAAGTTACGGGAGAACATTTCTTCGTTTGTGCAAAACGATCCGGAGTCTCTATATGAGACTTGGGAACGGTTTAAGGAATTCCTCCGCCGGTGCCCGCACCACGCGCTGCCAACGTGGTTACAAGTACAAATTTTTTATAATGGGCTTAATTTTCAGATGCGTCAAATGATTGACGCGGGTGCCGGGGGCACACTAAACAATAAAACCCTCGAGGCCGCCCAGGCGTTATTCGAAGAGATGGCTATGAACGCCTATCAATGGAACGTCCCCCGGGGGCGCCCAAAGACGGCGGCTGGTCTTTTTGAAGTGGATGCCACTGCTTTCTTAACCCTTCAAGTTGAAAGGTTAACAAAGCAGGTGGCGGAGATGTCTGCTTCCTCCTCCACTCTGCCTTGTTTTATTCCCCCCAATGTCTGCATGGCTGAAGAGTTCGTGGACTTCGTAGGAAATTCGGGTCGTCCTTCCTTCAACCCCAACAACAACCCTTATAGTAATAACTATAATTCGGTTTGGGGGAATCACCCAAATTTCTCTTGGATCAACCCGAACAATGCGCAGCGTCCCCCTCTTTCTTATGCGCCCAGATTTCTGGCGCCTCCTCTTCCAAAACCCTCCCCGAGGGAGGAAAATTTTTCTAAGTATATTGCGTCCAACGAGTCAAATATCCGGAACATCACCGGATCGCTAAAAACTCTCGAACAATAGGTTGGACAACTGGCGAGGATGATGTTCGAGCGCGCGCTCGGGGCACTACCGGGAAACACGGAGACCAATCCGTGGGAGAATGCCAATGCTATAACCCTCCGTAGCGGAAAGGAGGTGGTCGATCCAAAACGGACCGACCCTCAGTTACATATTTCACCTCCGACCCCTCTTCCCCTTTCTTCGATTACGCCGCCTTTATCGATTTTAATAGAAAAAATTATTTTAAACAAGACCTTGCCGTATCCGCATAAATTTGATAACGAGCGTAAGGATGCGCAATATGTAAAATTTATTTTATTATTAAAACAAATTCATATTAATGTTTCTTTTTGCGAGGCTATCTCGCAAATGCCCAAATATGCAAAATTTTTAAAAGAATTACTTTCTAATAAGCGCAAATTAGAGGATATTTTGCATGTATCTCTCAACGCTGTCTGATCGGCGGCCCTGACTAATAAATTGCAAACAAAACAAAGCGACCCAGGATGATTTTCCATCCCGTGCCTTTTTGGCGATATATTAGTAAAGTACGGCTTAGCTGATTTAGGGGCTAGCATTAATCTGATGCCGTTCTCACTCTTTTAATGTTTAGGTTTGGGTACTCCTAGTCCTACGAATATGCGCATCCAGTTAGCGGATCGCTCGGTTAAGTTCCCTATCGGGGTAGTGGAGGACGTCCTTGTCCGAGTATACAAGTTTACCTTCCCGGTAGACTTCGTCATCTTAGACATCGAGGAGGACGCCGGGGTACCGATAATACTCGGTTTCCCTTTTCTCGCCACATCCCGCGCACTAATAGATGTTAGTAATGGTCGTATTCTCCTCCGGGTAGGAGATGACCAAGTTACTTTCTCTATTAATCCCTCGACGGACAATTTGTCATCGAGCGACGATTTCTGCTATTCTTTAAATACCTTTTTTGGAGATCGTTCTTCTCCCATTTTCGAGTCCGTATTTTTAAACGACGATATTTATGCGCTCGAAAATTTTAAATGCGATGAGGATACCTCTTTAGACTTGCCTTTTGAACCAATTGGTAAGAAAGAAATAGGAATTAAAACCTCCCTAGAAGAACCGCCCATCCTAGACCTCAAACCCTTACCCGACTCACTCAAATACGCTTTTTTGGAAAAAGGCAATACGCTTCCCATTATTATTTCTTCGTA
Organism: Platanthera guangdongensis; assembly: GCA_039583875.1. Lineage (NCBI taxonomy): Eukaryota > Viridiplantae > Streptophyta > Magnoliopsida > Asparagales > Orchidaceae > Platanthera > Platanthera guangdongensis. Next base: position 156,544,019 of record CM077147.1, on the reverse strand, counting down.
CTTGAGTGATTCGGAGAATTCCGATTTATTGGAAGTTATATTTAAACATCGCCACGCAATTACGTGGCAAATCTCTGACTTAAAGGGATTAGCCCCTCCTTTTGCACCCATAAGATATTTCTTAACGATAATTGCCGCAAAACGATTCAGCCGCAGCGTCGTCTTAACCCAAACATGAAAGACGTCGCTAAAGCCGAGATTATTAAGTTATTAGATGCGGGGATTATCTACCCTATTTCGGACAGTGCATTGGTTAGTCCCGTGCATGTCGTGCTCAAGAGGGGCGGTCTAACCGTAGTGGCGAATGAGCATAACGAGCTCGTCCCAACTCGTACTGTTACGGGTTGGCGAGTGTGCATCGATTATAGAAAACTTAATGATGCCACCCGCAAGGACCATTTCCCTCTGCCTTTTCTGGACCAGATTTTAGAGCGTTTATCTGGTCATCCATTTTATTGTTTTCTTGATGGTTTATCGGGGTTTTTCCAAATCCCCATTTCCCCCGATGATCAAGAGAAAACAACTTTTACTTGCCCGTTTGGCACCTTCGCATATCGAAGAATTTCATTTAGACTCTGCAATGCGCCGGCTACATTCCAAAGATGTATGCTAGCGATCTTTGGCGAGCTAGTAGAAGACATTATGGAAGTCTTTATGGATGACTTTTCTGTTTTTGGATGCTCTTTTCCCGATTGCGTTCACAATTTAGATCGTGTCCTTCAACGGCGCGAGGACACAAGCCTTGCATTAAATTGGGAAAAATGCAACTTTATGGTTCGAGGAGGTTTGGTCCTCGGCCATATGATTTCGTCTAAGGGGATGGAGGTGGATAAGGACAAGATAGAAATCATCGAAAAACTTCCGCAACCAACAAACGTAAAATCTATTAGGAGTTTCTTAGGCCATGTGGGTTTTTACCGACGCTTTATTGAAGACTTTTCAAAAATAACAAAGTCGCTTACTCACCTCTTGGAAAAGAAATCACGTTTCATCTTTAGTAGTGAATGCGAGTCCGCCTTTAATTTAATAAAACAAAAACTTATCACCTCACCAATTTTAGTGTCCCCTAATTGGTCTCTTCCATTCGAAATTATGTGTAACGCTAGTGATATTGCCTTAGGTGCCGTTCTTGGCCAACGCGTAGAAAAACATTTTCATCCAATTTATTACGCTAGCAAGACGCTCACTTCCGCACAAATAAATTACACGACGACGGAAAAGGAACTCTTAGCCGTCGTTTTAGCTTTTGATAAGTTTCGCTCATATATAACGATATCTAAAGTTATCATATTTACCGATCACTCCGCGCTTAAATATTTATTAGCTAAAAATGACGCCAAGCCCCGCCTTCTTCGATGGATTCTCCTCCTACAAGAGTTTGATTTGGAGATCCGAGATAAGTGGGGAGCGGAAAATCTAGCAGCCGACCACCTCTCCCGTTTAGAAAATCCGGGTGCGGAAGCGCTCGTCGAATCTGAAATAAATGACAGATTCCCCGAGAAACGCCTCCTTGTCATTCATAATTCTTCGACATCTTCGCCTTGGTTCGGAGACTTTGCAAATTACTTAGTAGCGCGGGTGCTTCCTAAAGAGTTTTCAAGTCATCAAAAGAAGAAATTCTTTTCTGACTTGAAAAATTTCTTTTGGGAGGACCCATTTCTTTTTTGTATCTGCGCGGACCAAGCGGTCCGAAGATGCATTGCGGGTGTGGAGTGCTTACAAATTCTTAAGCACTGCCACGAGGGTCCAGCCGGTGGGCATTATCAAGCCAACTGGACCGCTCGGAAGGCGCGAGAGGCGGGCTACTTTTGGCCCACTCACTTCAAAGACGTGCATAATTTTTTGCACGCATGCGATAGCTGTCAGCGGTCGAGTAACATCTCTCGTCGCGACGAGGTGCCCCAAAACATGTTTTTAGAATGCGAAGTCTTCGATTTATGGGGCATAGATTTTGTTGGCCCCCTACCTCCGTCTTTCAAAAATATGTATATTTTAGTGGCGGTCGACTACTTATCGATGTGGGCGGAAGCGCAAGCTCTCCCTACCAACGATGCGCGAGTCGTCGTTACATTTCTTAAAAGACTATTTTCTCGCTTCGGCACGCCTCGCGCAATTGTTAGTGATAGGGGAACGCATTTCTGTAACGCTCTTATGGCTAAGATGTTAGCTAAATATGGAGTCACGCACAAGCTTGCCACCCCCTACCACCTGCAAACAAGTGGCCAAGTTGAGGTAGTAAATCGAGAGATTAAACAAATTTTAGAAAAAACCGTTTCACTAAATAGGAAAGATTGGTCCGTTAAACTCGACGATCTATTGTGGGCGTATCGGACGGCATACAAAACCGCAATTGGTTGTATGTCGTTCTTGTTAGTCTATGGCAAAGCGTGCCATTTACCCGTAGAACTAAAGCAGCATGCTCTTTGGGTTTTAAAACTCTTAAACCTCGACGCCAACTTAGCCGCTCAGAATAGAAAACTGCAACTAAACGAGCTCGATGAATGGCGTGCGAACGCTTACGAGAGCAATAAATTCTATAAGCAGCGCTCTAAGTTATATCACGATCGAAAAATAAAGTCCCCAAAAATTTTTTCTCTGGGCGATCTTGTCTTTCTTTACAATTCACGTCTTAGACTTTTTTCGGGTAACTAAAATCTAGATGGTCCGGCCCCTTCCTAGTTGAAAAGTTTTTCCATATGGGACCGTACTCGTCTCTCACCCGAAAAAAGGAAAGTAAACGGTCATCGGTTAAAGTATTATATAGCAGGCGACCTAGTGATCGGGCATAACGAAACCATAACTTTCCTCAACATTATATACCCGCCAAAATAGTCAAGCCACACGACTATAAACAAAGCCCTCCTGGGAGGCATCCCTCGCTTATCATTTTCGCTCTTTCCTTATTATCTTTGCTGCTTTTTCTAATAAATGCAGGGTTTCTAATGGACTCCCCCGAACTCGCACCAGGGACGTTTCTACCCCCCCCCCCCCCCCTCTCTTTACTTTTGTACATATAGTATTTTATTTAATTTTTGTTCCGCATACTTACGTTGCAACATTGGGGACAATGTTGGACTTAAGTATGAGAGTATTTTCGTACTTTACTTTCTGCACTTCTATTTTTCTACATTTCAAAAATACAAAAAATATATATAACAACAAAACAAAATAAAAAATCTTAAAATAAGAAAAAAACAAAAAAATTAAAATGAAAAATCCAAAAAAAAATTTCATTTTCTTTTTCTTTCTTTTTTCCAAAAACTCCAAAAAAATTATAAAACAAAAAAAAAACAAAAAAAATATTTAGTTTCACTTTGTAAATATTTTTTTTGTAAATATTTTTATGTAAATAATCTTCTCTCTCTCCCCCTTCTTTTTCCCTCTTATTCTTATAAATAACTTTTCTTTTTCTCCCAATCTTTGTAAATAGAACGAAAAGTTTCTTTAAAAAATACAAAAAAAAAGTTTTTTATGTATATATTAAAGACATAAACTCAAAAACAAAAAAAAGATAATAGTTCAAAAAATTCAAAAAATTTGAGTAAAACAAAACAAAATTACAAAAAAAAAGATAATAAATGAAAAACACAAAAAAATGATGATAAAAATCAAAAAAAATGTTTTGAAATAAATAAATCAAATATTTCATCATTAACTTTCCTGCTATCCAAAAATTTTGTTTTGAGTTTATTTATATGTGAATTTTATTAATTCTCTGTTTGCTATTCGTTTGTTAATTATTGAGTGAAAAATTTAAATGGCCGGGGTTAAGTTTTAAAGAATTCATTATGCTTTGTTAAAAATAGCGAACTCGTTTTAGCCACTACTTCTAATTTTTTATTGATAGGAGCACGTGTACTATGTTAGAAAATAATGACTATAGAATTCAATTATGTTTACTTTTAGCTTTCTGAAAAATTGGAACGTACAATTTATTAAGGTTGCTCTCAAAATTGTTTTTAATTAAAAATCTAGTTTTTCTTTCTCCCCTTACCTATCATGACCTACTTGGCATGATAAAAAATTTTTATAAATAAAAGATCTGATTTCAATGGGAATAAGATTTCGTTCCGTAAACATAGACACCCAATAATTTAAAAAGATTATATGTTATGGAGTAAGAGGATAAAATTCATTACTCCTACACATATACATTGGGTTAGTTTTATTCTTATGAAGTTGAACAGAAAAATGATATTAGGAAAATAAGATTTCATTTTCCTAATAATCCAAAAAAAAATGGAGGTTCGAGAAAAAAAATTACCTCACCTCAAAATCAAAACCCTCTTCATAAACCAACATCAATCCCCTAAGCCAATTTCACGATTCTAGAATTAATTCAAAAATCTTTTTGAGAGCATACTTTGTAAATTGCATTATTTCCAATAAAACTCCTATGATCTAAAAGTTCATATAATTCCAAACAATTTTTGTTAATCTAACCAATACAATTACTGCTTTCTATTTGATTACATCAAGAAGTCTTTTGGCCAAAACTTTTGCGTTATTTAAATCATCTACATAATTTTAGGACTTAACTCTTACACCTCGTATATTTATTTAGATCTCTCTTATAATTGATTAAGCGGTAGCTAAACTTAGAGTTTTTTCTATTTCTTATAAGTTCACCTCAAACTTTTGCTCTGGAATAACAAAAGCTTAAGTATGAGGGTATTTGATGAATTGTAAATATATGTATTTTGTGTACATTAATTTAGTCGTTTTCATCGTTTTTACTTATTTTTGTTCAATAAAATGCTCCTATCTTTGTAAATTTACAACTAACTTATTTTATTTTATTTTTCAGGAAAAAAATAAAAATCTGCCAAATAGTGCTGACACGCCCGTGTTCCCTGGGTCACGCCCGTGACTAGGGCGTGACAACTCAAAAACCCGCGCTTGACGATTTCAACTCGGCGATCGCTGACTCTGCGCCATGCCTAGCGTCATGCCCGTGACCTGTGGCGTGACCACTCCACCTGGCTCGACAAGACCCGCGCGACGACTTTTGACGCGACCCGCGCCTAGATCCACCTCCCCGACACGCCTAATATCACGCCCATGACACAGGGCGTAACCGCCACATCTTCAGCCCGAAGTCAACTTTGCCATCAAATTGTCGGCCGTCTTCGCAAACAGTAGTGACACGCCCACCAACACTCCCATGTCGGAGGGCGTGTACTTAGATTTTTTTTCTATAAATACTCCACTTCTGTAATGACCAAGGGTTCACATTTTTGAGCCACTTTAGTGTGTTTTGTGGGCTGCATCCGTGGATTCCTTTGATATGTAAGGATATTTCTCCCCCTTCCTTTCATGTTTGTTTTTGCTTTAGCTTTAGCTTTGTAATAGCTTTGTAATAGTCTATTTTAATCAATAAAATTGTTAGTTTTTCTCTTCTTAAATGGTTTTGGAATGAACTTATGTACCCACTTTTCTTCTCATTTTAACCTTAGATTCTCCTTTGTTTTTCTCTTTATGAAAAGTGTGTGTGGTGTGTATGAGTGTAACATGTTTATTATTCATGTTTTTAACTTGTCTTCATGTTAGGTTTTGTAGTAGATTTCATTTCCAAATCAAATGTGGTATGATAAGTTTTTCTCTTTTTCATCATGTCCTTTTCTTAAGAGCCTTATGCTTTCATTCTTATGTATTTTTAAAAGAGTTTTGAAAGTGATTTTGATTTTTTTACTTAGCTTTTTTTGTAGGATTCTAAAACCGTTTTGTTATTTTCATTTTCCTTTCACTTTTTAATAGCTTTTATGAAAACATAAGAATGAAAAACTTGTTATTTTAATTTTTAAAGAACTTTGGTTTTTGATTTGTTTTGAAAAACTTTTGTTCTCTTAAAATTCTAATTTGTTCTTTTTATTTGTTTTTGGTAAAATGTGAGTATAAAAAAGTAGTAGTTTTAATTTTTAGGTAACTTTCATTTTGTTTTCAAAATTGTGTGTGTGAGTGTAGGAGTTAGGATTTCATTTTGCTCTTTAAGATTTCATGTTGTGTGTGAGTGTATGAGAATAATCTTTATGCTTTCTTTAATTTATGAAGAGTGTGTGAGTGTAGGTGTTAAATTTTCATGCTTTATTTTCATGCTTTATTTTATCGCTTTCTTCAATTATGTAGAGTGCATGTGTGTAGGAGATAAATTTTCAAGCTTTATTTTCTTGCTTTCTTTCAATTTATGTAGAGTGCGTGCATGTGCGCATTTATTTACGCCCACTCGTTAAGAGTTAAATGGCGTGTTTTTATTTCCCGCCTACTCGTTTGAGTAGGACTTGTAATTTTCTTTATTTCCGCCTACTCATTTGAGTTAAATGACAGGTCTTTATTTCTCTGTATTTTTTTGAGCAGTACTTGTAATTGTATTTATTTTCGCCTACTCGTTAAGAGTTAAATGTCGTGCCCTTTATTTCCTGCCTACTCGTTTGAGTAGGACTTGTAATTTTCCTTTTTTGTAACTTAGTTTCTATTTATTAATAATTTGAAGTGTGCGTGAGTTCTTTTTAGCTAACTTTTCAGCTTTCTAAATGTTTGTTATTTTTTATGTCCTCTTCTTATAATCCTTTAGCGTTTAGTCTCGAACTCGCGGCTCATCAAATTATAAAGTCGTCCCCATACTGATATGTGGCTAATCGCTATTAGCCTCGACATCGAAGAGCATTGGGACATTTAAAATAACTCGTAATAATTAAAGCTCTTTATTTTCACTTTAATTTAAGCACATAAGGTTTGCCCCGGGTTAACGACGCGTAGGACCACAAATCGATGTGTGGGCCCTATTTTCGTTATCCATACGCTAGCTAGCTGAGAGGTCGTGCGTATGGACAGATCACGCCTGGGTAAATAGAGTTGCGTGCATACCATCAAGAGAGGACAAGAGTAATTCTACCGGATTGGGTTCCCCACCCAATAGCGGGGTTCTTAGCGTAAAGCGGGCGTTAAGAGGAATTCTTCGTCGGACTAACATTCGGTCGAATAGTCTTATCGTTCAGGTGAGCGATATCCCTATAGCTATGTGAGCACACATTTGTGGAATCTCCACGGCCAAGTTGCCTTTTATTAATTTGAAAACTAAGTCCTATAATTATTAAAAGTTATTTTTATCTTAATCTGATTCTATGCCGAGCGTTAACCCTTCATCGAATTTTTCTAAATCGTTTTTTCGCTCTTTTACTTTTTCCGTCTTTACTTAATTAAAATCTCCACCTTACTTTCAGTAAAATAATAGTCCTCCTGGAGGAGTAAGAATAGTCAACCCGACCCCGAGAACAATACGACCTCGGTATTCCCCGGAATATCGAGTACTACTTGCGATAGGTGCACTTGCCTCATCTAGCACGCCCGCGGCGATCGACTCAACGAACCAACCATAGTAAGAGTCTGTTCGCGGGCCCATCAACTCTTAACAAAAGCAAGATAATAAGGAATCAGTCCCTAATCACAAGACTCAAATGTAAGGACACTCATGGTCCTGCAATACTCCTATGTGGATAACTTCTATACGTGATCCAATTACGCTAAATCGACCGCAAAACCTGACCTTGGACGTAACCTGGCTCTGATACCAAATTGTAACACCTCCCCTATAATGACCGTATAATATGGGTCCATCCGGGGCCCCACAACATACAGACACCACAGCTTTAGCGTTAAAAGATGATATTAACTACTTAACTCAAAACTCAGTATCAAACAACAGCAGAAACAGTAAACAAGACCAGAAGTTATCCGCATATGTAAGAATATCAAAACGGCCTTAAGGCCTTACAACAATAGAGAGTCCAAAACTCAAATGATAATATCAAGCATCAACGTGCATAAGCACTCCTACACTACCTCGGCATGCAAGCCGAAAATCTAGAGCATCAAACATACAATGTCACAAATAGAGCTAGTACAAAACTTGTAACACTTCATGAGGCTTAGGCCTATTTGGTCGGCGAGCTAGCAAAATTAGTGGTAACGTGGGTCAGCAAAGGCTGACCTCAAACTGTGTAACCAACACATCTCCTCCCGTCCGCCCCTAATGGATCCCGGGGTACCCCTCCAACCTGCAAGTCAGCACTTTGTATACCATATAAATAAACATGTAAATCTCTAAAAGAACAGGTTTGGATGTCTCAAACAACAAACATATTTTATATGTTGAGCATATAATAAAAAGGGGCCTACTATGCAACATATATGCAAAACTCGGGCTTCACCCAAGGCACCCTATGGCATATGCAACTAGCACATCATCATAACATCTGGGTACTTCCAATTTCCCCATTGGCATTAAGGCGCAAATAATAGAATACTGCAATTCCCCTAACGGCATACAAGCTGCAACATGGAAATCTTGTCAAGGCCTCACCCGCTTGTGGGTCTTAGACCCGGGCTTGTCTGCAAACTCTGACTTTGCGCGTCAGGATTCCGTCTCACACACAAACTGATTCTAAGAACCCTTGCTGGACCCCACCCGCTCGTGGCTTCATTGCCCGGGCTTGTCCCATGCTTAGCGTTCTCGTTAGTCTCACAGAAGGGGACTAGTCTCGTCGGGATACTCTCCCCAGATGACTTGCACGTCATGGGATAGCCAGCCGACCACGGAGACAAGCCACGCCTTAGCACATCACAATCCATAAAAATTCATACCTTAATCCATCATTTGTACTGCAACGTCCCCGCGCACCAAGGAAACCATATACCGTTAATGCGGAGCTAACCTTGTCCACCAAGGAAACCATCTACCACCAATGCGGAGCTAACCTTGTCCGGTTTCGGGTACACGTACCTACTCGAGAAAAGGGGTAAATCACATACATCACAAATGGCGTCTTGCCGGAATGGATTTCTACAAAATCCTTAAGGCTCGCTATGCAACATCACCGAGTCGGACTAACGGTCGCGACTACGGCTTCACCTACAATGCCTAATCCACTAATGGAGCGGATCTCTAATGCAAAATCATGTCGGGGGCGGACTCAATCGACCCGGAGGTTCCTCTTGAATCATGGCGACCCAAACCCCTCTCATTTGAGAGATTTGGTGCCCAAAAGCTTGAAAGAAAAAGATGTTACGCGTGCACCCTAGAAACCGTGAGGAGAATTGTCGGTACCTTACGGCACCTCTTCCTAGCCATGGAAAACTTAGCCGGATGAATACCACCGCAACGGACCCTCCTCCGCAGATCTGGACCGGCTCGCGATTTGGGGCTCTGAAGCTTCTCCGGCAGCCGGATCTCTCCTTCACCTTCTTCCTTGTTCTCCATTCTCTCTAAAACTTTAGAAAGAGAAGTCTTGATGAGGAATGAGGGTTTCAAACCCTATTCCAGGACTTATCCCATCAAGGACAGCTCTGGACCATCAGATCCCATTAGAAGGAATCGGATGGCCATGATTCGCACTTAAAACCAAATTCCTGGGCCGAACACGGCTTGTGACATGCCCGTGTCCAAGGCCTTGTGCCTCAATCCATGCTGAAAGCATCGAACCCAGAATAGGACACGGGTTCTGGACACGCACGTGTCAAACTTGACACGCCCGTGTCACTCCGTACACGCCTGTGTTGCTGGGCGTGTTCCTCCATCGACACAGGACCAAACACAACCCGAAGAGAACACGGATCCTCGACACGGCCGTGTCGATTTTGATACGCCCGTGTCAGGCTGAATACGCCTGGTCTCCAGGCCATGTTTCTCCCCCGATACAGCCTGGCTGACAACCCGAGCAGGACATGGCCTGGGACACGCCCGTGTCTCAGGCCGTGTTCGTCGTCTCGATGATCGTCGACTGTATTTTTGTCGACCACTCGAAAAATTCATCAAACCCGAGCACGACACGGTCCTAGACACGCCCGTGTTCCTGGCCATGTTCACTTTCTCGACACTTCGTCAAGCGCAGTTCGTCGGCCAATCAGGTTGTTCGTCAAACCCGACCACGACATGACCCTGGACACGCCCGTGTCCCAGGCCGTGTGACCCTTAATAGGACCCAAACTTGGTTCTAAATGATGTTCGTCCCTCTTTTGAGTTTCGGGGCATTACAGAGTAGACCTTACCCCGAGATGATTTCGCTGACCAGGTTCCCACTAGCTGGCAGGGTAGGTTGATCTCTCGGGGGGTGGGTGGAAGTAGACCTTACCCTGAGATGATTCCACTGACCAGGCTCCCACTACCTAGCAGGGCAGGTTGATATCTCGGGCGGCGCGGGGGGGGGGGGGGGGGGGGGGGGGGTGGGGGGGGGGGGGGGGGGTGGGGGGGTGGGGGGCTGAGTAGACCATACCCCGAGATGATTCCATTGAGTAGGGTCCCATTAGCTAGCAGGATAGGTTGATCTCTCGGAGGGGTGAGTTGACCTTACCCCGAGATGATTCCACTGACCAGGCTCCCACTAGCTTGCAGGGCAGGTTGATCTCTCGGGGGGTGAGTAGAACTTACCCCGAGATGATTCCGCTGACTAGGCTCCCACTAGCTGGCAGGACAGGTTGATCTTTCATGGGGGGAGTAGACCTCAGCCCGAGATGATTCCGCTGACTAGGCTTCCACTAGCTGGTAGGGCAGGTTGATCTCTCGAAGGTGTGAGTTGACCTTACCCCGAGATGATTCTGTTGACCAGGATCCCACTAGCTGACATGGCAGGTTAATCTCTCGCAGGGGGGGTGAGTAGACCTTTCCACGAGATGATTCCGCTGACCAGGCACCCTCTAGCTGGCAGGGCAGGTTGATCTCTCGGGGGGGGAGTAGACCTTACCCCGAGATGATTTCGCTGTCCAGGATCCCACTAGCTGGCAGGTCAGGTTGATCTCTCGGGGGGGTGGAGTAGACCTTACCCCGAGATGATTCCGCTGACCAGGCTCCCACTAGCTGGTAGGGCAAGTTGATCTCTCAGGGGGGGAGTAGACCTTACCCCGAGATGTTTCCGCTGACCAGGCTCCCACTAGCTGGCAGGGCAGGTTGATTTCTACCCCGAGGCCGTCTCGTCACCCAGGCTCCCCTAAGCTGGCATGACATGTTGACCTCTCGAGAAGGCCAAGTGTTTTCTACCCCGAGGTTGTCTCGTTGCATAGGATCCCATTAGCTGGCCTGACAGGTTGACTCCTCGGGAAGGCCAAGTGTTTTCTACCCCGAGGCCGTCTCGTCACCCAGGCTCCCATTAGCTAGCATGACAGGTTGACCCCTCGGGAAGGCCTTGTTTTCTAACCCGAGGTCGTCTCATCACCCAGGCTCCCATTAGCTGGCATGTCAGGTTGACCCCTCGGGAAGGCCAACTGTTTTCTAACCCGAGGCCGTCTCGTCACCCAGGTTCCCATTAGCTGGCATGATAGGTTGACCCCTCGGAAAGGCCGTGTTTTCTACCCTGAGACCGTCTTGTCACCTAGGCTCCCATTAGATGGCATGACAGGTTCACCCTATGGGAGGCTCAGTGTTTTCGGCTGCATCGAAGTCTATGCAGCAAATACATTGGGTTGGATGTTTCCTTCCGAGTGTGGAACTCGCTCGAAAAGAGTGGGGATTGTGTACAACCTCATGTTCGCGGATAGGGGCCTCAAACAAGGCGTGGGACCTGGTGCGCATTTTTAAGCTTTTTGGGAGTTTTGCACTCCTAGAGGCCAATTTGGGTGGATCTGCAGGATATACTAGTAGGGGGAGGAAAAATCTACCTCCCCTGGCCCCTTTTACAGGGCGGGTGCGGCGAGTCGGCCGGCACCCTCCCCGACTTGCTAGGTGTGGGGTAGGAGCAGTGGGACCAGCTGGAGGACGGGGTCCCACCCCCGGCACCCTAGCCCTGTGCGGGGCGAGAACGGCCAGAGGCCGGGGTCTCGCCCCCTGCACCCCGGCCTGGCGGGGCGAGACCGGCCGGAGGCCGCGGTCTCACCCCTGCACCCCGACCTGGAGGGGCGAGACCGGTCAGAGGTGGCGGTATCGCCCCAGCACCCCAGCCTAGCGTGGCGAGACAGGCCGGTGGCCGCGGTCTCGACCCTACACCACGGCCTGGAGGGCTGAGACCGGTCGGAGGCCGTAGTCTTGCCCCAGCACACCGGTCTGGCGGGGCGAGACCGGCCGGAGGCTGTGGTCTCGCTCCTGCACCCCAGAATGGAGGGGCGAGACCGGCCGGAGGCTGCAGTCTCGCCCCTGCACCCTGGCCTGGCGGGGCGAGACCAGCCGGAGGCCGCAGTCTCACCCCAACACCCCGACATAGCATGGCGAGACTGGCCGGAGGCCGTGGTCTCGACCCTGCACCCCAGCCTCGTGGGGCGAGACCGGCCGGAGGCCAGGGTCTCGCCCGCTCGCCCGACCCCAAGGTGAAGGAGTGGAGTGGTTTAACCCCCACTCGCCTCAAGTGTCCAGGGAAAGGTGAGGGGCATGGTTTAGCCTCTTTTCACACCCGGACCTCTTTTGGCCAGGTTTTTACGTTATGCACCCGGGGATGGAATTAAGTCTTTCCCCCCAGGTGTGGGTGTTTTCTATTGGCACAGGACCTATTTGTCTTGGATGTATTTCTGACCTTTTGGTCCCTAGGCTTGGTAAAACTATAAATAGACCCTTAGGGGTTTCTTGGAGGGCAGGACTCCTGGATGCTCTTTCTTCATCCTCCAAGGCTCCTAGCTCAGCATTGGCTAGGGAGGGGGTGATCACCAAGGTCTTTCGGGTGTGAGGAGGGACGTCCACGCTAGAGCCTAGGGTGTGTTACTAATTTCCTGAGCCTTTGGTCCGTGACATTCGCCTGTGCAGTAAGTGTGAGGTCACTCCTTTTTAGGGACCCCGAACTCCACAGAGACCGATTTCTCGGTTTCAACAGTACCCAGCTGGATGAGTTGTTGCAGAATGGATTTATAAGACCAAGTTATTCATCGTGGGGTGCTCCCTTGTTGTTTGTGAGGAAAAAGGATGGATCCAGGAAGCTGTGCATAGATTATAAGGAATTGAACAAAGTAACTATCAAGAATAGGTATCCTTTGTCGTGAATTGATGACTTCTTTTATTAGTTGCGTGGTAGTACAGTGTTTTAGAAGATTGACCTTCGTTCAGGCTACCATCAGTGATGATTCGTGAGACGGATATTCCATGAACCTCTTTTCGTTCTCGGCATGGACATTTTGAGTTTTAGGTAATGCCCTTTTGTTTGACCAACACACTCTCTGCCTTCATGGACATTATGAATAGAGTGTTCAAGGATTTTTTGGAACATTTTGTGGTCGTGTTTATAGATGATGTTTTGGTGTATTCCCGGAGTGCTGAAGAGCATGCCAAACACTTGCGTTTGGTTTGGTCTACTTTTAGGGAGCATAGGTTATTTGCTAAGTTAAGCAAGTGTGAGTTTTGGCTTCCTCGGGTTTCCTTCTCGGGTCCTGTAGTTATTAAGGACAGAATTTCTATTGACCCAGAGAAGATTTCTGTCATAATGGATTGGAATAGACCTACCACGCCCAAAACGATATGGAGTTTCCTAGGGTTGGCAGGATATTATAAAAGGTTTGTGGAAGGTTTCTCCACGTTATCTGCACTGCTAACTAAGCTTACACAGAAGAATGCATCTTTTGTTTGGAGCGATATGTGCGAGCAAGCTTTTCAGGAATTGAAGAGGAGATTATGTACTGCTCCAGTTTTGACCTTGCCTACCGAAGGATTGGAATATGCAGTTTATGTGGATGTATCACATGTTGGACTTGGTTGCGTATTGATGCAAGAAGGCAAAGTGATTGCGTCTCGGTCGAGACAATTAAAGATTCATGAAAGAAACTACCCTACGCATGATTTGGAATTCGCAGTAGTGATTTATGCCTTGAAGCTGTGGAGACACCTACTGTATAATGCGTTGTGCAAGATTTACACGGATCATAAGAGTTTGAAGTATGTCTTCACTCAAAAGGAGTTTAATCTGCGTCGGCGTAGATGGTTAGAATATGTCGCGGATTATGATGTTGAGATGCAATACCATCCGGGCAAAGCTAATATGGTAGTTGACGGTCTGAGTACGAAGACCGCGCAAATCTTTGGACTTTTAGTGGAAACCTTGGTAGAAGAGTTTCTGTTAATAAGTATATCGGTCGGGAGTAGTGACTCGCCAAGTAGTTTAGAGGTGTTATAGCCTTCTTGGATTACACTCACAAGGCTGCATCAAAATGAGGATCCTGATTTGCAGCACCTCCATAATAGAACTGAGAAAGGGGAGTTTCCAGACTTTTCAATCGATGAGGAGGGGAATTAGAGGTACCGTGGTAGATATTGTATCCCCACTATTGAGGATATTCGAGTTAAGCTGTGCAGTGAGGTGCATGGAACCAGTGTTCCCTACCACCCTGTTTCTACGAAGATGTATAGAGATCTAAAGCAGATCGTTCGGTGGTATGGTATGAAGAAAGACATAGCTAAGTTCATGTCTGAGAGCTTCACTTGTAAGCGAGTTAAGGCCGATCATGGAAGGCCTGGTGGCAAGTTGACGCCATTAGGGATTCCAAGTTGGAAATGGGAGAGTATTTCTATGGACTTCATTATCGGTTTGACGAGATCTCGCAAAGGACATGATTCCGTATGGGTTATAGTAGATAGACTGACAAAGTGTGCTCACTTAGCACTGTTCAGGATTGATTACTCCATGAAGAAAATAGCAGAGTTATACTTGGATGAGGTCATCAGACTACATGGAGTACCTGTTAGTATTGTGTCGGATCGAGACTCCAGGGTTACATCTCGTTTTTTGGAAAAGCTTACAGGAAGGATTGGGTATCGATCTGAGATATTCCACCTCTTATCATCCGAAGACAAATGGTCAAACAGAGAGAGTTAACCAGGTTTTGGATGATATGATAAGATGTTACATCTTGGACCACAGAGGAGTGTGGGACGAGCGTTTGTGTAACCCCCCAAAAATCATAAAAAGGAAGAATTGGAAGTTAACGCGTGCCAGTAGGGTTAACATCGGCGTAAGCCTTAAAATTAAATCATCTGAGGGCTCGGGAATCTACCACACGGAGGTAGTATGCTAGTGTGTGGTGCTACCACTCAACTCTTTCTACAAAGCGTTGAGTGACTACTGCGGGGCAGTAGTATGCTATCATGTGGCAATAGCACTCAATGCTCTCAATGCCTTCGGAGAAGCGTTGAGTGATTACCGTGAGGCGGTAGTGAGCTAACGTGCGGCGATAGATTGAGTTAAAATACCGCTTGGAGGTAACTCGACGTGCGGCGGTAACTCCCACGTGGCAGTAAGGTGGAGGCTATTTGGAGCGACAGAGCAATGTCAATTGACCCCACCGGCAACCACCTTTGATACCACTCTGTGGTAGTAGATACCACGCGGCGGTAGAGTTTAGATATAAACTGTACAAGAAGAATGATTTCTCATTGTTCTTTCTCTTAGTTCTTGAGAGCAGAAGGCAGAGGCTAAGATTTGCTAGCAAAGGGAAGGAGATCTTGTGGTCAGATTCAAGAGCCGAACTAAGATCCGTGAAGACGAAAGTGAGACACTCCTTTCCAACTGGACAGAAAAGCTCGTTCATGGCTCAAAAATGGATAACTAGGGTAACGATTTTCTCATTGCACAAGTGAAGTCCTCAATTTGCATACATGCATTGTACCCCTCACCAAATGGTGAAAAAACGTGGTTTCCAGTGGGTTGATCGTTGTGATCCCCGATTAAATTTGCATATAGATCCAAAATCAAAATACGGAATAGGCATATTGTGTGAAGCCCATATAGACAGGTTGGTCTGGATTGGTGATGAATTGATGTGCGTGCCAGATAATACTTTGTGGATAAAATGTGTAGAATCCGGGGTCAGGGGGTGTGCAGGGTGCTGCAGTGATGGTACTAGAGGTGATCTCCAGGAAAACACCCAAAAGTTAGGAATTCTGTCCCTACCGCGCGATGGTAGTACTACCGCCGGCGATAGCGTCTAGTGAGCTATGTTTGCGAAGCCTATCTCAGGGAGACCTGGAGGCCATTGTATGAAAAGCTGAGAGACTGTAGTGCCCAGCTATGTTGACCATGAGTGCAAGCTTAATTTATTGTGAAGCCTGTCTTGTGAAGAGCGTGAGGCTAAGATGTGAGTTGAGCCATGGAGGCCAACTATTATGGCCATGAGAGTCGTAACGAAGTTGTGAGCCGTTAGTGCCCAGCTCTAAAGGCCAGTGAGCTGAATGGGAAAGGAGAGGTCCAGCCACGTCTTGTCTATTTTCCTTGATTGCTTCGACTTTCGGAAGTGGCATGGCGATCTGAGCAATGGGAAGAGACTGAACTATACCTGCATTATATCAATCTTGATTTGACTGCCTAAAGTAATTGGCTCTCATCGATGGCATAATGAGAGTCTTAGGACTGGGGCCGAAAAGAATAGAATGCTCAAGAATGAACTGTTAAGTCTTACACCTCTGAACAGGAAGTGGGATCCGGGACGTCCGGTACACCATGACTGTGCCCTGAGTGCACAGGGCGTGTGGTCGTTGAGCCTACATCTGTGGTGAATAGTGCTTGAATGCACAATGTTGTGGCCACTCTCTCTCTCTTATATATATATATATATATTGTTGTTGCATGGAAGGAGACTTGCTGCATCGAGTAAGGGGTGGGGTCGTTATAAATGTGTTGGCAATTGTTAACCGTTGCCTTGGTTGCCATGTTTTGGTGGGCCGTGACTTGCAGGTGTTGGAGAGCTAAGTGGAAAGTAGCGGGCTGAAGCCCTTGTGCTGCAAATGGCTGGCCCTCGAAGGCCCTAAGGCGAACTTTTGTTGTTTTCATGTGTGACCGGCCTGCATGCCGATGTTTGTAAACTACACTTGTGAAGCATAACTGTAAGGCCTTAAGACTAATATTTGGGGTACTTTGTATGTACATTCCTGATGTACATATATATATATATATATATATATATATATATATATATATATATATATATATATATATATATATATATATATATATATATATATATATATATATATATATATATATATTGTTTATATATAGTGGACATTCGCATGATGTGAGTTTGGGAAACCTAAAAGCTTCAATTAGAATGCTCTGAGTTAGGGTTCGTATTGTTTTGATATTAATCCGTAACTCCGCCGACTGTCTGTGGGATATGGCGTGGGGCCTCGGACGGACCCTTCGTTATATTTCTTTTGACGGATGGAGGTGTTAAAGTTTGAGGCTGATGGAATTTGCTTATAATTATTGTTATCAAGAGAGCTTACAGATGGCCCCGATTGAGGCTTTATATAGGAGACGTTGTAGAACTCCCTAGTTTTGGGCTGAGGTTGGCGAAGAACCATTATTTGGTCCGGAAGCCTTGGAATAAATGGATATTTCTGTGAAGCATATTCGAGAGAAGCTTCGTATAGACCAGGAGCGTTATGAAAAGAATGCTAATCAGCGAAGGACTGATTTGGAATTTTCTGTCGGGGACATGGTTTTTCTTAAGGTTTCCCTGATGACTGATGTCAAGAGGTTTGGTAAGAACCATAAGATGGACAGTAGGTATATGGGACCATTCGAGATTATAGAAAGTATTGGAATGTCAGCTTATAAGCTGGATTTGTCCGCAAGTTTTCCATGTGTGCATGATGTGTTTCACGTAAGCTAGTTGCGGAAGTGTGTGCTTAGCGACCGGCAGGTTCTTAATTTTGTGCCATAGTTGGAGCCTAACCTTTCTTATGCTGAGATGCCTGCTCGCATTTTGGATACTCAAGATCGAGTATTGCGGAGGAAGACCATATCAATGGTTAAAGTTTTGTGGCGGAACCAAGACATGGATAGCGCGACTTGGGAGTTGGAGTCAGCTATGTGGGAGGCTCATCCCCATCTATTCTCCAAGTTTCTTTTGGTATGTATTTCCACTCTATAATCTTTGATTATTTTCCTTCCATAGTGGAATCTTTTGTGCGTAAAGTTTCGGGTCAGAACTTTCTTTTAGGAGGGGTGGCTGTAACATCCCTGATTTTTTTCGAGATTTATTTAAAATCCCTTTAGTGACGTATCTCGACGTCAGGGCGTTACATCTATGCATTCTTGGTGGGTACCGTTGTCGGAGCATGACCTTTGCTCGTTGGTATCCGAGGTTTTGGTTTGGGAGTATTAGCTTGGCTAATTTCTCCTATGTTTTGGTTTTTCCTTGTGAGCCGGGGTTAGTTTTGGAACACGACGGAGCGTTTTTAGGATATTTGATGTTTTGACTTTGGGGAGTGTTTATCCGAGTTTAGTTTGCCGAATTTTGATTTTGACTTCACCGTTGGATTTGTAGCGTCGATATTTAGCTACGGTGTGATTTTTGTAGAAATCCGAGTTAGTGCTAGTTTAAGTCATTTGGACATTTTAATTATAATAATAATATATTATTATATTATATTGTCTATTCCATATAAATAGTCTTGCGATAAGACGGAAACACTATTCATCATCTTTCTAAAAACTGTCTGAAATTCCACCTAGTGTCAACTATCTTCACCTATGTGGGGGGGGGGGGGAATAGGTGACGTGCAGCGTTTTTGCGGAATTTAAAATTGTACCTGCACAATAAAACAAAACAGCACAGCACAGAAAGTACATAAGCAATTTATAGTGGTTCCCCGATTTGGGTACATCCACTTTCCCCCTTCGACCTATCTCCCAACAAGGGACGACTCGGTCTCTTCACCAACAGGATTGAAATCCAATCCTTGCACTATCGGAAGGAACCCTTCACACGTAGGAGACAACACTCCCACAACACGGGTTGCACCCAACCCTTACAACTAGGAACCAACGTTCCTTTACAACAAAAGTAAAACTAGAACGTACAAGAGATACAAACTACGTTTGGAGACTAAGGTGTCCCTCTTCGTTGACGACGTGTTTTTGAAGTCCACGAAAAGTCCACAACCCTAGATCTCTGTTGGAGAGAATCTCCCCGGAACCGGCGGCGGCAAGATGGGCGGCGGCTAGGTTCACGGGATCGGCGGCGACAACGATGTGCGGCTGCTGTACTTTGGAGATCCAAACTTCGTAGCGAAGCTAGCTAGGTCTACCAACGGTCACACTAGGATCAATCGTCTCGATCGATTCGGATGGGGAAGATTTTCCCGATCAACAAATCAAGAGACAAGAGATCTCCGGTTAGACACGTAAGCCTCTAAGCTTGGCTAAGCTTCTGTCGCCGGAAGATCAGGAAGAATCCACGATCAAGACCGGCGACCAACTTGCTCGAGCGGCGACGGCGGCAGCGGCGGAGCGGAAATCGCGATCTAGGTCACGTCGCGGCTCGGCTTCATATATTTTTCCCGTCCGTTACTGTTCAAAAATACGTCTGTATTTATATTGTAGACAACTTCAAGATGACCGTTGTGGGTCCCACCAGAAGAAACCCTAACTCCGGTTCAAAGCAGTGCCAGCGACAGAGTCCGGTTCAGGGAGTTCCAGAAAATCGCCCAAGTCAAAATCGGCGATAATCACCTGTGATTCTCGTCGAATCGTCGAGAATCAAGGGTGATTCTCGACGATTCGGCGAGAAACACAAAGTGATTCTCGACGATTCGTCGAGAATCACAAAGTGATTCTCGTCGAATTTGACTTGATTGCACTCTGATTTAGCCGGCGAGAATCAGCCAGTGATTCTCGCCGAATCGGCGAGAATCACTTGGTGATTCTCGTCGATTCTTACTTAGATGATTTTTCATCTTACGCCTCTGAGCTGCTCTTTGACTCATCCTTGCTCCTTGTCTGCTCTTGCATAAACACAGCCCTGTACTTGAAAGTAAGTGCACTCCAATAGAGAGAGTACACGTAGGCCAACACACTGATCTGCTCAACGAGGGATTACGTTGTGCAGACCCGTGTATATTGACCTACTGCACCCTGTCATTGGTGTGCACTTAGCGTGGAATAACTGCAAGCACAAGCTTGAAATATTTTATCAAATACATTGTGAATTCATCTTAGCTTGACAGGTGGCTTCCTCAAATCCAGGTAATTGTGGATACAATACCCAACAATCTCCCCCTATTTGACGAAGCCAAAATACTACTAGCTAAGATGAATACCACCAACCAGATAATATATACAACATACAGAATTTAGACATGCAGCATAAGAGAGTATAGGCAAACAGACCAAAACTTGAGTCACTCATAAATTCATATACATATATATATATATATATATATATATATATATAATTTCAAGATTGTTCATATAATAATAATACACGTTAATTGTTCTTATGAGAGAATGACAAGCTATAAATTTATGACTATTTTTCTTTGGCTAAGTCATCCTTGAGTTTCTGAGCCAAAAAATTCTTCCTTTGCCTTTCAACATGTTCCTTAGGCTTTGGATAGTATCTGGGAGGAGGAGCTTTATCTGTCGCAGTGTTGGTCATGAAGAAGATGTTACGTTTGGCTTCATAGGTCTTGTGCAGATCCCACTCATGCTGACTGTATGCATCGTTTCGATTGATTTCCCCTTTTTCTTGTAGCCAGAATGTGTCCAGTATGATACTCTTGGATACTGGACTCCACTTTTCGTTTCTTACTTCCTCCTCCTTCAGTCTGATTCTCTTTTCAGCTTGTGTTTCCTTGGATGTCCCTTCTTGAGATTTTCTCTTGTCTCTGGCTTTTGCTAGGGCTCCTTGGTCAAACATTGCCATCAGTTTTGCCTTGGAGGAGGCCCTAGCAGCCCTATGAACATCAGCTTCACTTACAGGAACTTCTTCAACACTGGCGCCCTCATCAGCCACAGTATTATCTTCAGGAGCAGGAGCACCCTAGGGATTTTCAGGGATATTAACGCCTAACGCTTGTTGGAGCATCCACCAGCAACTGTCATAAACATATATGTTTGACTGCTCAAAGTTGTTGATCATGACTTCCCGAAGCTCAGCCATCTTAGCTATATATTCTTTCTCCCCCTTTTTGGCTTCGACTGCAATGGAGTTTGCATAAGAATGCAGTGACTCATCAATATGCTTTGTAGTCCTGGAGAATTCATTGACCAAGGCTTGTTGATTGGTGTTAAGAGTTACCATATTGCCATCAAACTTTTGAATGTTATTTGCTACGACATGAGCATTCTGATTCACTACGGCGAGAGTATCGGTGTTCTTTTTCAATCCGTCCATAAGAAGAGTGACAGCTTGGCCGGCCGCTGTATACTTATCTTCAAACTTCTTTTCCATCACGTCCAGTTTGTGATTGATCTCCACCATGTTCTTGAGCATGAGATTCTCTGATTTCTTAATTTTGTTCAACATTTTATTTTGAGCTTTCTCAAAAGATGCTTTGAGCTCATCCACAATACCCTGAATGACATTCATGGTGTGATTGGCTAGATCATCTCGTAGTGGATGAGCCTGAGGCACTCCTTGGCCTTGCTCTTCATCAGATGCACCTGTAGAGCTGGACACGAGCACAGTCTCTAAGGGGGGATGCTTGCGGCCTCTGTAGATTTCTCGGACTCCCCCTCCACTGTTGCACTAATGTTCTCAAGGACGAACTCAGGAGCGTGCTTGTCAGATGGAACTTCAGTGATATCCTGAGTCTCCAATGCTTCCTGTCCCTCATTGCCTTCTTCCTCACCTTCATCATCCATGAGATCATTCTCATCAGCATCATCTTCCAATCCTTCGTCAACAGTCTCCTCTATAGCACCTCCGGCGCCTAGATCGTTCAGGTTCAGGGCCTCCTCATTCTCCAGCACAGCTTCACTTTCTTCTTGTATATCCGCCACTGCATCTCTGGCTATCTGGGAGATGTCAGATACGATATTAGCATCAGTGGGTAGAGGCTCCCCCTCAATTCCTGCAGTCAAAGCATCAGGAATTTCACTGGGGATAACTAAGGAATCAGCCACAGTTCCGTCCTTGGTTGGAGATACTTCATGTTGTTCTACCACGGCAGCTTGCCCAATGCGCCTCTCCCATCTGTCAAAAACACTCGAGTCCATTTTCTTCAAGTAATGTAGAGGAACACCTTTACTCATGTCGTACTTATCTCCGTTCAACTGATTGAGATACAGACTGATGATTCGGCCAAAGCTAGGAGATCTGAGGGTGTCCTTTATCTTCTCAAAAAGCAATGCCCCCCAGTTGAATCCTTTTCTGCAGACAATTGCCACCAGGATCTTGAACATGTCCACAGAGATGTGGTCATGAGAACCCGGTTTGCATATGAGTACCTTCCCAATGATGTCTGACAGAAGTTTCCCTTCTTCATTCATATCCTTTCGCTTTATCGACCGAGTTCCTCGAGCGAGTCCACAGAATAATAAAGTCCTGGTTTTGTCCTGTTCATCCAGATAATCCTCGTGCGCCGAGCTAGTGAGCTGCAAGAAGTGGGTCAGCTTGCTGGCAGACATCTTGATCTTTGCCCCTGCAACCTTGCTCTTGATGAGAGTCTTCATTTCGGAGTTTGGCAGTAGCGAAGAACTCCAGCACTTCCTTGTCCAAGATTTTACACGGGTGCTCCAGCACGAATGAGAGTCCAGCCTCTTCCAGCATAATAATGATGTTTCTGAATTCGTCAGAGGCATGTGAGAACCCTGTTCGAACCAGCTCACATCCAGTGATCAGTCCAGCGGTTGTCCTTGGAGCCATCGCAAACCTAGGGAGAGAATCCCTATACTACGCTTAATCAAAAGTCAAAAGGGAAGCGACACTAGTAATAAAGTTCTTGTAAGGATGAGGATGTGGTTACCTAACAGCGTAGACAGTGAGTTAGTTTGATAAAGACGACGAACACCCGGGAGGTGCACCCGACTGTGAGTGATCGAAACTGTGGAGAAATCCCTGGACGAGAGAGAGGAGAGATCCACGGAAGGCAATCGGCGAGATCGGCGAATCGGGAAGAGTCGGCGAGGGTCCTTCGTGAGAGATCTTGCGTGATGTCGACGGAAGGGGAAGAATCACGGGTCCTTCGGTGAGAGTCCTTCGGTGAGAGACCTACGGGAAGAAGCTTGCGGGAATCTTGCGGGAATGCTTCACGAGTCGGCGAGAGTCCTGCTGTTGTCGATTCCTGCTGTTGTCGACGAAGGAGGCGATCGGCGAGAGTCCTGCTGTTGTCGACGAAAGAGGCGATCGGCGAGTTTAAAAAGGATTTCCTGCGGAATATGAAGGGTCGGCGGGAGACTGGCAAGATTTCGACGGGTTTAAAAAGGGATTTTAAAGGGTTTCCGTTTGTCTAAGTCGAAATTGAAGGAATTCTTTAACAGGAATCTACGGGTTAAGAGACATGCCGGATTTTCGAAGTCTTCCGATGTCAAGTCAATTTAAAAATCTTCTAAATATATAAATACTTCTTAAAGCCAATCTATTTAGGGCTTTTCCATACATTTCTTGATGGCAAGATTTCCAATGACGTATCTTCATTGTCGAGATTTCCAAAGACGTATCTTCGTTAGTTTTCAGTGAACTAATTTACGCCTGTAGATGTTAGTTCTCGAATCTACCAGTGGAATTACCGATAACTCTTTAATGATGTATCTAAGGTTTATATTCACCGTGTTAACCTATCCTTAGATGTGCACACATATATGTATATATATATAAAGATATATATATATATATATGTAAATGTCGATAGAAAATGACTCAAGTCTTGGAGCTGATGAAAAATACCTGGGATTATGAGAGTTATCATTTAGCCTCTCTGACTAAAACATACCAGGTGCTCGATGTGAGTATGCCCATATAGATATCACTGCTATTATTCCAGATGCATGTTCCAATTCAGTCTTGAAACATCTACTGTCTAGTTCCCATTATATTTACGGGAACCTAGACTACCCTGCAAAAGAGAGTTACTTTACCTTAGGAACCCAATACATATTGGGTCCTAGGTTCCTGTTAGTATAAACACTCGACTTCCTTCCTTCAGAAATCCTGACAGGAAGACTACCTCTGCCCTGGAGATGTGGATAGGCCCTTACCTTTGACACAGAGGGGTTGTGCCAACAGTCTATGGCAAAGTGTCCCACCTTGCCACAGCACCAACACTCGTGAATGTTGTATCTCCATTTCTGACCTGATCTAGTGACTGAGGTAGTCATGAGCCTAGGTCCAAACGGGATAGATCTAGATCTGCTCCCAGAACTGCCTCTTCCACCGTGACATGTGGAAGGGTGGAATGAATGCATGCAGCGAGCGTCACGAGGTCTGGGAGGTGGTGCCTTCCTTTCAGACATCCCCTTTCCTGAGGCCCCATGAGAACTTACAGCATGACTTCTAACCCCCCTTTCATGTGTCCTTGGGTGGAGAGAAGAGTTCTGAGAGCTGATACCAGCTGATTCATGCCGAGTAGGGGCAGTGGCCGAGAATACAAAAGGCTCAGAATGAGCCTTAGGTATTCTCTCATGGGTGGCCATGACAGCCCTTGCACTATGGGTGTCTCCACATGAGGACATATCACCCTTGCAGTGACCACGATTATTCCTGTGGTCATACCTGAAGGCATGATGAATACCCTTCCAGTTTGGAGTGGGGGGTCGAAATACCGTTTCCCCATTTCTCCACGAATTGATAATTCGGGAGATCCACCCGTTTTCTTCCTTTCTCTTCATAGCATCAACCTTGGAAAAGTTTGATACTATCCTTTTCTCAATCTCTAGACTACTCTCTAGATCAGAGATTTTAGAGCCTTTGACCTTGTTGGATGCCAATTGGAGAACCAACATGATCTTCAGCCGTGCAATCTCCTGAGCTTGTTCTTCAACAAGCAGGTTGCTTTTCTGAAGGGCTCTCTTCAGGGAATCAGAATTTTCTGAAGGGACACAGTTCCTGTCTTCAGAAACTTCAAGAGAGATGGGGCAGGATGAAAAAGTTACCTGCTCTTCAGTGTTATTGTCATTAGAGCCAGTGACCTTTGTGTCATCCTCATCAGAGCTGCTTTCCTCACTGTCCTCTTCAGTCTCTGACACGGACACTGGAGCTCTGATGCTGTCCGATTAATCCTTGTCTTCATCTTCAGAGGCGAGGACCCCCACATAGGCTTCATCCTCTAGTTGACAGCAGATTCCAGCTTTCTCTGATCCCCCCATCAGCTCTGAGATCATCACCCACATAGATTTGGCCGTCTCACATTTTTCCAATCTAGAGCAAGAAGGTCCAGACCAGATATCCATGATAATCTGACAAATCCTCTTGTCCAGATTAAATAATGAAAGTTCCGTCTCCGACATCTCAGCAATGCACTTGGGCACTTGGATATTCTTTCCAGAGCCGGTGGTCTTCATAGGAATAAAAGGACCCTCTTCCAGGATGAAAGATGCTCAAGGATCGATAGCCTCCAAGTGATACGACACTCTCATCTTCCAGACGGGATAATACTCCTTTGTGCATGTGGGAAGTCTTAGTGGCGATATCTCATGATCCAGCTCCATGCTTCTGACACTGGTGGCAGGATTCTACTCAAGGTGTAAACCTTTTTGATGAGCAACCTCCCTCTGATAACACTTGAAAGTCCACCTAGTGTCAACTATCTTCACCTATAGGGGGGGGGGAATAGGTGATGTGCAGCGTTTTTGCGGAATTTAAAATTGTACCTGCACAATAAAACAAAACAGCACAACACAGAAAGTACACAAGCAATTTATAGTGGTTCCCCGATTTGGGTACATCCACTTTCCCGCTTCGACCTATCTCCCAACAAGGGACGACTCGGTCTCTTCACCAACAGGATTGAAATCCAATCCTTGCACTATCGGAAGGAACCCTTCCACACGTAGGAGACAACACTCCCACAACACGGGTTGCACCCAACCCTTACAACTAGGAACCAACGTTCCTTTACAACAAAAGTAAAACTAGAATGTACAAGAGATACAAACTACGTTTGGAGACTAAGGTGTCCCTCTTTGTTGACGATGTGTTTTTGAAGTCCACGAAAAGTCCACAACCCTAGATCTCTCTTGGAGAGAATCTCCCCGGAACCGGCGGCGGCAAGATGGGCGGCAGCTAGGTTCACGGGATCGGCGGCGACAACGATGTGCGGCTGATGTACTTTGGAGATCCAAACTTCGTAGCGAAGCTAGCTAGGTCTACCAACGGTCACACTAGGATCAATCGTCTCGATCGATTCGGATGGGGAAGATTTTCCCGATCAACAAATCAAGAGACAAGAGATCTCCGGTTAGACACGTGAGACTCTAAGCTTGGCTAAGCTTCTGTCGCCGGAAGATCAGGAAGAATCCACGATGAAGACCGGCGACCAACTTGCTCGAGCGGCGACGGCGGCAGCGGCGGAGCGGAAATCGCGATCTAGGTCACGTCGCGGCTCGGCTTCATATATTTTTCCCGTCCGTTACTGTTCAAAAATACGCCTGTATTTATACTGTAGACAACTTCAAGATGACCGTTGTGGGTCCCACCAGAAGAAACCCTAACTCCGGTTCAAAGCAGTGCCAGCGACAGAGTCCGGTTCAGGGAGTTCCAGAAAATGGCCCAAGTCAAAATCGACGAGAATCACCTGTGATTCTCGTCGAATCGTCGAGAATCAAGGGTGATTCTCGACGATTCGGCGAGAATCACAAAGTGATTCTCGACGATTCGGCGAGAATCACAAAGTGATTCTCAACGATTCGTCCAGAATCACAAAGTGATTCTCGTCGAATTTGACTTGATTGCACTCTGATTTAGCCGGCGAGAATCAGCCAGTGATTCTCGATGATTCGGCGAGAATCACTAGTGATTCACGCCGAATCGGCGAGAATCACGATTCTCGTCGATTCTTACTTAGATGATTTTTCATCTTACGCCTCTGAGCTGCTCTTTGACTCATCCTTGGTCCTTGTCTGCTCTTGCATACACACAGCCCTGTACTTGAAAGTAAGTGCACTCCAATAGAGATAGTACACGTAGGCCAACACACTGATCTGCTCAACGAGGGATTACGTCGTGCAGACCCGTGTATATTGACCTACTGCACCCTGACATTGGTGTGCACTTAGCGTGGAATAACTCCAAGCACAACTTGAAATTTTTTATCAAATACATTGTGAATTCATCTTAGCTTGACAGGTGGCTTCCTCAAATCCAGGTAATTGTGGATACAATACCCAACACTGTCGTACTGTGTTGCAGAAGACGAGAGCGGCGGACCTTGCGAAGCCTTTGGCCGTAGATTATAGGAGCTCTGGTGCACAAAATCGTTGTAGGAAAGTAGATCTGTTTAGTTCTCACCAAAATCTATGTTTCTACGGTGAGTTTTTCTTGTTTCGTGAAATTGTTTGGGTTAGGAATTTTGTTTTGACCCTCCTTTGTCCTGAAAAGTTTTAAGAATTGTTGCTTAGGTGTTCTTGCGGCCAAATCCGTGAAGAGAAGTGGTTGTGCGGCCGAATTTTGGCAAGATCGAGGCAAGTGGTGATTTCTTCCGCTTGCCAAGCTTTCTTTTCCTTGTGTCGTCTGTTATTTTCCATCCCTCCTTAGGATTTAGGAGTAGGGTAGAGTTCGTCCAAGACCTACCTACTGCATAAGGTAGATTTGTTTTCCTGGTGGGATGTGTTTTTCGTCATGTTTGACTATTCAAACTAGGTGTAGATCTGTCGAATATAGGTTAGTTAGCCCTTGATTAATTCTCCATGTTTGCCAGTGGGTGGATTTCAGCGGGTTTAGTAATTAGCTTAAGTTAATTTCGTCTTATATTTCAAATTAGTCTAGTGAAATTAGCCGATTTTGACAAGAGTCAAAACCATCGAAAATCAGTCTTAGCCTAAGTTAAATTCGTCGAATATAGTTGGAGTTTGGTCGGAATAAAATTTGGCAAGTATCAGTAGGAGAACAGTCAAATTCGTCGAGTATCCATTGGAATTCGGCGGGTAATGCTTGGCATTGAGTGTTGCTGAATTCATCGAGTATTAGGCATCAAGTATAAGACTTGGCATTGAGTTAATTAGACATGGCGCTGAAAACATTGAGTGATCTTTGAGTCTAAGTCAAATTCTCCAAGTAATCTCGACGAATTCGTCGAGTAATGCCAGTTGGAATTGAGTGCGCTGAATGCACTCAACACGACGTCGAGTGAGGTTCACTTGGCGTTGAGTGGTTTGTAAGACTAAGTCAAAAACGTTGAGTGCACTGAATGCACTCAACACGTCGTTGAGTGAAACAACATTGAGTGAAACCTTGGCGTTGAGTAGCTTCGAGCCTAAGTCAAAAGCGTTGGGTGGACTCAACGCGGCGTTGAGTGGACTCAACGCGACATTGAGTGGACTCAACGCGGCGTTGAGTGATGGTATTTTCGCTGAGTAATCTGGTTAGCGTCAAGTGTACTCAACGCGACGTCGAGTGTACTGAACGAGGCGTCAAGTGTACTCAACGCTTTTCTAAAAACTTAGGATATTTCGTCGATTTGTCATATATCTCTAGTGGACTTGTTTTGATAAGTAATAATCGTCGAGTGTCTTCTGTATTCGTCGAGTATATTCGACGAATCAGTATGGACTTTATTTTTTGTGGCTGAGTTGTATCTAATTTGTCGGGATTGGCCTAGGTCAATTTCTGTGATTTATTCCTCCATTTATTATTGGAGAAGCCCGGTGAAAATGGTTGTGATTTTTCTGTATCTGACTATGATGTCAGTGTTTTGGTTGTATGATTATTGTTAGGTTTGTAGTGGATAAAGGACCACCAACCTGATGCTTTTTTGGTGAATTATTCCCCTCGTGGGTTTGCCCGGTGTGGGTATGTGACTGCTGGTGTGTTGGGTAGGTTCCCACCACCGCAGGTGGTGATTTTTCCCCGATTTTGGGTATGTCATGGTATAAGAGCAATTTTTCTTGGGCCCTTATGAAGTTTTTATTGTTGGTGTGCTGGGTAGGTTACCACCACCTCAGGTGCCGAAATGGCCGGTGTTTTTTACCAAGATATGGGCAAATTAATTTTTTATACTTACAGTTATTTACTTACATGTTTCTTAAAGCTTAGATCTTTATAGCACTTGGTGCAAATTCCTTACTTTTTGAGCTAGTATATAAGTTAGTCTGTTCTCACTATTCTTGGGTTAGGGTTGGTAACCCTTTATCGCTTTTTGGTTTATTGCAAACCTTTTGATCTTTGATCATGACTTGTATTTTTCATTCTTGCTGAGGTGTTCTTTCTTTGAATGTCTCAGGTTCGGAGAAATGCCGGTTGAGTGGCCAGGGTTGGTTTGTGGGCTGGTTCTCTGCAGCTGTTGTTTCCTCACCGATTGTGAGGGAGTTGTTGTTTGTTTTCTTTTTTGTTCAGGAATACATACTTTTTAGTGGGTTCGTGTAAAGAATTGTTGGCGCCCACTGGATTTTTGTATAATGTTAAGTACTTGCTAGCTGCTAAGCTTTTTTCTATATGCCTTATTGGAATTACTTGGTCTCTGGGAAGGTTTTATGCTAGGTTGCATGTTAGATATTCTAAAGTATAAAAGTATTGCCCCTATTACCTCATACATGATGTATTTTAAAGATAAAGTCACTATATATTATTAAACATACAAACTAATTTCTATACTTACACTAAATCGAGATTCATGCATAACATAAGTTGTCCTCTGGGGACATTTATGCTCATGCAGGATGTTAGCCATTGTAAACAAACTATTTCCGCATTGTATACTTATATTTTCAATCGTGTACTATTCAAACCACTGAGCAGAGGGATACAGATATCAAAACTTAACTTGAAACAAGTTTTTCTCACATCATAACTTGGTATTTTCATAAATTGTGTTAGGATTGGAGTTTGCCTGAACGTTTGCAGTTATCCCCTACATGTCATGGCATCACAGTGCGTGTTTTCTCTTACTCTGATATATATTTAAATTCAGAGAAAATGCAGGTTGTGACAAGAAATCCTGAAATCTATTCATTTTCCACAAAATGTTCTTTGGCACTCAAATCAAACATCATCAATCTATACTAACCTTTCTAGATGGGCTTCACACATCATGCATATGTCTGTACAATGATATGAGCTCTATATGCAAAACATAACGGGGATTAGCCAAATCAACCTGTTAAAAGCTTTATCTTCCACTAATTAGTGGGGGCGCTTTCATGCAAAGGTGTCGAACAAAAGGACTAGCATGTCCTAGTATTGTGAAGGAGAGTCGTTACCCTCAAAGCACATTTTGGAGCCATAAAGTTGGAATTGATTTGGATAGAATCACTCGTAGTGCTTTCCTCTCCGCGGATCTAGCTTCGACTCGCAATTTTGACCACAAGAACTCCTCCAAAGCAATGATCTAGTGGCTGGGAACAACCATCTTCCACTTCCTTTCCTTTCCCTCTCAAAATTAAGAGAGAGTGGTAATGGAAAAATGAGAAGAGTTTTCTCCTCAGCCCTCTTATCAATTTGGGATCTCAGCCCAGCCACAAGATCATCTGGTCAAAAGAAATGGATGGTCCAATTTTCATTGATAGATTTGATAAAATGCTATCGTCGGGCGGTATCTCACTATTGCGGGCCGATATCTCTAGTGGTGTTCGCTTGACCAAGTAAACGCCACTTAGGGTCCGCTTCACAGTAAACTGACATATGGTGGTCTGCCACGTGGTACACTATCGCCAGTGATAGCAAATCAGCTTTATTGCTTTCTCGACTGTATCATTTTGATAACTATCACCTGTTGGGTATTGCATCCACAATAACCCAGATTTGTATGAAGTCACCGTTGAACTAAAATGAATAAAGTTTGTATTTAATGTTATTTTTAGTTGAGTGTTTGCAGGATACAATTGCCAAGTGTAGACCAATGTCAGTCTACAATGAGTCACCAAACACAGGACCATACAATGTAATCCCTCATTGTGTGATCCATGGTGTTGACTCATGTGTAGCCTCTCTATTGCGACACACTTCTTTTTCAAGCACTCAATGCATAGGAAAAAAGTTGGCGGCTGTATATCTTGAAGAAATTAAGTTTTCTGATTTTTCAGAAAAAAACTCCAAGACTTTTTCTCGAGTAGGAAAGTTTTTACTCGAGTAGAACTTAAGTCTATTCTCGAGTAAGACTTGTCATGAACTCGAGTTGTAGAAGTAGTTCTCGAGAAAGCTTAGTGTTGTTCTCGAGAAAGCCATGTGTTCTCGAGTACACTATGACTTTCCTTCTTGAGTTACTTCAGTTACAGTCATGATATTTTTTTAAGTCTTTTTCTCGAGAAGCAATTTATTTTTCTCAAGAAGCAATTTATTTTTCTCAAGAAGCCATATATCATTTCTCGAGAAGCTCAATATTACTTCTCGAGAACCAGAAGTCATTTGTCGAGTAATAGATTCTTTTCTCAAGTAACAAAATATTTTATCGAGAACAGAAGTTCATTTTTCTCGAGTTACTTCTTTTCCAGATAGAATATTTTCCAAGTCCTCTTCTTGAGATGCCAAGGATTTTTTTTTGAGAAGACATTGTTTAGTTCTCGAGAAGCAGAAAATATTTCTCGAGACCTAGAATATTTTTTCTCGAGTGTCAGACATCTTTTCTCGACATACCTCTTTGTTCTCGAGTACCAGAGTACTTCTTCTCGCGAACAAAATAATTCTTCTCGAGTACTTTCCTTCATTCTCGAGATTGCTGATTTTCACCTCCACATTTTTACTAAGTATTTTTCTCGAGATCCTCTTCATTCTTCTTGAGAATCAGAAAACCTTTTCTCGATTACTATCATTCTTCTCGAGAAATGTTGTACTCTTTTCTGATTTCTTCTAAGTTTCAACAGACGTGATTTCAAAAGTGATTAACCAATGATTGGTCCACGTGTCGGGCATTTAATATGATTATGATCGTTAGGTAAGTTCTATAAAAGATCTTATCATAATCGACCAACCCTAAGAAGAACCCCTATGTATTTTGAATCATGTTTTCTCTTTCCAAAATCGGAAATCGCCGCTATTCATCGTCTTCATCGCTGATCTGCTTTCGATCCAGAGATTCAGAGCAAGTGATTCAACAGATCAAGATCTTCTACATCGACAGATGCTTTTCTTGATCATGTTGAGTCCAGAATTTTCAGATCCAGATATTTGGCCGTGTCTTCTTCAATATATTTCTGACAGAGCTTCAAAGTTCAAGGAAGAAGAAGGGCTGAAGTTTTCAGATCTGAGATTAATACTGTTTGTATTTCTTTGTATTTCATTTTACTCTTGTTGGAGATTATTCTCCGAGTATAGGAGCTTTGTTCTCCTAATTATTTGTAGGAAGTTTCTCTTCCGAGTGTAGATCCTATTTTGAGGGATTGAGTTGTAGGAACTTTGTTCCGAGTGGTAGGATTGTTTTAAATCCGAGAATAGCGGAGTAGCTGAGTCTAGTGCATTGCTAGATCGCTGAGGTGGAAATTGAATGTACCCAAGGTTGGGGAACTACTATAACTCTTGGTGTCATCTGTGAATGCATGCTTATTTTTCTTTGCATCGGTCGTTCAATTTTTATTCCGCAAAAAGACGCTGAACTCACCTATTCACCCCCTCTAGGTGATCTAGGTAGACAACTTAAATATTTTTCAATTGGTATCATAGGGAGGTTGTTCATCAAAAGGTTAACACCTTGAACATATCTGCCCCAAGTTGTCGTTTGAGTAATTCAAGTGTGGACAAAGCCAAAGATTTTGCTAAGCTTCCTCTGTGCACAAAGACCAACCTTCTCATGTGGAAAGAAAGAATTAAATTTTTCATGGAAGCTGTGGATTCAAGGATCTTTATAATTGTTGAAGAAGGAACCTTTGTTCCCATGACTGCCTCCACTATTGATCCCACCAAGAAAGTTCCAAAGAAGTTGATGGATCTTGATAAGGATGAGATTGCACTTGTCTCCTTAGACAAGAAAGCCAAAATATCATCGCAAGTGCACTCAATGATTCTATGCTGCAGAACCTGATTCACTGCCAATCCATCATGTAAATGTGGCAGTCTCTCATCATCTTGATGGAAGGTACTGAAGAGGTTAGGGATGACAGAAGATCCCTCCTGAATCAAAAGTATGAAGCATTTAGACAAGGTCCTAAGGATTCAATTGCAGATACCTTTGAAAGTTTCTTCAAGATAGTCAACGACCTAAGAGTATATGGTCGGGTCTTCACTAATGGAGAATTGAATGATAAATTTTTGAGGTCCCTAACTAAGGAATGGTACAACAAAGTTTGTGCAATTCGGGAGCTTGGTAAGCTGGCAGAGACTGACCCTCAAAATCTCTTCAGAAAGCATATGTCATATGAGTTGCAAATCAATTCAAGAAAAGCTTAATAAGAGAAGAGTAGGTCTTCATTCAAGGAGAAGTCTGTCGCACTGAAGGCAGACAGCTCAAGGAAAGTCAAAGCTGCATCACCTACTCCTGCACAGGAAGAGAGTGAAGAAGAAGCTTCAGAGCCAAGTACCTCAGGCTTAGAGCTATCAGAAAGAGAGTTTTCTCTTCTTTCAAGGAGTTCAAGAAGTTCTTGAACAAGAAGAAAAGTGGAGAGGAAAAGATGCCTCGTTCAGAAGATCACGTCATGATGGCAATCGTCATAAGAAAGGCTCAAGTAGCCATGATAGGTATCATTCTAAACAGAACAAATATATTTCTTCTGATATTGTTTGTTATTGTTGCAACAAGGTAGGACACGCCATTACTAATTGCCCTCACAAGAAGAAGGAAGGTGGAAAAAGAGAGGAGAAGAAAGCTTCTTACAACAAGAAGAGAACTGAAAGAAGCCTAGTAGCCAATAAGGGCAAGACTCTCAGCGACTCTGACTCATATGAGTCAAGTGAAGAAGAGGAAGTCTACTTAGGGCTAATGGCATAAATAGATGAGGAAGAAGAACCCCAGTTTACTGGGAAGGTAAACTCTCATACTCCTCTCTCTGAATCAGATGCTTTTGACCATGATCATGAGGACTGCTCTTCTGAAAATGAGTCTGAACTCATGGATCAATATAAAGAGTTAATCAAGGTTTATGATAAATGTCGAAAGGTTGTGAAAACTCAGGACAAGGAGATTAAATCTTTCAAGGCTGAAGAGAGCACTTTGAGAGAGGAAGTTACAAAGATGAACTCACTCAGAGAGAACTTCAATGCTGCAATTGAAGAATATAATAAGGCTCTCGATCACCTAGATCTGAAGGAGAAAATCAACAAGGAATTAGAAGAACAACTTGCAGTTGAAAATAAACTTGTTGAAAGTTTCTCCAAGCCCAAGACTGTCATTCCATTTGTTGTTGAATTCTCAGCTCAGGCCAAAGGTGCTGGCATAGGCCATATGGATGCTCCTAATAAATCTTCTAGGAGAAATAAGGCTCAACTGAATAATAAGGCTGTTAAGAAAGCTTTGGTCAAGGAGAAGGGGAAAGCTCCTTAAGATCACTCTTCAAAGCTATGGCCCTTATAGTCATGGTCACAACATCAAGAAAGCACCAAAAGTAAAACTCGTTGTGGAAAAGCCTCTTAAGGAGAAGAAGTTTTGTGAGTTCCATCACCATGAGGCTTCTACCTCCAAGTCTCCTGCCCCCTGCTAGACCACACTCTCAAAATGTCAAGCAGGAGAAATTTAGGCAAAGATACAACAGGTTTGACTGTTAGTGCTGTGGCAAAGTTGGTCACTTTGCTATAGATTGCCGGTTTAACTCCAGAAATTATGTAACTCCTCAAGTTAATAATGTGAGAAAGACCACTCACAATATTAACACACGTAGGAGGAGTATGCTAACTAGAGACCCAAACGAGTTAGGGTTCCTAAGGCAAACTGATTTGTGAATGCAGGTATGTAGAAAGGCCACCAAAAATCCTATCTGCTATTTGGACAGTGGATGCTCTCGGCATATGACCAATACTAGAAGCCTACTCCAGAATTATTCTCCAGTCATGAATGGGCCAAAGGTCATCTTTGGAGGTTCTGACAGAGGAATTAATAAAGGCTACGATATGATTATTAATGGTAGTGTATCCTTCTTAGATATGGCTTATGTTGAAGGATTGGAACACAATATTATAAGCATAAGCCAGCTCTGTGATAAAGGATACATAGTAGAATTTCATGCATACAAGTGCTTGATAAAATCGGTAGACAATTTGGATACGATTCTATCAGGCACCATAGTAGAAATATATTTTGTTTAAATTTTATTTGCATATACTCTTCTATGCCAGTGTGTTTTTTGGCTAAAGATAGTGCGTCTCTTGGTGATCAATGGCACAAGAGATTAGCACATTAATTTCAAAACTATTAATAAATTATTTTTTCTTAATTTAGTACGTGATTCCCCAAATGTCAAGTGTGCTAAAGATAGACCTGTCATGCATGTGTAAAAGGCAAGCAAACAAGGGATATCATTAAAAGCATTATTGGCAAAGACTCTAATAGGTGTTTACACCTACTTCATATGGACTTGTTCGGTCCACTGCAAATTATAAGTTTGGGAAGTAAGGATTATACTTTGGTTATTGTTGATGATTACTCTCACTTTGCGTGGGTATGCTCTCTAAAACATATGTCAGATACTTTTGATATCTTTACTAATTTTGTCAGGCAGATTTAGAATGAATAAAACGGTTTCGTAGTCAAAATCAGAAGTGACAATGAAACAGAGTTCAAGTCTGGGACCATGACAAAATTCAGTGAAAGCCTAGGTTTCTTTAATGAGTTTTCCTCTCCTCGTACTCCACAACAGAATGGAGTATCTGAGAGAAGAAATAGAACACTCATAGAGGCCTGCAGGACCATGTTGAGTGATGCCACACTACAAGAATATTTCTGGGCTGAAGCCGTCAACACTGCATGCCACGTGCAAAATCGAGCACTCATAATCAAGAACCATAATAAGATACCTTACGAACTAATAAAGTGCAGGAAACCGACTATTTCATATTTTTAGAATCTTTGGTTGTAAATGCTTCGTCCTTAACAATGGTAAGTATCACACCACTAAATTCAGTGAAAAGAGCTTTGGAGGTATTTTCGTAGGTTATAGTAGCCATAGTAAGCCATATAGGATCTTTAATAAGAAAATCATGGTTGTAGAAGAATCTATTCATGTTGTATTTGATGAGACAAGCCAACTACACGGTAACTCTTCTAGTGTGTTTATTGAAGATGCATGTTCCAGAATAAAAGAATTAAACTTGGATGAGCCGACTAAAGAAAAAGATCAAAATTTCATCAAGATCACCACTCCAACCGCAATTGGAGAGGTTGATGACCATGATGAAGACATCATTCAAGCTAATGAAGTCACTCCTGTGGTTGAAGAAGCTCCAGATGCAAGGACTCTAGAGCTTAGATACTTGAAGAATCACCCAATGGATCAAATCATAGGAGATCCCCGGGATGGTGTCAGAACTCGTAGAGGTACAGCTAATGAAAATTTATATTTGAGTTTCCTCTCGCACGTTGAACCAAAGAAGATTGAGGAAACAAACTCAGACCCATCTTGGATAATGGCAATGTAAGAAGAACTAAATCAATTCAAGTGTTGCCAAGTATGGAAACTTGTTCCAAGACCCAAAGGTAAGAACGTTATCGGAATAAATTGGGTCCACAGGAACAAGATGGACGAGGATGGAACAATCATAAAGAACGAGGCCAGATTCGTCTCCAAGGGATACACACAAAAAGAAGGTATCAACTTCGATCAGACGTATGCACTAGTGGCAAGGCTGGAGGCAATCAGGTTGTTCCTAGCATATGCAACACTTAAGGGCTTTACTGTCTATCAGATGGGCGTGAAGTCATCCTTCCTTAATAGTGACATAAAGGAAGAGGTGTATGTGGAACAACCTCCAGGTTTCGTTGATTCTAACTTTCCTGAGAATGTATATCTTTTATTTAAAGCTTTATATGGTTTGAAACAAGCTCCTCGAGCTTGGTACGAGACGATGTCTAACTTTCTTCTTGAGAACAAGTTCACAAGAGGAAAGATAGATAAAACATTATTTCTTAGGGAAATAAAAGGTAAGATTTTGATAGTGCAAATCTATGTCGATGGCATCATATTTGGCTCTACTGACGACAACCTCTGCAAAAAGTTTTCCAAACTTATGCAAGGGAAGTTCAAAATGAGCAGTATGGGAGAGCTGAAGTATTTCTTAGGACTTCAGATGAAACAATCTAAAGATGAAATTTTGATCTCTCAGACAAAATTCACCAAGGAGTTAATTAAGAAATTCGGAATGGAGAACGCAACCTCTATGAGGACTCCAATGGGTTCAACTATGTCTCTAGACAAGGATGAGAAAGGAAAACCTTTTGAAGAAACCAAGTATAGAAGCATAATTGGATCCTTGCTCTACCTTACTGCCAATAGACTAGATATAATGTTTTTAACATGCGTGTGTGCTGGATTTCTAGTGAACTCTAAGGAATCTCACTACGATGTTGCAAAGCGGATTTTGAGATACCTTAAAGGTAGAACAAATCTTGGCTTATGGTACCCAAGAAGTAATGATAGCGAACTAATTGGTTTCTCGGATGCAGATTTTGCAGGAAGCAAAGATGATAGAAAGAGCACTTCCGGGACAACCCAATTCCTTGGAAGGAGGCAAATTTCATAGAGCGGCAAAAAGCAAAATTGTGTCGCAATCTCAACGGCCGAGTCAGAATACATTTATGTCGGTAGTTGTTGTGCACAATTGCTTTGGATAAAGAACCAACTTGAAGACTACAACTTGAAGGTCAAGGACATTCCATTGTTTTGTGACTCCTCCAGTGCGATTACGATAGCCAACAATCCTGTTTCTCACAGCCAGACAAAGCACATAGAGCTGCGATACCACTTCATCCGGAAGCATGTGGAGCATGGTGACATTAATCTCCAATATGTCCCAACTGACAGGCAGATTGCAGATATATTCGCGAAGCCGCTGGACGAGGCCAAGTTCTCGTTCTTCAAAATAGAACTTGACATGCTCAACAAGGAAGAATAAGTATGAAGAAAAAGATTTCAAGCAAGTTCAAGATCTGGTTATAATGCAAAATCAATAAAATTTCAAAGTATGAACTTCATTTCTCGAGTACATCACTTGTACTCAAGAACGACAGAATTAGTTCTCGAGAACAAAAGCTTTACTAGAGAACAATGGAATTAGCTCCCGAGAACAAAGCCCTACTCGAGAACATGGATTGCTCTACTCGAGAAATTGGAAACTTCTACTCGAGAACAAGACAGATTCTACTCGAGGGGTAACTATCTTCTTCTCGAGAACAACTATCCATCTCGAGAAATCAGGTTGGAAATTTTTCTCAAGTTCAAATTTTTGCTACTGGCACCCAGGCACTTCACTGCCATATTTCAGGTATTTTTAACATTATTTGTATCTTTTATCATCAAAATTAAAGGAAAATATAAATAGATTATAGTGCAAGATTTTCTATTCCCGATTTCAAAACCCTTTCTCTTGAGAAAAGATGCTTCACCTTCTCCATCTCCGTCGACTGCCACATTCAAGCCCATTTCTCTATTTGTCGGTCATCCCACATTTCTTTCTCCACCTCAATGGCCTCATCTTCCAAACTCGAAATCGGCAGCGAACTTGTCTCAACAGGGATTGGCGAACTTTCAGACGATTTCAGGAACGTTCTAATCTTACTCGACACCGCCAGTTTATCTTTTGTTTTGGAACACCCATGCCGTGTTTTAATTTCTGATGTCGAAGAATTCTTTCAAAATGCCAAAGTCAAGCGCAATGGCAAGGTGCTCAAATAAATGGTTAGAGATGTCAAGGTAAAAATGACCTCTCTCTCTGTTTCTAAATTTCTGCAACTACCTGTGAAAGATCAAGAAGACGATCTAGTAGAAATAGATTACGAATGTGCATACAGTTTCTGTGGGATTCCCCAATCATCTCACACTGTTCGAAGACAGTTCATGAATGCTGAAAGTAAGCTACTAGCAGATATTCTGGGAAACGTCCTCCTCTGCAGTACAAGCTCTATAAGTTATATCACACTAGAATTCTTTGATATGATGACAACAGTTATATGTAGGAAGAAATATCAGTGGGGTATGATGCTCTTTGACAAAATTAAGGCATGCATCAAGAGTCCAAATTATGGCAGGATCATTTCTTTATACCTGAATCAGATAGACCCAGAAGTTTTCTCCATGAAAAAGGGCATGGCCCTCCACCATATGAAGAAAGATTCCATCACTTCCATCCAGAGATGGGAGGTTAAACTTCAAAAATCTGACAAAACTACAAAGGAAATTGAGGATGTAGACATGACTCCATCTCCCCCTTCTCATCAGATAACTGATCCAGTTATTGAGGGGGAGCCTGCCCTATCTGATCTAGCTCAGCCCTCTCCAACTCCAGCTCCTGCTCCAGCTGTTATAGCTATTCTAGCCCCAGTTTCTTCTCCTGCTGCTGCCACTTCCACCTTGTTTAATACAGACCATACAGATTTTACTGCTGCAGGTATACCACGTATAGAAAACCTGCCTGATGCCCAGGTTCAAGACCAAATTATGTCTACTGATGAAGTTATCAACCAGATGATAGAGGAACTCTCTTCAAAAGAGCCTCTTTTCACTACTACTGAAGAACATCCCTCTACTCCTGCAAAGTCTCCAGCACAGTCTCCTCAAGGAAAATCTCCTGTACAAGAACCATCCCAATCTCCATTTGAAGATACTCAAGATGCAAAAGTTGTTTCTATTCATGATTCAGAAGATGACACTCCTGTTATATCTACTGGACCACCACTTCCCAATCTTCACTTTAAGATTCCCTCCATACTGCCCATAGATGCTGAAGATGAACAAAGCACAATCAGTAGAAAGCAAACCTCTACATCCACTGTCATCATTGAAGAGATTGCTCCATGGACAGTCCCAGTTCAACCTCCACCATCTACTCAATCTGAAATATTTCCTGAAGGTTCTATTTTAAGCAAGATTGAAGCTATGCTAACTGCTCAGAGAGCTTATTTTGATTCTTCCCTTAAAATTGTAACTGACAAAGTAACTGTATTGGAACAAGAAATGAGTCGTGGATTTGTTGAAATTCAAAACAATACTGATGAATTGAAAAGGCTTTTACAAATTGGAGGAAAAGCAATAGATCATACCATTACCAGCATTGGTGAAGTAATGGACCAATCAGTTACCCTTGCAAATAATCAGATTCAACTCGAAAAGAAAGCCCAAGAACGCAACTTCAAGACTTGTGAAGAAGTTGGGCAGTTCAAAGAAGATGTAATTAGCACCCTATCCCTATAAGTCAGAAAGGGGGAGGATAAGGTGAAAGAACAGCTTGAGAAACAAGTACAAACAATGAAAAATCAGTGAGATGATCAACTGAAAGAAATCCAGACTTCAGTGCTCAAAGAAGTTAAAAGGACAAAGCTATACACTTATGATACTACCATTTGGATGCATAATCAACTCTTCCTTGATCTTGCAATGGATACTTCTGCACCCTGTCCTGCACACTTGGATGTGAATAGGCCAACATTCTCTCCTCCTCCTGAATACTTTGAAGGACCTCCTCCTAACAATTTTGAAGGACCACCTCCTGAAAACTATGAGGAAGTCTGGGAATCAGAACTAGCAAATATGCCTCCTCAAGCACCTCTAGAGATTAAAAAGCCAAAAGAACAAAATATGGTAATGGTACTTCAGCCAGTAGATCAACTCCTCATTCTGAAGCTGAGAGGAGAAGACCTCAAGATTTCTCTGAAGTTTGGAGTCCAACCTCCAAAGCTCTGATTCTTGATACTCTGAAACTTGTAGTTAACTTTAATGAAG
Source organism: Platanthera guangdongensis (assembly GCA_039583875.1). Lineage (NCBI taxonomy): Eukaryota > Viridiplantae > Streptophyta > Magnoliopsida > Asparagales > Orchidaceae > Platanthera > Platanthera guangdongensis. Next base: position 156,503,397 of record CM077147.1, on the reverse strand, counting down.
ACAGGAACAGTCACTACAGCTCCTATGAATATGATCTATATGAAAAATAACTTACCAAGAGAATATTGTATGATAGAGAATATGGAAGGAACAATCCCAAAGCTCCACCTAGACCTCCAAAGTATTTTCCAAAACCTTACAGCTACCAGAAGAGACAACAAGAAAAGCAAGAAAGACAGCAACAACAACAGAACTAGTAGATATTGTTGATGATTAGAAAATTCAATTTTTTTGAAATCTTATGGAATTGAATTCTCTTGGACAATTTCTATATATATAAACCTTTAGTTTTGCTGATCTACTTTTTCTTTATTACAGCTTTTCTTCTATCATGGTTATCAGTTTATTTACTTGTTTATTTTGATATAATTCACCTCATTGTAGAGGATTTTGACTTCTACAAATAGGCGGATATTATTGAGAATTGCATCCACAATAACCTAGATTTGTATGAAGTCACCATTGAACTAAGATGAATTAAGTTTGTATTTGATGTTATGTTTAGTTGAGTGTTTGCAGGATACAATTGCCAAGTGTAGATCAATGTCAGACTACAATGAGTCACCAAACACAGGACCATACAATGTAATCCCTCACTGTGTGATCCATGGTGTTGACTTATGTGTAGCCTCTCTATTGAGACATACTTCTTTTTCAAGCACCCAATGCATAGGAGAAAAGTTGGCTGCTTTATATCTTGAAGAAATCAAGTTTTCTGATTTTTAGAAAAAAAAAACTAAGTCTTTTTCTCAAGTAGGAAAGTTTGTACTCGAGTAGAACTTAAGTCTATTCTCGAGTAAGACTTGTCATGAACTCGAGTTGCAGAAGCAGTTCTCGACAAAGCTTAGTGTTGTTCTCGAGAAAGCCATGTGTTCTAGAGTACTCCATGACATCCCTTCTCGAGTTACTTCAGTTCCAGTCATGATATTTTTCTAAGTCTTTTTCTCGAGAAGCAATTTATTTTTCTCGAGAAGCAATTTATTTTTCTCGAGAAGTCATATGTCATTTCTCGAGAAGCTCAGTATTACTTCTCGAGAATCAGAAGTAATTTCTCGAGTAACAGATTCTTTTCTCGAGTAACAAAATATTTTCTCGAGAACAGAAGTTCATTTTTCTCGAGTTACTTCTTTTCTAGACAGAATATTTTTTAAGTCCTCTTCTCGAGATGCCAAGGATTTTTTCTCGAGAAGACAATGTTTAGTACTCGAGAAGCAGAAATATTTCTCGAGACCTGGAATATTTTTTCTCGAGTGACAGATATCTTTTCTCGACATACCTCATTGTTCTCGAGTACCATAGTACTTCTTCTCGAGAACAAAATAATTCTTCTCGAGTACTTTCCATCATTCTCGAGATTGTTGATTTCCACCTCCAAATTTTTACTAAGTATTTTTCTCGAAATCCTCTTCATTCTTCTCAAGAATCAGAAAACCTTTCTCAAGTACTATCATTCTTCTCGAGAAATGTTGTATTGTTTTCTGATTTCTTCTAAGTTTTGACAGACGTTATTTCAAAAGTGATAAGAGCATGACTGGTCTACGTGTCATGCATTTAATATGATTATGATAGTTAGGTAAGTCCTATAAATGTTTTATCATAATCGACCAACCCTAAGAAGAATCCCCAAGTATTTTGAATTGTGTTTTCTCTTTCCAAAATCGGAAGCGTTGTTATTCATCATCTTCATCTCTGATCTGCTTTTGATCCAGAGATTCAGAGCAAGTGATTCAATAGATCAAGATCTTCTACATTGACATATTCTTTTCTTGATCGTGTTGAGTCCAGGATTTTCAGATCTAGAGATTTGGTCGTGTCTTATTCAATCTATTTCTGACAGAGCTTCAAAGTTCAAGGAAGAAGAAGGGCTGAATTTTTCAGATCTGAGATTAATATTGTTTGTATTTCTTTGTATTTCATTTTACTCTTGTAGGAGATTATTCTCCGAGTGTAGGAGCTTTGTTCTCCGAGTTATATGTAGGAAGTTTCTCTTTCGAGTGTAGATCCTATTTTGAGGGATCGAGTTATAGGAACTTTATTTTGAGTGGTAGGATTGTTTTCAATCCAAGAATAGTGGAGTAGCCGAGTCTAGTGCATTTCTAGATTGGTGAGGTGGAAAGTGGATATACCCAAGATTGGGGAACCACTATAATTCTTGGTGTCGTCTGTGAATGCTTGCTTATTTTTTTGTGCATCGCTCGTTCAATTTTTATTCCGCAAAAATTCACAGAACTCACCTATTCACCCCCCTCTGGGTGATTTAGGTAGACAACTTAAACATTTTTCATCACTGGTGATATTACTATCACAACAAGATAACAAATTGTCTACATCAACTTGTTGATGACATCATGCTTAACACTATCGCCAAGCGATATCGCTATCACCAATGATAGCTCCAAAAACGCATTGTTGTTGTTTTTCAATTATAAGAAACTGGGGTATTACATGATGCACTTGATTGAGCGGGGTATCCTTGCGTCAAGACCCTCCTTAGTAGATAAGAAGAAGCGCTGCTTGAAGTCCTCAAGATAAATGACATCTGTAATGAGTTTCTTGAATATCGCATCCCTGAATGCTACGACATGGCAAAACTTGCGAGCATGTGCATCCTTGGCAGAAACCATCCCGAGAAGCGAGTAGCAAAGAGATAATATAGGTTGGAGAAGACAGAGCGAGCGAGTAAGGGAGGGTTTCGTAAAAATAACGCCATTTTGCTCCCCCTCTCCTGCTATTTATAGACAAAAACAAGGGTGGGGGGTAACATACCATTGTGGTAGTATTTGGCATGTCGTGGGTCGCTCGTTGCTTAGAGTGTTGAACCCTACGCGATTCAGCAAGTCCTGCAGACTCATCAATGACGTAAAAGGGTTAACTATATCAGGAAAGAATTGTAACTAACCTAAGTATACTTACAAATATGACAAGGCACACAATGTATCATCCCATAAAGATTAGAGCAACAAAGTATCCAATGATATACTTATAGAAGCAAGATGATGATATTAGATCTAACAAAATGGTATCGAAACATGCATTCTACATCTCCTGGTTTTAGAATAACAAGTACTGTGATGTATTAGATCTAATATTTTCCGTGTTTATGTTGTGCAGGACTTACAGGTACAAACATATGCTGAACGTGAATAAGATACGAAAGTCTAAGCTTATGTTTGTAAGCTACCATAGGGAGATAACATTTACCAATAGTGGTATCTTGTAACACCCCCTATCCGTCACATAGCATATAGCAGTAGGTCCGGTCGGGGCCCGATGTCATATACCACAGACAAACCGGGTGGTTACTCAATGGAATACCATCCAACTAATAACCAACGTAATACACAGAGTCATTCTAGCGGAAGCAATTATTAAGAGTTGCAAAATAAAGAACCCAGACGAATAGCATGAATGTCCACTACAATTCCCAACAGGAATGAAGTACAATACACAAGTACACGGCCTTATGGCCTTACAATTGTTTACTCAAATAAAATGTGTCTTTCATACCATGACACGCAGGCCGGTCACACATGAATAAAACAAGTAAACACTCAAAATTTGGCCTTCGAGGTCCGGCTCAGCAACTTGGGCTTTCGCCCGTTATTTACCGTTCGGCTCTGCAGCACCTGCAAGCAACAATCCAACGCACAGTGGCAAACAAAAGCAACGGTGAGCTATGCTGACCAAATTATAACGATCCCACCCCCAAACTCGGGGCGGCGATGCTCCTTTCCCTGCACTTTGTTAGCATAACCAAGCAGCATCGATAAACACTTCATCACAGGCGTGGGCATGCACGGCCACACATCATGTGCTCTCAGGTCACAGTCTCGGTGAACCGGTCAACGTCACGTCAATTTAAGCCATAAACATCTCGGTCTCACCACTTCCACTAGGACATCCAATCTTGCGAGCATTTTTGCCTTCCCGTCATGGGTCACGTCAATTTAAGCCATAGACCGTCGAAGACCCTCATCTATGACAACGGCTCCCACCGAACGAAATAGAGCGGGTACGGTTCCGCCTGACCCGTTGCTCACACTGCAACGTCAATTTAAGCCATATACGCGGGTCAAACCTCCCTGAGTCCCGTTTCCATCACACACTTCACATAACCCGGTTATGTTTGAGTTGGCTCTCAGGCCACCATGTTGGCAGAATAACGCATCAGCCTAGTTTTCCGGGTGCACCTAGGAGTTAGTCCCCAAGGCTCCCTGTTGCAATCTACTGCGTAGAAAACCCGAAAAACAACCATTCGCGCGGAGTCTTCTCCAGCCATTCATGCAATGCAACATCACCGATCCAGACCAACTTGTCCGAGTAGGCTTCACACATCATGCCTATGTCTGTTCTCGATTACGAACACTACATGTACACAATGGGGACTATTCATGTCTACCCGAAGGAACGCCTCAAACTCACTGCAAACTCGCGAGAGCGGGCTTCCTATGCAAAGGAAAAGAGAACTTCACATGTTCTAGGATGAGAATCGTTACCCTAGCGTTTTTCCTTGGAGCCATGGAAATCTATGCAGATGAAAAGCACTGCAATCTCCTTTCCTCCATAGATCCGAAATCTGCTCGCGATTTGGAGCTCCGAAGCTCCGCCGGTGATCGGATCTAGCCTCCTTCTTCTTCCTTGCTCTCCACTCTCACTAGATCTTTAGAAAGAGATTGAGTTTGATAAATGAGGGATTTGAAACCCTATTCTCTGGTGTATCCCAGTAGGAACAACACCCAGCCGTCAGATCCCAAAATAAGGAAACGAACGGCCACGATTCGCCATTGAAATCCAAAATCTGGGCCAAACACAGCATGTGACACGCCCGTGTCCAGGGCCGTGTTCCCCATTCGCCGTCGAAACTGACGCATCCCGAAAAGAACACGGGTTGTCGACACGCCCGTGTCAAACTTAACATGCATGTGTCATCCAGAACACGGCCGTGTACTGTGTCGTGTTACTCCATCGACACAGGAATAACACCAACCCAAGAAGAACACAGGTCTTGGACACGCTTGTGTCCCATTTGACACGCTCGTGTCTACCTGACACGGCCCGTGTGCCGACCCCGTGTATCAACCACGCCACAGCACGCTTTAATCCGTGAAGGACACGTCCTGTGACACGCCCGTGTCCCAGGCCGTGTTCGTTGCTCGACGATCGTCGACTCCAAAATTTGTCGACCTCCCGGCCAGATCGTCGACCCGAGAACGACACGACCTGGGACACGGCCGTGTCCCATGCCATGTGACCCATGCCAAGTTCCAAAATTGGCTCAAAACGCCACCCATCGCTCTTTTGAGTTTCGGGGCATTATAACTGTCTCCCTCTTAAAAGAATTTCATCTCGAAATTACATAAAGGAAAGATAAAAACAAAACTTAAACGGTACCTGAGTGGAATAACTCTGGGTACTCCTCAAGCATGGTCTGCTCTCGCTCCCAAGAGAGCTCTTCCCGACCGCAATTGTCCCAATGGATCTTGATCATCCTGATCTCTTTGTTGCATAGCCGTTTGACTTCCGAGTCCTCAATTCGAACGGGCTTGACCTTCGTCGTCAACCCATTATCGACAGGCACTTGATCGACTGCAATCACTTGCGAAGGCTCTTGCACAGCCTTCCGCAGCACCGATATGTGGAATACATCGTGTAGACCACTTAGCACCATTGAAAGCCTCAATCGATAATCTGCTTCACCAATCCGCTCCAGAACCTCAAACGTTCAAGGTACCTCGTGCTTAGCTTCTTCAATCGCCGCACCCGCGAGACACCCTTGAACAACTTAATCTTCAAGTACACCCAATCGCTAACAACGATTCCACGTTCCTATGCTTGGCATTATAGTACTTAGCCTGGCGGTCCTGAGCGATTAGCAAGCCCTCTCGAATCGTTCAAACCAACAACGTAGCATCTTCTACCTCTTGGCGCTTGTACAACTTGGACTCACCCGTTTCCAACCAAGACAACGGCGTGCGACATCTTCTACCATAAAGGGCCTCAAAGGGCGTCATTTGTATGCTTGTCTGGTAACTATTGTTCTACGCGAACTCCACCAAGTATAGGTGGTCTTCCCACTGCTTCCCGAAATCCAGGACGCACATGTGAAGCATGTCTTCCATCGTCCTATTGACCCTCTCGGTCTGCACATCCATTTGCAGGTGAAAGGTTGTGCTGAAACTTAGTTTTGTTCCCAACATCTGCTGCACCAACCTCCAATCATTGGACGTGAACCGCCTATCTCGGTCACTCACGATGCTGCGGGGCACACCGTGAAGCTGTACTATATTATCCACATATAACATAGCCAGTTTCTCCACGGAATCATCCTTCCTATGTGGAATGAAGTGTGACACCTTCGTTAGACAATCTACGACCACCCAAATGGCGTTGTTCCCTTTTTGCGACATTGGCAGCCCGTGTACAAAGTCCATAGTAATGTTGTCAATCTTCCACTCCGGAATAGGCAAGGACTTCAAGAATCCTCCCGGCTTTTGGCATTCCTCCTTCACCAAGGCGCATGTCTGACACTTCGCCACGTACAGTGCCACATCCTTCTTAAGTCCTGTCCACCAGGACAATTTCTTCAAGTCGCGGTACATCTTCGTGCTCCCCGGGTGAATTGAGTACATGGTATGATGCGCCTCGTACAACAATTGCACCCGCAAATTGCCCACGCTTGGGACGCACAGATGACCGTATTTCCAAAGCAATCCATCCTTAACAACAAATTGGCAATTTGACCCATCCAGAGCCTCAACCATGATTTCCTTCATGCTGACATCCATATCTAATGTCTGTCTAATCCGATCAGCCAGGTCACACTGAACTTCAGTCCAGTTCAATAGCACTTCAGCACCTGATTGCTTGTCAACACAAGATATCTCCAACGCCTCCAACTCCCGAACCAACCGCTCGTCATGGACCGACAACCAATTAGCTTGAGCTGGGGCCCGGCGACTCAACGCGTCCGCAACCGCATTGCCTTTCCCAGCCACATAATGGATTTTGAACATGTAGTCCCCCAGGAACTCCATCCATCTCCTCTGTCGCATGTTTAGATCTTTCTGATCCAACAAATATTTAAGGCTCTTATGGTCGGTATAGATATCGACCTTCACTCCATACAAGTAGTGCCTCCACAGCTTCAAGGCAAAAATCACAGCGGCTAACTCCAAGTCACGGACCGAATAATTCCTCTCGTGCACTTTCAGCTGTCTCGAGCCATACGCCATCACACTTCCATGTTGCAGCAGCACACAACCCAAGCCACTGCCCGAAGCATCGCTATAGATCTCAAAACCTTTTGTCCCACTCGCCGAAGTCAGCATAGGCGTCGTGGTCAATCGACACTTCAACTCCTTAAAAGCTCGTGCGCACTCCGGCATCCAAACGAACTTCTTCTCTTTCCTCGTCAAAGTCGTGAGGGGTAACGCTATCCGCGAGAAGTTCTCCACGAAGCGCCTGTAATAGCCGGCAAGCCCCAGAAAACTCCAGACTTCCACTACCGTAGACAGCACAGGCCACTCTCGTATCGCAACAATCTTCGTCGGATCCACCGCAATTCCCTCTCCACTAACTATGTGACCAAGGAACGCCACTGAGGATCACCAAAACTCGCATTTGGAGAACTTGGCGTACAATTGATTCCTCCTCAACGTCTCCAGCACCAAATGCAGATGCTTAAAGTGATCCTCCTCACTTTGCGAGTACACCAATATGTCGTCGATGAAGATGATCGCAAAGTGGTCCAAGTACTCCCTGAAAGTCCTGTTCATCAAATCCATGAACACTGACGGCGCATTCGTCAGCCCAAACGGCATGACCGTAAAATCGTAATGTCTGTGTCTCGTACTAAAAGCTGTTTTGGGGATATCACTCTCCCTTATCCTCAGCTGATAATATCCATACTTGAGATCCAACTTTGAGTACACTGTTGACCTGAATAACTGATCAAACAGATCATCAATCCTAGGGATCGGGTACTTGTTCTTCTCTGTTAGCTTGTTCAGCTCTCGATAATCGATATATAGTCTCAAACGTTCGTCCTTCTTTTTAACAAAGAGGACCGCTGCGCTCCAAGGAGACGAACTTGGATGCACATACCTATACTCCAACTCCTGCAGTTGAACCTTCAGCTCTGCCATTTCCTTATGCGCTAGCCGATATAGAGAGCGTGACACAGGCTTAGCACCTGGAACTAGCTCGATAGTGAAATCAATCTCCCGTAGAGGCGGGGCTCCAGGAAGATCGGCAGGGAACACATCAGGGTACTCAGCTACCACTGAAATACTATCCATCATAGGCTTAGGCTTTGCAACCTCCACTAGAGTGGAAAACAGCTCTGCTCCAGCACGAACCGCCTTCACCACCTGAAGAGCAGACATCAAAGTCTTGCTCAACCCTTTCAAGCCATAAAAGTCGTCTCACGACCTGTTCCCAACTTGACTTCCTTGCGTCCGCAATCAATATAGGCATGCTGCTCCGAGAGCCAGTCCATGCCAAATATCACGTCGAACTCCACCAGCGGTAGTAACAACGCTTGTAAATTGAACTATTGGCTCTCAATACGAATCTTTAAGCCACAGATTCTATCCGCGCGCATCGAACACCCATTCAGCAACAACACGTCCAGTTTGTCCTTCGCCATCGAAGAAGGTACTCCGATCCACGATATAAATCCTTCGGACAAAAAGGAGTGCGAAGCTCCCGTATCAAAGAGTGCTCTCGTTAGATTCTCACAAATCAAAACAAATCCTAAACAAGCAGTGGTAAGGTAACACGCGCATAACAAGTATTTAAAAATTGACTTGCTATAAATTTAAACCGTACCTGTCACCGCATTCTCTTGCTTGATGGCCTCTTGTTGGCCAAGATTATAAACTCTCGGTTGAGCCGGAGCATAATGGGACGCGGTTGGCTCTACCGCCTTGCCTTTCTCTTCATAAGTTGCTCCCAGATTCCTCTCGGACTTAGGACGTCCGCTCCAGCAGTCACGGGCAAAGTGCCTCAGCTTTCCACAAGTAAAGCATGTGCCCTGGGTTCTACCCGTAGTCTCCCCAGAAGAACTAGAAGAAGGAGCTGGACCCGAAGTCCTATCCTTCTTAAAGAACTTACGGTATCCAGACTTTGAGGTAGTCGGCACCTTGAACTCAGTCTTCTTATCACCAGAGCTTTTTTTTGCTTGTACATTCTTCAAGTCTTTCTCCAAGGACCGGGCCGTATTGACCAGGGTCAAGAAGCCCTGCGTCATAGGCACCGAGAGCAGTAGCCTCAAGTCATCTCTCAAACCTTCATAGAATCGGTTCGTCTTGCGCTCCTCATCCGCGATTGTGGAGCTAGCATACCGACCCAATCGAGTAAACTCGTGGAGATACTCATCCATGCTACTCTCTCCTTGCACCAGCCACTGGAACGCATTCTCCAATGCTATCCTCTCAGCCAAAGGGAGGTACCTTGCCAAGAACAATCTCGAAAACTCTTCCATCGAGACGTCCACGAGTTGCCTTCCTCTTAAGTGATGCAGCTCTAGACCTTCCCACCACAGCCTCGCATACCCGTCTAATAGGAATGTAGCTATAGTGGTCATCTGCCACTCCTCTATTTTCGTCGATGTTAAGACTCTCTTCACTCGGGAGAGCCAGTCTTCAGCTTGAGATGGGGTTCCCAACCCCGAGAACACAGGAGGATTAAAGATCATAACATGTTTGAGCTGCCTTTCAGTTTCACTCCTAGGCACCAAAGGTTCCACCACTACTTGCTCCACCCTTCTGGGTTCATCCCTTTGAAGCGGTACCTGCTCCATCGTAGGAGCGGGCTGCTGCATTTGCCTTGCAGACACTGCTTCAGCAACCAATCGTATGGTTTCAGCCGAGGGAGGTGTTGCAGGAGCATCATATGGTGCACTACTAGCCTCAGAAACTGGACGTTCTGACGGCCCTGCACCGCTTCTGGTCACCTATAGTTGTACAAAACCTCGTTAAGCGACCAAATAAAATTGCAAAACGTAATTATAGGAACACGCAGGTTCCTCAAACACATGTATTTTCATTCCTAAGTGGACATTCATGGGTTCTTTTGATGTTATAACGATGACACACACACATGTGCTCACCACCCCTTAAACGAATTCGTCAACGAATTCATTTAAGCCTTACCGAAACCAGTAGTCTGACACCAAATTGTAACACTCCCTATCCATCACATACCATATAGCAGTAGGTCCGGCCGGGGCCCGACGCCATATACCACAGACAGACCTGGTGGTTACTCAATGGAATACCATCCAACTAATAACCAACGTCCTACACAGAGTCATTCTAGCGGAAGCAATTATTAAGAGTTGCAAATTAAAGAACCCAAATGAATAGCATGAATGTCCACTACAAAGCCCAATAGGAATGAAGTACAATACACAAGTACACGGCCTTATGGCCTTACAATTATTTACTCAAATAAAATGTGTCTTCCATACCACGACTCGCAGGCCGGTCACACATGAATAAAACAAGTAAACACTCAAAATTTGGCCTTCAAGGGCCGGCTCAGAAACTTGGGCTTTAGCCCACTATTTACCGCTCGTCTTCGCAGCACCTGCAAGCAACAATCCACCGCACGGTGGTAAACAAAAGCAACGGTCAGCTATGCTGACCAAATTATAACAATCCTGCCCCCAAATTCGGGGCGGCGATGCTCCTTTCCCTCCACTTTGTTAACATAACCAAGCAGTATCGATAAACACTTCATCACAGGAGTGGGCACGCATGGCCACACACCCCGTGCTCTTAGGGCACATTCTCGATGAACCGGTCAACATCACGTCAATTTAAGCCATAGACGTCTGGGTCTCACCACCGCCACTAGGACGGCCAATATTGAGAGCATTTTTTTCTTCCCGGCATGGGTCACGTCAATTTAAGCCATAGACCGCCAAAGACCCTCATCTATGCCAACGACTCCCACCGAACGACATAGAGTGGGTACGGTTCCATCTGACACGTTGCTCACACCATAACGTCAATTTAAGCCATATGCGCAGGTCAAACCTCCCCGAGTCCCGTTTCCATCACACACTTCACATAACCCGGTTATGTTCAAGTTGGCTCCCAAGCCACCATGTTGGCAGAATCACGCATCTGCCCAGGTTTCCGGGTGCACCTTGGAGTTAGTCCCCAAGGCTCCCTGTTGCAAGCTACCGCGTAGAAAACCCGAAAAATAACCATTCGCGTGGAGTCTTCTCCGACCATTCATGCAATGCAACATCACTGATCCAGACCAACTTGTCTGGGTAGGCTTCACACATCATGCCTATGTCCGTTCTCGATTACGAACTCTACATGTACACAACGGGGACTATTCATGTCTACCCGAAGTAACGCCTCAAACTCACCGCAAACTCGCGAGAGCGGGCTTTCTATGCAAAGAAAAATAGGACTTCACATGTCCTAGGATGAGAATCGTTACCCTAGAGTTTTTCCTTAGCGTCATGGAAATCTATGCGGATGAAAAGCACCGCAATCTCCTTGCCTCTGTAGATCCGAAGTCGGCTCGCGATTTGGAGCTCTGAAGCTCCACTGATGACCGGATCTAGCTTCGTTCTTCTTCCTTGCTCTCCCCTCTCTCTAGATCTTTAGAAAGAGAATGAGTTTGAGAAATGAGGGATTTGAAACCCTATTCCCGAGTATATCCCACCAGGAACAACCCCCAGCTGTCGAATCACAAAATAAGAAAACGAACAGCCACGATTCGCCATTGAAATCCAAAATCTTGGCTGAACACGGCCTGTGACACGCACGTGTCTAGGGCCGTGTTCCCCATTCTCCGTCGAAACCGACGCTTCCCGAAAAAAACACGGGTTTTCTACACGCCCGTGTCAAACTTGACAAGCCTGTGTCATCCAGAACATGGCCGTGTACTGTGCCGTGTTAATCCATCGACACAGGACCAACACCAACCCGAGAAGAACACGGGTCTTGGACACGCCCGTGTCCCATTTGACATGCCCGTGTCTACCTGAAACGGCCCGTGTGCCGACCCCGTGTATCAACCACGCCACAGCCCGGCTTTAACCCGTGAAGGACACGGCCTGTGACATGCCCGTGTCCCAGGCCGTGTTCGCTGCTCGACGATCGTCGACTCCGAAATTCGTTGACCTCTCGGCCAGATCGTCGACCCGAGCATGACACGCCCTAGGACACGCCCGTGTCCCAGGCCGTGTGACCCCTGCCAAGTTCTAAACTTGGCTTAAAACGCCACCCGTTGCTCTTTTGAGTTTCAGGGCGTTACATATCTTGTCGACGAGAAGAGATAGCTTGTCGGTGAGAAGCAATTACATGCCGACGAGAAGAGTTAACATTATACATGTAGAAGAAATGATAATGCCACGTAGTAATTTCTACCGTTGTTGGTAGCCTTGTCGACAAGAAGGGAATGTCGTTGAGAAGCCTATACTTAGCAAGTTTCTATCGTGGCACAGTCCCGCTATCGCCCAGCGATAATATATAGAATTCTCATCAAGCTCCTGCAGATTGAGTGCCCAAAGGAGAAGGATATCTGACAGATATCAGTACATCACGCCAACGCGATGCTTTTGAGTAGTTGACTCATGGGGTACTATTAGATATACACACTTAAGGTCTTTGTTGGGTACATTGGTCAAATGTACCTGATTTGAAGAAGCCTCACCTAACTCAATGATATACATCATAGTGTATTTGATGTGTGTTTGAGTTACTTGTGCAGGTTAGGTATTCACTAGACTGAAGTTAAGAATTTCTAAGTCCATGTGTCGACACCCAGAGGGAAAGTGTCGACACTTGAGAAAGCTTGTGTCGACACCCAGACAAGCAGTGTCAACACTTGGAGTCATTGTGTCGACACCTGGGAAGAAGAGTCGACACCAGTCAGAAAGTGTCGACACTTGGAGCTGTGTCGACACTCAGTGTAGAAGAATGCAGAAAAGCAGTGTCGACACTTAGCAGAAGTGTCGACACCTAGAAGAGCTGAGTCAACACCAGAAAGTGTCGACACTTGGAGTTGTGTCGACACTCAGCAAAAGTCTGCAGAATCTAAGTACAAGTGTCGACACTCAACACAATGTGTCGACACTATGCAGAAGAGTCAACACTTAAAGAAAGTGTCGACACCCAGCACAATGTGTCGACACTTAGCTAAAGACTCAGTATTTGAAGAAAGTGTCGACACTCAACACAATGTGTCGACACTATGCTGAAGAGTCAGTAGTTGAAGAAAGTGTCGACACTCAGCACAATGTGTCGACACTTAGTTGAAGACTCTACACTTGAAGAAAGTGTCGACACAAGGAGCTGTGTCGACACTTAGCAAAGAACAGAAAAGTTACAAAATATTCTAAGTACAAGTGTCGACACTAAGGGAATGTGTCGACACTCAGCTGAAGAATCAAGATTGAAGACTTGTGTCGACACCAAGAAGTAGTGTCGACACTTGACAGTTTCAACACATAAAGATGTGTCGACACAAAGAACATGTGTCGACACTTAGAAGGATACAGTTAAAGAATGAAGTACAAGTACTTGTGTCGACACTCAATTTCAGTGTCGACACATGCAGAAGAATCTGTGTCGAGACATACAAGGAATTGTGTCGACACCTTGTAGACTTGTGTCGACACTTACACAACATGTGTCGACACTTGGTCTATAAGTGTCGACACTTAAGAACAGAAAGTCTCGACACTATCTGACAGTTAGAGAATTTCAAGAAGTGACTGGTTGACAAGACAGCTGCCGATCCAGCCGGTCTACATCAACTGTCAGAAATATCAGAAGTCTGTTATGAACCGGACCAGCCGGTTACCATGAAGGAAGCCTATAAATAGGCACCCATAGTTTACAGACCAAGATTGATGAAGTAATATAGAAGTGGTTGAAAAAGTTTTTGATAGAGAGAGTTCAGATCTTTGTAAAAGTGGTATATTGAGTGTCAACACAAGAAGATCTTGCTGTGCATCGGCAGATCTAAGAAGTTGGAGAGAGAGAGCTCCAACCAAGTATTCAGTCTTTGGAACTAAGGCTGAGAAGAAGAATTCAGAGTCATCTGGATTTCAAGAAGCAGAGGTCAAGGAACAACTGCAGAAGATTCAGACTAATTCAGTTCTAATCAAGAAGCTTTGAAGGAAGCTAAGTCAGTTTGGATCTAACTGAGTTCTTCCAAGAACTCTTCAAGAAACTCTCAACTCCTCTCTTATTTTCTGAGTTGTAGAGTTAGCAATTGTATTTCTATTTTAACTTGTAGGATCCATTGGATCTGAGAGAATTGTAAGCCTATATTATAAAGGCTGAGGGTAGGGCTTGATTGCCTGAGTGTAGGAGTTGAAGAACTCTGAGTGTAGGCCTTAATTGGCTGAGTGTAGGCCTGGGTGGCTGAGTGTAGGCCTTTTGGCTGAGTGTAAGGCTTTGGGCCTGAGGTAGGAACCTAGTTGGGTTCTGAGCTAGTGGAGAAGTTTGGCCGAATCTAGTACACTGCTAGATAGGCGAAGGGGGAAAGTGGATGTACCCAAAGATTGGGGAACCACTATAAAATCTTGTGTATTCTATGTTGTGATTGTGCTGTGTTGTGAATTGATGTGTTTGCTGTGTGAACTTATTCAGAAATCTGTGTTATAAACTGTTGTGCTGCCAACAAAGTTTTAAAAAGGTTTTGGTCACCTATTCACCCCCCCCCCCCCTCTAGGTGTTTAGGTACCATATCTTTCAAGTGGTATCAGAGCCAGGTTCCTCAAAAAGGACTAACTGTCTGAGGAGATCCAGTTTGGCAGATTCAGTGTAAGTCAGGAAACAGTTTCAAGAAAATCAAGAAACATGGGTTCTTCAGAGAATCACAAGGAATTGGGTTCAATGAAACTGCCCATATGCAGAAAAGAGATTTTTGGAATCTGGAAAGAAAGGGTAAGGCTGTTCATGGAAGCCTCTGACCCTAGGATCTACATCACAGTCAAAGAAGGGCCCTATGTGCCCATGAAGATCTCAGTATTGGATGCAAATCAGAGGACTCCTAAGGATTTCTCTGAGATGACCAAGGATGAAATTGTCCTAGCTACAATGGACAAAAGGGCACAGAACATCATAGTTAGTGCAATTGATGATGCCACCTTCCAGAACCTTATTCACTGTAAAACAGCAAAAGAAATGTGGGATACCCTCATTGTCTACATGGAAGGTTCTGAAGAAGTAAGACAAGATAGGAAGTCCTTGCTTAATCAAGAATATGAGAGCTTTAGGCAAGGAAGAGGAGATAGCATCACTGAATGCTACAAGAAGTTTTATAGAATTGTTAATGAACTCATGTCCTATGGAAGAGAGTTCTCTAACTATGAATTGAATGATAAATTCTTAAGGTCCCTAACCAAAGACTGGGACACCAAGATCTGTGCCATCAGAGAAATGGCAAAGTTGGGAGAAATTCCTCCTCCCACACTGTTTGGCAAGTTGTTATCTTATGAGATGCAATTGTCAGTAAGAAAAGAGGAGGAAAAGTCAACAAGGACTGAACACAGGGAAAGGACTGTTGCCTTTAAGTCAGAAGTACCTAGGAAGAACAGGACTAAGTCATCAACTCCTCCTCCTGAGGTAGTTGAATCAGAATCAGATGAGTCTGTGAGCACAAAGTCTACAAGCAGTGAAAGTGATGAAGACTTTGCTGCATTCACCAGACATTTTCAGAAATTCCTGAAGAAGAAACAATGGAGGTCCAGACCTTCATTTTCCAAAGGGAAAGAAGTTCAGTATCAGGAGAAGAAGCCTTCAAAGAAGGACAAGAAAAAGACAATGACTAGTAAGGCAACTGGGTCTAAGATTGTGTGTTACTGCTGCAATAGACAGGGTCATGTTATTGCAGATTGTCCTGAAAGAAGGAAAGAATCCAGTGACAAAAAGAAGACTCACTTCAAAGGAAAGAAGGAGAAGTCCTTTGTTGCAAAGAATGAGAAGACTCTTTCAGATATTTCTTCTTCAGACACTGAGACAGATGCTGAAGCCTACATAGGGCTATTTGCTGAAGAAGAAGAGGAGTTTATGCAGATCATGGAATCAATATATGAACAAGAAGAGTGTCAGTGCCAAGGACTGATGGCATTGACTGAAAGTACCAAAATCCTGGAGCAGCCAGGACCTAGTCAGGTACAATGTCCAACTCCAAGTTCAGATTCCAGTTCTAGTTCAGAGTCAGAATCATCTTCATCAAGTGATGGAAGTGTTTCTGAATCTGAGGGAGATATTCATCAGCTCTTAGATGAATACCAAGTACTGTTGCAAGCCTATAAGAAAAGCAAGATCCTAGCCAAAAGTCAGGCAAAGGAGATTGCTGATCTCAAGGCAGCTGCAACAGATTTTGAGAAGCAGTATGATCAAAAACTGAATGAAGTAGCCAGGCTGAAACACATTACTGTGATTCAGATGGGTACTATTACATTTAAGAATGATCAAATTAAGTTACTAGAGATTAATCTCCAGAAGGAAAGAGAGCTAGTTGCTAGGTTTTCAAAACCTAAATCAGTGCTACCCTTGATTGATGAATTTGTTCATCATAAAGGAAAGGCTGGATTGGGTTTTATTAAACCAGCTAGGACTGTTCAGGATCAGTCCAAGTCTAAGGGCAAAGCCCCAACATTCAACAAGCCTGCTGTAGTCAAAACAGCAAAGGTTGTACCTAAGCAAAGGTACAACAAGTTTGAATGCTGGTGTTGTGGCAAGGTTGGCCACTTTGCCTTGGATTGTTGGCACAATGCCAGTGCCAAGTTGAGTAGCAAGTTACCTGGTGGAAAGCCAGCAGGTAGCTATGTCAAATTGCAAACTAACAATCACCAAGGACCCAAGTTTACTTTGGGTTCTAAGGTTCATTAATTTGTTTTGCAGGTGAATCCAAGTGGCCATACCCCTACATGGTACTTGGATAGTGGATGTTCCAGACATATGACTGGAACAAGGGGACTACTGAAGGACTACATTCCAATCAAAAATGGTCCTAAAGTGACCTTTGGTGGTTCTGAAAAAGGAATCATCAAAGGGTTTGGTAACATCTCTTCAAACCTTGTTACCATTACTCAAGTGGCTTATGTTAAAGGGTTGAAACACAACCTCATTAGTATAAGTCAGTTAAGTGATGTAGGGTATGACATCTCATTTGTTAAAAATGGTTGTCATATCAAGAGGTCAAGTGATCAAGAGATCATTTTGACAGGATATAGAAAGAGGAATGTCTACTGTCTAGACATCATGATTGAGAACAATGGTTCTCCTGTTTGTCTTGTAGCTGATGAGACAGTCTCTCATTGTGTCAAGTGGCACAAGAGGCTAGCTCATCTTAACTACAAGACTATTAGCAAACTCTTTAGCAAAGAGTTAGTGAGGAATGGTCCTCAAGTTAAGTGTGTCAAGGATGGCATTTGCTCAGCTTGTCAAAAGGGCAAGCAGACTAAATCCACCTTTAGAAGCTTAGACAACAAAGATGCTGTGAGGTGTTTATACCTCTTGCATATGGATCTATTTGGTCCAATGCCAGTTCACAGCTTAGGTAGGAAGGTCTACACCTTTGTAGTTGTTGATGACTACTCAAGGTTTTCCTGGGTGTTCTTCTTAAAGCAGAAATCTGAAACACCTAGTGTTTTCTATAATTTTGTTAAGCAAATTCAGAATGAATTGAACTGTACAGTGGTCAAAATTAGAAGTGACCATGGTACTGAGTTTCAGTCTGAAAGCATGACAAAGCTGTGTGAAGACTATGAGATATTTCAAGAATTCTCTTCACCTAGAACACCTCAGCAAAATGGCATTGCTGAAAGGAAAAATAGGACCTTGATAGAGGCTGGTAGAACCCTATTAAGTGATTCATCACTGCCAGAGTATTTCTGGGCTGAAGCAGTTAACACTGCATGCCATGTGATAAATAGGGCTACCATCACTAAAAGGTTAAATAAGACCCCCTATGAAGTTGTGAAAGGCAGGAAACCAAATTTATCCTACTTTAGGATCTTTGGTTGTAAATGCTTACATACTTAACAATGGAAAGTCTTACCTAACTAAGTTTGCTGCCAAGTCCCAAGAGGGAGTGTTTGTTGGGTACAGCAATAATAGTAAGGCTTATAGAGTCTACAACTTGACTACACAAGTTGTAGAGGAGTTTGTGCATGTAGTTTTTGATGAGACACAACTAATTAACAATGAGTTGTCTAGCAATGTATGCAGCCCCACAGGTCTTACTAAGAAGATGGACAAGCTAGCCATAGAAGATGTACCTGCTGCAAGACAGCAAGTAGAAGAAGATGGCTTATGTCCAGGGGGAGAACTACATGTACCAGGAACTGAAGAAGTACAAGGAACTCAGCATGATGAAGATGCTGTAGAAGTTCAACTAGAAGTAAGGATGCCTCCAGCCAACAGGCATCTAAGAGATCATCCAGTAGAGCTAATTATTGGAGATCCAAGACAAGGTGTTCAGACAAGGAGCAGAAATCAGAATGCTGTAGTATATTCAAGTTTTCTGTCTCAAATAAAACCAAAGAAATTTGAAGAAGCTATACAAGATCCACAGTGGACTGAAGCAATGCAGGAGGAGCTTAATCAGTTCAAAAGGTGCAAGGTTTGGGATCTGGTTCCTAAGCCTAAAGATCACAATGTGATAGGAACAAAGTGGATCTACAGGAACAAGTTAGATGAACAAGGAGTCATCATTAAGAATAAGGCAAGACTGGTTGCAAAAGGATATAGGCAAGAAGAAGGTATTGATTTTGATCAAACCTTTGCCCCAGTAGCCAGACTGGAGGCCATAAGGATGTTCTTGGCCTATGCAACCTATCAAGGATTCAAGGTATACCAAATGGATGTCAAGTCAGCATTCCTAAATGGTAATTTGAAAGAAGAAGTCTATGTGGAGCAGCCTGCAGGTTTTGTTGATTCAACTTTACCTCATTATGTGTATAGACTTAGGAAAGCATTATATGGGTTAAAACAAGCACCTAGAGCTTGGTATGAAACCCTATCTAGTTTCCTCATTGAGAACAAGTTCTCAAGGGGGAAAATAGATAAGACTCTATTCCTTAGGGAATCTAGAGGCAAAGTAATACTTGTCCAAATATATGTAGATGACATTATATTTGGGTCTACTGAAAGTAGCCTTTGCAAAAAGTTTGCAAAGCTTATGCAAAGTCAATTTGAGATGAGTAGTATGGGAGAACTGAAGTTTTTCTTGGGTCTCCAAGTTAAACAGACTGAAAATGGTTTATCCATATGTCAGTCCAAGTTCACCCTAGAACTCATAAGGAAATATGGTATGGATTCCTCCAGTACCATGAAGACTCCTATGGGGTCAAGTATGTCTCTAAGCAAGGATGATGCAGGGAAACCTGTAGATGAAACCTTGTATAGAGGGATAGTTGGCTCCCTACTATACTTGACTGCAAGTAGGCCTGACATTATGTATGCTACATGTGTTTGTGCCAGGTATCAAGCCTGCCCTAAAGAGTCTCACTTGACTGCAGTCAAGAGAATCTTGAGATATCTAAAGGGCACTCCTTATCTAGGCCTCTGGTACCCTAGGAATGGAGATTTTGATCTAACAGGCTATTCAGATGCAGACTTTGCAGGATGCAAAGAAGATAGAAAGAGCACTACTGGATCCTGTCAATTCCTAGGTGGAAGAATAATTTCATGGAGCAGTAAAAAGCAGACTAGTGTGGCTATTTCCACAGCTGAGTCAGAATATGTAGCTGCAGGAAGTTGCTGTGCTCAACTTCTGTGGATTCAACATCAGTTAGAAGACTATGGATTTCAGGTAAGTAGAACTCCACTTTACTGTGATTCTACTAGTGCTATTTCAATAGCTAACAATCCTGTATCACATAGTAGAACTAAACATATTGAGATTAAATATCACTTTCTTAGAGAGCATGTAGAAAGAAATGATATTGCACTTGAATATGTTAGAACTGATAATCAGATAGCAGATATGTTTACTAAGCCCTTAGAAGAAGCTAAGTTCAATAGGTTCAAAATTGAACTAGGTATGATAAACTTAGACTAAGTTTACAGAACTAAAAATTGGCTAAGTAAAAAGGTGTCGACACATAGACAAGTCTATGTCGACACAGAATAGTAAGTGTCGACACTTCAGGAAAATGGTGTCGACACATCTAGGAAGTTGGTGTCGACACTTCAGAATGTTAGTGTCGACACATGTCGAGTTGGTGTCGACACATTCAATAAGGTGTCGACACTTAAGTTTTACTCAGAATTTTCTAAGTAAAGTCTCGACTACATGTCGAGTAGTGTGGTGTCGACACTTAACCAAGTGTCGACACATAAAATCTGTTGACTAAACTTGTGTCGACACATGTGTGTCGAGACATTATAAGTCAGTGTCGACACTTATTGACAGTGTCGACACATCTTTAGTAATCCATCCCGCCTGTTCGTCTTCAAACCAGAAAGGTATAAATAGGATTCTGTCTTTGTTTGTCGACACGCTTTCAAAAGTTTCGAGACCAAAACTCTTGTGTCGACATTTCTCTCTTCTCAAGACTAAATCTTCAAACCCTAATGGCTCCCAAGCTCGAGGAGAATGTTAACGAAGGGTATGAGCTCGTGCGAGGTGCTTTTGACGATGGCGATCAAGAAATCAAGTCGGTGGTAACCCTAGTCACCGATTCAGGCTTGGAGTACTTGGTTTCAGAACCATCCAAGATATGGAAGAAAGAGGTGCTTGAATTTCTTACTGGAGCAACTGTGGATGACTCTGGATACAGAATCAAATCCAGAGTGCATGGAACCAAGGTCAAGGTATCACCCAAAAGTCTGAGAAAGGTACTTCAGCTACCTAAGACTCAAGAAGAAGAAGAAATTTCTACATCCAAGACCAGGGAAGCTTTGGTCTGGTGTGGTCTTGATTCTAAGATGAAAATAGGTTCTGTCTTTAACAGAAAAGGCATGAACATTCAAGGAAAATTTCTGTCTGAGATAGTAGGCAAGGTCATTCTCAGTAAAACTGGAGGGCATGACAGGGTGTCAGCCTCTATGTTCAGTATTATGACCAGAATCATCTTCAACCTCAAAACAGACTGGTCTATGATTGTATTTGAGAAAGTGAAGGAAAGTCTGAAGAAGCCCAATCTGGGCAGGATACTAAGTCTCTACCTGGCTGGATCAATTCCAGAGGTAATGAGCACTGCTGCTGGAACTAAAATCAATCACATGAGGAGAATGGATTCAAGGATATTCTCCAGGTGGGAAAGGGTGCTGTCAAAGGAATTGACCACCCCTGAGAAGCAAGCTTCTAAGAAAGATTCTCCTCCCAGGAAGAAAAGAAAAACTGCTGTTGTGGCCCAAGTGTCCTCAAGCAATTCTGGAAGTGAAGAACAGGTGGTGTTCACACCTGATAATCAAGAGGAGGAGATAGTAGAAAAGACCCCAGCTGGTCAAGATGTGGCTGAGATTCAGGGGGAGCTGCCTCATACTAGCCCCATCCCTAGGGATCCAAGCCAGGGGGAGCTGCCAGGTGTAGAAGAACCATCTACACTGGAGAGTGAGCAGGCTACACTTATTATCCAAGAGGTACTTTCTGACCTCAATACTTTAGATTTTTCTATAATAGATTCTGATTTGTCTGATATTCATCAGCAAACTCAGCAAGCAAACCAAGCACCAGATGTTGTTCTTCAGGACACATCTGCTGTTGTGCCACAAGTTCCTGATAAAGTAGTTGATGAAACCAGTACATCTCCTGCACAGTCACCCCCAGAATATACAATGGAAGATCTATTTCTGAATTTAGATCAAGATGATTTTGACATGGAAAAGAATGCTGCTGATGAAGAGAAGGATGCTGCTGCTGAGGGGGAGAATCTGGAAGTTCAGGAAGAGCCTATCAGGCTAGACACTGAGAAGGCACAAGATGTGCAAGCTGAAAAATCATCAAGCCCTAAGGACAGGGTTGATATTGCCAGTACTTCAGACTCTGAGGAAGATGAAGCTGAGCAAGATAAGAAGAAGAAGTTCTTTGTCTTCAAAAGAAGGAGTCAGAGCTATAAGAAAGCTCTACAAACTGTTGCTCAACACTCACTAGTCCAACAAGCTCCATCAACAGATTACAGTAGCCTCATGGTAGCAATGCAAGTTAAGCTGGATGAGCAAAGGAGGGCTATAGAGACATATATTGATGAAGGCCACAAGTCTTTACAGTTTGATTTAGCTCAAGATATCAAGTCAATCAGGTTTGAGATGAACCTGAATAAGAAGGAAATGAATGAATGCTTCTACAAGGGTGGAAATGCAGTAGTATTCCTGGCTAAACATCAAAAGCAGATAAAAGACAAAGTAGATGATATAGCACTAAAGCAAGGCTATGTGCTGGAGAATCAACTCAGAATGAATGATAATTTGACTGCATCCCACAATGCAATAGTCACTGCACTGAAGAGTAAGTCTGATGAACCATCAACCTCCTCTGCTGCTGCCAAGGCTGAATTTGATAAAGCTTTTCAAGAAGAACTTGCTGCTGTCAAGACTGCAATCAAGGATTCCCAGAAGGTCATTTCTGAACAGCTTACCAAGCTTAGACCTTATTTTAAGGAAGGAATCAGGTACTTGGACAGTCAGATAAGATTCCAAAAGGATGATGTAAGAGACCATGTTGAACAAGAAGTCATAAAGGGGGAGAGGGTGTTAGTCAAAGCTAGCTCTGACCATGCCAAATGGATTTCTAATTCCATCAGAGCTACACTGGGCTATCCTCCCCTGTGTGATGATGATAATGTAGCTGAATCTGGTATTCAAAGTGCATATCTTGGAGGTGAGCAACAGGAAGTAGCTCAGGTGATCTATCCACCTCCAGATTTTGACATGGTTCATGCTGATGTAAGCACAATGTATAGTCCAACTGCTGGTAAGCCTAATATTGTTCTGGAAAAGGTTGTTCAACCTATTACAGCAGCTATGCAAGAGGCTTTGGACAAAGAAGAAGAGACTAGGCTGTCAAAGAAGAAGTTCAGGGAACTGGCTGAGCAAAAACCAGATTTTGAACAATGGAGCCCTACTTCTAGGAACATCATTCTCACAGCCTGGAAAGCAGCCAAGGACAATGCACATGAGAGGAACAAGTGGTTCTCAGAGGCAGAATGGAGGAAGCATGAGAGTAGGCAGGAAGCCATTGTCCAACATAGAAGGAAGGCTAAGTTAGGAAAGCTACCTCCAACAGCTGTGGAGCCTAGCAAGTACTTTCCTAAGCCCTATCATTACTTTGAGAGACAAAAAATCAAGGCTGAAGAACAGAAAAAGAAGGACTCCAAAGGCAAGAAGCCTGCTGATGCTGAGCCTGCTGCTGCTGCTGCTGTAAAGGCCAAAGTGCAAGCTGGAAAAGGCATAGTTATAAAAGAACCAGAGCAGAATTAGACTAAGCTTAGACTGAAGAATGTTGTAATCTGTTACATCTAAACATTATTGTAAATCTTTGAAAATAGATTGCAAAGCAATGTATGAACAATTTTTGATAAATATATATTTCATGATTGTTCAGTAGAATGTGTCTAATTCTTGTTTGTTCTGTAATGCTGTATGAGTATACATGTGTGCTTTATTACATGTTTAAGTTTAACTCTGTTGACATATACCTGTTTTACATCATTTTATAATTTTTAATTATGAGTGGTGTATATCATTGACTAAGGGTTATGACTTCTCCAAATAGGGGGAGATTGTTGGGTACATTGGTCAAATATACCTGATTTGAAGAAGCCTCACCTAACTCAATGATATACATCATAGTGTATTTGATGTGTGTTTGAGTTACTTGTGCAGGTTAGGTATTCACTAGACTGAAGCTAAGAATTTCTAAGTCCATGTGTCGACACCCAGAGGGAAAGTGTCGACACTTGAGAAAGCTTGTGTCGACACCCAGACAAGCAGTGTCGACACTTGGAGTCATTGTGTCGACACCTGGGAAGAAGAGTCGACACCAGTCAGAAAGTGTCGACACTTGGAGCTGTGTCGACACTCAGTGTAGAAGAATGCAGAAAAGCTGTGTCGACACTTAGCAGAAGTGTCGACACCTAGAAGAGCTGAGTCAACACCAGAAAGTGTCGACACTTGGAGTTGTGTCGACACTCAGCAAAAGTCTGCAGAATCTAAGTACAAGTGTCGACACTCAACACAATGTGTCGACACTATGCAGAAGAGTCAACACTTAAAGAAAGTGTCGACACCCAGCACAATGTGTCGACACTTAGCTAAAGACTCAGTATTTGAAGAAAGTGTCGACACTCAACACAATGTGTCGACACTATGCTGAAGAGTCAGTAGTTGAAGAAAGTGTCGACACTCAGCACAATGTGTCGACACTTAGTTGAAGACTCTACACTTGATGAAAGTGTCGACACAAGGAGCTGTGTCGACACTTAGCAAAGAACAGAAAAGTTACAAAATATTCTAAGTACAAGTGTCAACACTAAGGGAATGTGTCGACACTCAGCTGAAGAATCAAGATTGAAGACTTGTGTCGACACCAAGAAGTAGTGTCGACACTTGACAGTTTCAACACATAAAGATGTGTCGACACAAAGAACATGTGTCGACACTTAGAAGGATACAGTTAAAGAATGAAGTACAAGTACTTGTGTCGACACTCAATTTCAGTGTCGACACATGCAGAAGAATCTGTGTCGAGACATACAAGGAATTGTGTCGACACCTTGTAGACTTGTGTCGACACTTACACAACATGTGTCGACACTTGGTCTATAAGTGTCGACACTTAAGAACAGAAAGTCTCGACACTATCTGACAGTTAGAGAATTTCAAGAAGTGACTGGTTGACAAGACAGCTGCCGATCCAGCCGGTCTACATCAACTGTCAGAAATATCAGAAGTCTGTTATGAACCGGACCAGCCGGTTACCATGAAGGAAGCCTATAAATAGGCACCCATAGTTTACAGACCAAGATTGATGAAGTAATATAGAAGTGGTTGAAAAAGTTTTGATAGAGAGAGTTCAGATCTTTGTAAAAGTGGTATATTGAGTGTCAACACAAGAAGATCTTGCTGTGCATCGGCAGATCTAAGAAGTTGGAGAGAGAGAGCTCCAACCAAGTATTCAGTCTTTGGAACTAAGGCTGAGAAGAAGAATTCAGAGTCATCTGGATTTCAAGAAGCAGAGGTCAAGGAACAACTGCAGAAGATTCAGACTAATTCAGTTCTAATCAAGAAGCTTTGAAGGAAGCTAAGTCAGTTTGGATCTAACTGAGTTCTTCCAAGAACTCTTCAAGAAACTCTCAACTCCTCTCTTATTTTCTGAGTTGTAGAGTTAGCAATTGTATTTCTATTTTAACTTGTAGGATCCATTGGATCTGAGAGAATTGTAAGCCTATATTATAAAGGCTGAGGGTAGGGCTTGATTGCCTGAGTGTAGGAGTTGAAGAACTCTGAGTGTAGGCCTTAATTGGCTGAGTGTAGGCCTGGGTGGCTGAGTGTAGGCCTTTTGGCTGAGTGTAAGGCATTGGGCCTGAGGTAGGAACCTAGTTGGGTTCTGAGCTAGTGGAGAAGTTTGGCCGAATCTAGTACACTGCTAGATAGGCGAAGGGGGAAAGTGGATGTACCCAAAGATTGGGGAACCACTATAAAATCTTGTGTATTCTGTGCTGTGATTGTGCTGTGTTGTGAATTGCTGTGTTTGCTGTGTGAACTTATTCAGAAATCTGTGTTATAAACTGTTGTGCTGTCAACAAAGTTTTAAAAAGGTTTTGGTCACCTATTCACCCCCCCCCCCCTCTAGGTGTTTAGGTACCATATCTTTCAGTCTTCATCCTACTTTTTGCTGAAAAGATGAAGGAACAAAGATGGGGAAGTGACACTTGGGTGTCCTATTGGACACACACACTCAAGGTCTTTATCTTAACTTTTTCCTGCTTCCTTCTCAGAGGATCTTTTCCTTGTCACTCAGTAATAAAAGAGAGTTAATCACACATAATCTTATGACTGAGAGAAATATAATTAAGTTTAATTTAAAAAGATTTCTGATCCCGTATTGTTCTTCCAACTATTTCGAGACTGAGGATGTCTTTGTTGATATCTCGAAGAAAATAAAAATGATATTCTCTTAATCGAGTTGGGAGGTATGCTCAAGACTCTCTCCTGATAACATCTCCGGACAGATGGGAAGTGTGCACAGGGGATTGTTAGCCAACATGCAAGGTGGAGATGATCACTGTCATTAGTGCGGAGGCTTGGACTTAGGAAGAAGCATTATAAATTTGACACACTTTCCCACTATTCGCTCTGGGTTTTATCTAAGTGAAGTCAGAGGCTTATTCCCCAACCCAATCATAGAGATTACTTTTCGCCTAATTATGCATGTTTGAGATACTTTTATGAAGTGGAACACAAACATTAGAACTTGGTAGGAAGGGCATGTTTTCATATATATGAGTGTACTCAAGAACAAATAAACGTACCCTACCCCTTCATATGGGTAAAATATTTTCAGGTCATCACCGCTATAAGTGCTTCCGAGTAGTTCACCCTCATGAGTATTTACGTGCTATCCTCCAGTCTTGATCAGTGAATCTAGCATGATGAATGAATCTTCCCAATTCTGGCTGAGCTTCTCGACGGATGAAGATCTCATTGTTTCAATAACCTTCTTCAAGATGAGGTCTCCTGCCTGAAACTGCTTGATGTAAATGTTCTTATCAAAGTGCTTTCCCATCCTCCTCTTGATCACTTCTTTCCTGGCTAAAACAAGGTCTTGAAACTCTTTTATGTATTCAAGGGAAATCCTTTAAGCTTCTTTATTTTAAAGGTTCCAATCATCATCTCCTTCTGTCATGACCACTTTTGAGCTCAGGACTTCAAAATCCACTATAATGAGAACCTCAAAGACATGAGAAAACTTGAAATGTGTCTCTCCGGTTGGAGAATTAGGAGTGATTCTCAAATCCCATAAGACCAAAGGGAGGTGCTCCACCAAGTTTCCCTTCAGATTCTCGACCTTTTTCATCAAGAGGTTGATGAACAGCTTGTTTGAGACCATTAATTGATCATTGCTTCTAGGATGATGCACAAAAGCAAATTGAATATCTATTCCCAGTTATTTGCAGAATTCAATGTAAGAACCTTGGTAATTGTCCACGACCGAGGGGTTTTTATGCTTAGGGAAGTTTCCATGCGGTAGTATTAGCTAAAGTGGTAACCTCTACAGTATGTCACATGGCCTATAAGGCGTGTTATCATTACATCAAATTCACACCAATCTATAACCGAATAAAGTAAGATATAAGTATGGAGTCTAATTCACAACCATATATATACCAAAAGATTTGATATAATGAAAGAATAGGGCTAAACATGCCCTTCAAAAAGCTAAGGCTAATCACATATCATTAGTCAAAATTGGGGCTACTATAAGCCCCAATAACTATATCTACTACATACCCTTAATACCAGTAAGGGTCACGAAATATAGGCAGGTGCTCAAATTTCTGAGCATCTACTCTACTACGGGGATGGGGTACGGGACAAGGTTTATGACTGCGGGCATCTCTATCTCCATCTTACGGATCACCGAAAAGGGGTAGAACTACATAAGCTACTGTGATTGGGGCTCCTAGAGGGGGATGTCACAAACCATTAGTCAATTTTACTAAGTGGATTATTTCCTTTCCCTAACGTATCATAAATTGTGAAGATCCAATAGTGTGAACAAAAATGTTCACAGGTATAATTGAAGGAAGGGGATGGGATTGAGTGCCTTTAAGACCCAATATGAGGAAATACAGATGGCCCATCCTGTACCATTTGTGTTTGGTGTCCCAGCCCCCTCACTCAAGGAAAAGGAATCATCTGTAACACCTCTCCACTACAGCCGGGTGGCCTATTAACGAGCATGTTACCGGGCTGCAGCCCCAGCACCCCAACCCCTCTTCCTCCACAGGCAGGTTGTTGGTGGCCGCAGCCTCCCTTTGATGAGGTAAACTCGATAGTCAAGCGAGCACCACATGGACTTCCCAGGAGGTCATCCATCCCAGTACTACTCCAGCTAGAGCACGCATAACTATGGAGTTATTTCAACTCTCATCACCAATTGCGCTGCATATAACACCCCAAATCCCAATTTGGGTTCAGGTTGGGTAACACGGCCTGGGACACGGGCGTGTCCCAGGGCGTGTCATGCTCGGGTTAAGCAGCATCTCGAGTGCTCGATGAAATACACTCGAGAAGTTCTCGAGAGGGAACGCGCCCTGTGACATGGGCGTGTTAGAGGGAGTGTCCCCCTCTAGTCGACGAACTGCGCTCAACGATCGTTGAACGACAAGTCAGGTTGAGCACATGGCCTGGGACACGGGCGTGTCACAGGGCGTGTCCTCCTCTGAATCAGCCAGGGATGCGTGTGTAAGTGGACACGGGTGTGTCTTGGGGCACACGGCCTGGGACACGGGCGTGTCCCATGGCCGTGTCCCATTCGGGTTGAGTTGGTAGTGTAGTGCATGAGGAACACGCCATGCTACACGGGTGTGTACTGTGTGACACGGGCGTGTCAGTCATATGACACGGGCGTATCACATGGCTGTGTCCTGTTCTGGATAAGTCGGTTGTGTGCCGCTTAAGGTACATGACCTGTGACACGGGTGTGTTACAGGGCGTGTCAGGACATGTTCAGCTTATTTCTGGGCAAATTAAGGCCATTCATTTCCTTCATCCTGGATCCAAGGGTCCAGGCCCTTCCCTGCTGATATAAGATTGAGATTGGAAGGCTTATCTTTCATTCATTCCCCTTTATCAAGAGCTAGGGAGAGAGAGAGGAAGGAAAGGAAGAAGGGAGACGGCTGCCGGAGAAGCTTCAGCGGGCTGATTCGTGAGCCGAGTGCGAATTCGTGGAGGCAAAGCCATGGCGGTGATTTCCATCCGGCTAATTCATGGCTCCAAAGTGATCGTCAAGGGTAACGATCTCCTTCTT
This sequence comes from Platanthera guangdongensis, assembly GCA_039583875.1. Taxonomy (NCBI): domain Eukaryota; kingdom Viridiplantae; phylum Streptophyta; class Magnoliopsida; order Asparagales; family Orchidaceae; genus Platanthera; species Platanthera guangdongensis. The sequence goes on along the minus strand of CM077147.1, from coordinate 156,474,429 downwards.
GCACATGTGAAGTCATTTTTTATGCATAGCATGGAATCCTCCACCAAGAGGTGGAAAGCACAAGCGATTCCTAGTTGAGTCTGCATCTAGAGCCGGAAGTGTGTAGTACGGCATAGGCATGCTGTGTGAAGCACATCCAGGTGGTTAATCTGGATTGGTGATGATTATGGGTAAACCGGAGAAGACTCCATGTATTGTATGGATGCGTATGAATTATGAGTGTAGTCTCTTTTGGTATTGATGTTGATCTTGGATGTTTTGTGTAAGCTCCTTGTGGTGTGAGCGCGGTGAGTGCTAATTGCTCTGAGAGAGTGAAAAGTTGCGGCTAATCAGGAGGGAAAGCCGACCCGCGTCTAGTGGTGCACTACTGACGGTTTGAGCACTGGAAAGGCTGACCTGCCCCTGGTTGTTTTAGGAGATCGATGGTTGGCACGGCTTGGGGGACGCGAGATAGACCCGGCTTGCTGCACCATAGTGGTGGGTCTATCTGATTTGGAAATGCTCAAGTTTGCCGTGAGGTTCTCACCTGTGAGTGGTTTGGGTGGAATGTCGCCAGCATGCGTGATTGGTGGACTAGGACCGGCAAGCCAACAAGTTAATAACCTCTAACCGGTGGTGTTGCCATGGAGTTCGGTACATTGTATGGTGCCCTGAGTGCACGGAGTGTCTGGCAGAGCCCAGCATTTGTGATACTTGTTGTGATAGCTAGATGTTTGGCAATGCATACAGGGAAGGAACCACTGCCTCTGGTAATGGGTAGGGTCGTTATAATTGGTCAGCTAATGCTGACCGTTGCTTTGTTTACCGCTCTTGGGGTGGATGTCTAATTGCAGTTGATGATGAGTTGAATTGAATTGAGTGGAATGAAGACTTGCTCTGTAAAGGCCCTGGAAGGCCGTGCAAAGAATTCTTGGATTTCATGTATGGCCGGTCTGCGTGCCAATGTATGAAATTGTATATTTGTAAAGATCTACTTGTAAGGCCTTAAGGCCGTGAGCGTGTGTGCGTTGTATACATTCCTGATTTATATATATAAAGGTGTCGTTTATATATTAGTGGACATTCAGTATGTTGAGTTCTTGCAACGTAAAATGCTGCGCTAGAATGCTCTGAGTTAGGCTACAAGTATAACAAGATTTGATATTCACACGTAATTCCGCCGTTTGTCTATGAAATATGGCGTGGGGCCCCGGCCGAACCCAACGTTATATTCCATGAGATGAATGGAGGTGTTATAAAGTGGTATCAGAGCCAGGTTTGAGATTTTTGGGAGGGAGAACATAATTGAACTCAAGAATGTCCACTAGAAATATAATACATGCACGTGAGGAGCGTGAGCGTGTAGTCACTGTATGTTTGTCTTTATGGACTGGACGTAATAGGTGTTTTGTACCTTGATAGGTGACGAGGAGTAGTGCTTGGTAGTCTGAGCCCCAGCGTTCTGATGAGATTGCGGCACCAGCTGAGGCGCCTAGACCTCCCTCGGCGGAGACCACACGTGTAGTGACTGAGACGATGCTCGCAGTGTTACATGCACAGCCTACTGGGAAGGCAAGGCCTGCAAGGGTGCCAGTACGGCCTGGTGCAAGGCAAGAGCGTGTTGAAGCTGTAGTGGAGGAGCAAGCAGCTGATGAGAAACTAAAGCGGTTTATGGAATCTCATCCACCTACATTTGGTGGTACGGGTTCCCCAACGCAGGCGGAAGATTGGCTTACAAGAGTGAAGAGGATTTTGGCAGCAATCTGGACTGTAGAGGCGCAGAATGTGACTTTAGCTACCTTTCTATTGGAAGGCGATTCAAGGCTTTGGTGGGATGAAGTAGAATTGCACCACTTGGCAGGTCGAGGATTAGAAGAGATATCGATCGAAGAATTTTCACGATTATTTCTGGCCAAGTATTTGCCAATGTCGCAGCGGATTGCTATGGAGAATGAGTTCCAATGTCTGGTGCAGGGCGAGAGTAATGTTAATACTTACTTGCATGAGTTTACGCGACTGGGGTGCTATGTGGGTCTACCTTCGCTGAGGAAGCACGAAAGACGAATCGATTTTATGAGGGACTGCGTGATGCGTTGAGGTTGGCACTCCCGAGTTCGGTGAACCAAGGCTTCCAAGCATTAGTAGATACCGCCCGTGCGCTGGAGAAAGATTTAAAATAGGTGCAAGACAAGAAGCGCTTGCCGGTGGAGAAACCGGAATTCAAAGCTTCGCAGTCGGAACAATCAGAGTTTAGGAGACGAGATGAGAAAAGGTTCAGGCCTGCTGAACCAACTCCTTCGACTGTTTCTTCAGGGGCAACCTATGGACAAGAACGAGTTGAAACACACACATGTTTTAAATGCGGGAAGCAGGGACATATAACCCGTGATTGTTGGAGTGGCCCTCCAAGGAGTGAGAAAAGGACAAGTGCGTCTTATTAAGAAAAGGGTAAAGCAGTGGCCTAGTAATCTGCATCCCAGACGCAACCTCGACTGAATAATCTTGAATTGCAGGAGCCGCAAAGCTCAATCGGTGAAGTACATCCTCGAGTGTTTAGTTTGGAACTCCAAGAGGCTATCAAACGACTTATGAAAGATGATATAAGAATGGAAGAGTGAATTGTATTAGTTTGGTGATGTGACTAAATGTTGTATATAAGGAATGAATAATGAGATGTTTGTGTACACCTTATTTTATCCAGGCAAATCCATTGATCAAGGTGTAATAAAGGAATAAGTTTGTTGATGTATGTATATCTGGGAGAAAAGAGATGACTATGGTGGATAGATGGTTGTTATGTTTGTCATGTATGTATGTTCTTGATTATTTTGTGCGATACCGTGGGGCTAGACAAGCAGCGGCCTCTGAGCTTGAACTCGGAGCGTTTTGCTACGGAACAGCATGGTTATGTTGATGTCTACAGCTGAGCGAAATTTCGGGACGAAATTTTTTTGAAGGAGTGGAGGGTTGTAACACCCCAAATCCCAATTTGGGTTCAGGTTGGGTGACACGGCATGGGACACGGGCATGTCCCAGGGCGTATCGTGCTCGGGTGGAGCAGCCTCTCGAGTGCTCGACGAAATGCACTCGAGAAGTTCTCGAGAGGGAACACGCCCTGCGACACGGGCGTGTCAGAGGGCGTGTCCCCCTCTGGTCGACGAACTGCGCTCGACGATCGTCGAATGGCAAGTCAGGTTGAGTACACGGCCTGGGACACGGGCGTGTCACATGGCATGTCCTCCTCTGGATCAGCCAGGGATGCATGTGTTAGTGGACACGGGTGTGTCTTGGGGCACACGGCCTGGGACACGGCCTTGTCCCATGGCCGTGTCCCGTTCGGTTTAAGTTGGTAGTGTAGTGCTTGAGGAACACGCCATGCAACACGGGCGTATACTGTGTGACACGGGCGTGTCAGCCATGTGACACGGTCGTGTCACATGGCCGTGTCCTATTCTGGATAAGTCGGTTGTGTGCCGCTTAAGGTACACGGCCTGTGACACAGGCATGTCACACGGCGTGTCAGGCCGTGTTTAGCTTATTTCTGGGCAAATCAAGGCCATTCATTTCCTTCATCCTGAATCCAAGGGTCCAGGCCCTTCCCTGCTGATATAAGATTGAGATTGGAAGGATTATCTTTCATTCATTCCCCTTTCTCAAGAGCTAGGGGGAGAGAGAGAGGAAGGAAAGGAAGAAGGGAGACGGCTGCCGGAGAAGCTTCAGCGGGCTGATTCGTGAGCCGAGTGCGGATTCGTGGAGGCAAAGGCATGGTGGTGATTTCCATCCAGCTAATTCATAGCTCCAAAGCGATCGTCAAGGGTAACGATCTCCTTCTTGGACATGTGAAGTCCTTTCTTTATGCATGGCATGATATCCTCCACCAATAGGTGGAAAGCACAAGAGATTCCCAGTTGAGTCTGCATCTAGAGCCGGAAGTGTGTAGTACAGCATAGGCATGGTGTGTGAAGCCCATCCGGATGGTTAATTCTGATTGGTGATGATTATGGGTAAATCGGAGAAGACTCCGTGTATTGTATGGATGCGTATGATTTGTGAGTGCAGTCTTTTTTGGTATGGATGCTGATCTTGGATGCTTTGTGTAAGCTCCTTGTGGTGTGAGCGCGGTGAGCGCTAATTGTCTGAGAGAGCGAAAACCTGCCGCTAATCAGGAGGGAAAGCCGACCCGCGTCTAGTGGTGCGCTACTAACGGTTTGAGAACGGGATAGGCTGACCTGCCCCTGGTTGTTTTGGGAGATCGATGGGTGGCACGACTTGGGGGACGCGAGATAGACTCGGCTTGCTGCACCACAGTGGTGGGTCGATCTAATTTGGAAATGGTCAAGTTTGTCATGAGGTTCTCACCTTTGAGTGGTTTGGGCGGAATATCGTCAGCATGCGTGATTGGTGGACTAGGAGCAGCCAGCCAACAAGTTAATAACCTCTAACCGATGATGTTGCCACGGAGTTCGGTACACCGTAAGGTGCCCTGAGTGCACGGAGTGTCTGGCGGAGCCCAGCGTTTGTGATACTTGTTGTGATAGCTAGATGTTTGGCAATGCATACAGGGAAGGAACCACTGCCCCGGGTAAGGGGTAGGGTCATTATAATTGGTCAGCTAATGCTGATCGTTGCTTTGTTTACCGCTCTTGGGGTGGATGTCTAATTGCAGGTGATGATGAGTTGAATTGAATTGAGCGAAATGAAGACTTGATGTGTAAAGGCCCTGGAAGGCCGTGAGAAGAATTCTTGGATTTCATGTGCGGCCGGCCTATGTGCCGATGTATGAAGTCGTATATTTGTAAAGAGCAACCTGTAAGGCCTTAAGGCCGTGAGCATGTGTGCGTTGTATACATTCCTTGTTTATATATATAAAGGTGTCGTTTATATATTAGTGGGCATTCAGTATGTTGAGTTCTTACAACGTAAAATGCTGCGCTAGAATGCTCTGAGTTAGGCTTCGAGTAGAACAAGATTTGATATTCACACATAATTCCACCGTTTGTCTGTGAAATATGGCGTGGGGCCCCGGCCGGACCCACGGTTATATTCTATGAGACGAATGGAGGCGTTACATCATCAACTTCCAAATCCCTTCCAGCGAGACAGTTGGTTGCTGTCCAGGCTATAGCTCAATCTCATAGGGCAATTTATGATGTTATTAACTTGTGCTCAACCACCAAACTAAGACATGTTGAAACCAATAAGACATTGACTGCTAAGACTAACTACAGGCAGGCAAAATGTCAAGGCATTGTTGAAAGAAACAAGAAGATTGTTGCTATCTTCCTTCAAGAACATAAAACTAAAGTATCTACTTCAAAAGCTCTTCAGAAAAGAAGATACAACATCCATGAGTGTTGGTGTTGTGGGAAAGTGGGACACTTTGCCATAGATTGTTGGCACAACCCAAGTGTGCCTAATGTAAAGAAAGGCATTCTAGCCAAGCAAGTTTTTGTTAGAAATACGTATGTTGCTAACATGCACCTAGGACCCATAATATATTGGGCTCCTAAGGATAAGTGATGAACATTTTGTAGGTTTGTTCAAGTACCTCTCTAAATCAGATATGGTACTTGGACAGTGGGTGTTCCAAACATATGACTGAGACAAGAAACTTACTTAAAGACTACACTCCAATAAAGAATGGACCTAAAGTCATATTTTGTGGCTCTGACAAGGGCATCACCAGAGGCTATGGTATGATTACCAATGGCATAGTCTCAAGAACAAGGGTAGTTTTTGTGTAAGGGTTGAAACACAACCTTGTAAGCATAAGTCAACTATGTGACTTAGGCTATGTCATTGACTTCCACAATGACAAGTGCTTGATCAAGAAGTCAGTTGACTTAGAGTTCATCCTTTCAGGCACTAGGAGTGGAAATGTGTACTTCTTAGATTTCTTTTGCAATAACTCATTATCTCTTGTGTGTCTTGTAGCTAATGAGAGAGAGACTTTTTTTTGTTCAATGGCATAAAATACTTGCCCATATTAACTACAAGATAATGAACAAATTATTTTCTAAAAATTTAATTAGAAATAACCCTAATTTAAAATATGTTAAAAGTGGTCCCTGTCATGCATGTCAAATGGGCAAGCAAACAAGGGCCACCTTTAAATGTATTGGCTCCAAAGACACTGAAAGATGTCTCTATTTGTTGAATATGGACTTATATGGTCCTTTGCCCATTCAGAGCCTAGGTGGGAAGTTATATACCCTAGTGATAGTAGATGATCACTCTAGGTATACATAGGTATTCTTCCTTAAGAACAAGTCAGATACATTAAGTGTTTTTATGAAACATGTCAAGGCTATCCAGAATGATTTAAAATGTGTTGTGGTCAAAACTAGAACTAACCCTGGTACAGAGTTTCAATCTGGGATTATGACAAAGTTCTGTCAAGACCTTGGTATCACCCAAGAGCTTTCCTCTCCCAAAACTCCCCAACAAAATTTAGTGGATGAGAGAAGAAATAGGACTTTAATAGAGGCTGGTATAACATTGCTTAGTGACTCCTCACTCCTATAATACTTCTAGGCTGAGGCAGTCAATACAACCTGTTATGTTCTAAATAGAGCCTCCATTAATAAGGCTCATGAGAAAACCACCTACAAAATCTAAAAGGCAAACAACCAATCATTTTATATTTTAGAATATTTGGTTGCAATTGCTATGTTTTAAACAATGGGAAGAAGCTGAGGGCCTCAGAAGGCTGAGCGAAGGAGACGCGCCGAGCAACCAAAGCGAACCACTTAATGTCGCTACGGTGGATGGGGCTGGTTCGTCCTGGGCGGCCATGGTGGAGTAGGAGGATGCCGGCCATTTTACTGACGGTACGCATCACTCAAACTTGGATGGAGAAGTCGATGGAGTAAGCCTTGGCCATGCTGCTGCTACTATGGGAGAAGGGGGTCGGTTCCGGGCCAGCCATGCTCCAGAAAACTGCAAGTTCAACAACTGCACACAAGTTGTTTGTGCTAATGCCAAGCTGAAAACTGCGTGGGGAAACCCCAACCGCTTTCGACCTAAACCCAAGCATGACGCCTTTGATTGCTAAGAGGACCCCTTGGAGTTTTGCGTGGATGGTAAAACAGTTCAAATGGATGTGGATCTCGTACATCAATCTATGGATCGCTTCGAATTTGTGGTGGTTGGTAAGTTGCTGGGGCGGCTCCTATCATTCCAATACTTAGTGAATTGAGTCAGAAGTGGCAGTCATACAGTGAATTTCAACTGATCATGCTCAGCGTTGATTGCTTTACTTGCATTTTTCAACCGGTCGAGGCACGTGATGGCGTCCTCATGGGGGGCATGGTATGTTAATGGATATATTGTTGGCCTTGACATTTGGTCAAAGGAATTCTCGCCTCCCATGTTGAATGGTATGTCTTCCCCGATATGGGTTCGCTTACCTATTCTCCCCCTCATATATAGGGATAAGAAAAATTTGGGACGAATCACGGCTATGCTTGGTGTCCCTCTATGTCTTGATGTTGTTACTAGCTGGTGGGAACGTGCGGAGTATGCTCGGTTTTGTGTCCGTGTGGACCATTCCAAACCATTGCCAGCTGGTGTATGGATTAGTGGGCCATTTGGCAAATTCTTTCAGAAAACTGAGTATGAGGGGATTGCTTCAATCTGCATCCACTGTGGTTGTATTGGTCATAAAATTGATCGGTGCCCGCTACAGCCGCCCCCTCCCACAAAACCTTCTGCTTCAGGACCTTCACAACTCGGCAAGGCCTCTTCATCTGCAGTCCTGCTCCATCCTGCAGCAGCAAAAACCGGCCTGGGTACTGTCTTGGGGAAGGGCAGAGCTCCTCTTTTTCCTGAATCAGTGCAGCCTCCTGTAGCGGCTCATCGCCCAGTTACGGAGGAATCCGACTATGGTTCGTGGATCATCGCCCGGCGGCGGCGACGGCCTAGGAACAAAATTGACCTAAAAATCGTACCACTTGTGGTGGACCCAGCACCGATGGCATTTCCACCTCGCCCTGATTCCCCCACGCTACCGCAAAACTTCCTTGGCACCAGCCCTCCCGCAAGTGGCATCTTCCGAGCAGGTGAATGTGCAAACCCACCTACGTTTGATGTGGATTTGTAGATGAATGAATCTGCGAGTGATGACCCGAGGTCATCTTAAATGGTGAAGCGCATACCAAAAAAGGCGATGTCCTTGCGGGTGACAAAGGCGTCCTCCAAGTCTGATGTCCTCTGGAATATTCCATTCCTGGCCCATTAATTTGGGTGGAAGCGGAGCAAGGCTGAGACCAATAATTCCCTATCCAACGGCGGGGAGGCGTCCCCTTTGGTTGATTAATATCGGGACTCCTTATATGGAATTGTCGGGGGGGGCCAAGAATAATGCGGTGGGGACGTACTTACGGGAGCTTGTGATGCAACATAACTTGGTCTTATTGGCCTCTTTGAGACAAAGACCGACAACCTTACTTATCGGGATGTTGAACGGCTTGTCGGCCGCGATTGGGATTTTTTCACCACCTGGCGGTCGGTACTGCTGGTGGGATTGCGGTCTTATGGCGGACTTGTGTGGTTGACTTTGTGGTTCACGAGGATGATTCCCAATGGATTGTGGGCAGTGCCAAGCTTTCGGGCCTGCCCGACTGGATGGTGGCCTTCGTCTACGCTGATACGGACCCGCATGTTCGGCGCAGGATTTGGGAGATGCAGGCTCGGGGGGTTACTTTGGACTATCCCACTATTGTTGGCGGCGACTTTAACAGTACGCTGCGCCCTGAAGATAAGAAAGGTTTTCGACTGTTCTCCTACTCGCTTGGTGCTAGGGAAATGGAGGACACTGTACTTGCCAATGACCTCCAGGAGCTCCCTTTTGTTGGCGCTAATCACATGTGGTGCAACAATCAAACTGGGTTGTTCGGGTCTTGGTTCACCTTGATCGCATGTTCCTAAGTTCGGCCGTCCTTGCTCTTCTGTCGCTAGACTCTATCTGCCACCTCACCCGGCTCGGTTCGGATCACTGTCCTATTCTCCTTCAGCTTGGCTCTCCCAACTCTGATCGTCGTCTCGATGGTTCAGATTTGAAGATGTGTGGCTCAGTTATCCTGTGTGTTCGAAGATTGTGCAGCGGAATTGGAATCGGGCTGACCTCGGATCGGCTGCGGAGGTGCTCAGAAGGAAGTGATCCCATACTCTCCGGGTGCTTTTCTTTTGGATCAAACATAAATTGAAAGATTTGGGGGCCCTCAAATCTCAGCTTGAGGCTGAGGTGGCCGATCTCCAAGTGTGGGAGGGCTCAGCTGTGGGTCTGAGGATGAAAACAACACCCTCATCTTGAAGGCTAAGGAGCTGGCGGCAACCCTGGGGCGAATGGAGTCTTGGTGGAAGCAGTGAGCGAAAGCTCAGTGGATCAAGGAGGGCGATGCCAATACGGCGTACTTCAACTTTATGGCCTCCAATCGTCATCATGCTAATCGAATTGTCCAGCTAACCTATGGGGAGGAGGAACCGGTTGAAGACCCTGCTCAAATCGAGCGGGCCTTTATGGACTTCTTCGCTAACAAATGGACTGGTGCAGCTCTGGTATTATCCGGATGGCCTGCGCTCCCCCTGTCCCAATTGGTGCCACCGGCTGCGGACTCCCTTCTTGCTGCGGATATCTCCGACGAGGAAATTTTGGCCGCCATCCGCGACCAGAAGCCAAACCGATCTCTCGGCCGCGACGGTATGACTGCTTCTTTTCTCCATTCTTTTTGGTTAACTATCAAGAAGGATGTGTTCAGCGCCCTGCAGGAGTTCCTCCGGACGGGCCTAATGCCTCCCGAGTGGAAAGTGATGCTTGTCGTGCTTATCCCAAAAAGTCCCTAATGCTGCTCAATCGGATAAATTCCGGCCGATTAGCTTGTGCCAAACAATCTACAACGTTGCAGCCGAGGTTTTGATCTGTCGCCTAGATCCACTCCTCCCATCCTTGGTTTCTCCGGAACAAGGTGCTTTTGTCCCGAGCCGCTCCATCTCGCATCATTCCTTCCTTGCCCAGGAAATTATGCACAAGTTCAAGGTGTCCACTGCTCGGTCTGGTTTTATGGCTATCAAGATCGACATGGCTCAGTCCTATGATAAAATGGCTTGGGACACCTTGCTACAAGCCCTCCAGCTATTTCGGCTACCTGCTCTGTTCATCAACTGGGTTCTTCAATGCGTTATGCATCCGCGATTTGCACTCCTCAACGGCAAGCAGACTTCGTGGATCGAGGCCACCTGCGGGTTTTGACAAGGCTGTGCCCTCTCACCGTATGCCTTTATTCTCTGCTCCAAGCTCCTGTCCCGTGCCCTCCAGCACTAGGGCCACTCCATCGGCATCTCCTTGTCCCCGGATGGCCCACGCATTTCCCACCTCTTATAATCCGATGATATCCTCCTCGTTGGTGCTGCTTCCTCGACTGCTCTTGGGGCCATCCGGTCCACCCTTGAAGAATATTGTAAATATACGGGCCAGTGCATCAACTCGAGCAAGTCCATGGTGGTTTTCAGCAAGGCCATGCCATATTGGAAGGCCGACTAGATTGCTCGCTCACTTAGATTTCAGCTTGTCACTGAGATGCTTTACTTGGAGGTTAAGCCCGCCATTCGGATGTTCCGGGAGGCGTACTTCTCCGACCCCTTGATCCATATTCGGTCTAAGGTTCGGGCTTGGGGTAATCACCACCTGTCTCTTGCCGGCCGAGCATCCTTGATTGCCTCGGCTTAGCTGCCTTCATCCCAATTACAGCTCACGCATGTGGATGTCCCTTGCTCCGTCTCTCTCTCAATTGACAAGATTGGCAGGTTTTTTCTTTGCCAAAAGGACCGCAGTACCTGTGGGATGAATTATGTTGATTGGCCTACCGTGTGCTTGCCGACCTCTTATTGTGGACTTGGTCTACACAGCCTTGACAAATGGAGAGGCCCTCTCAAATCCTGGCACGCTTGGGACCTTCTTCAACCATCTGCCAGTGTGTTTCACTCTATCGTTCGGCATTGGTACGGCGACCGGCTTCTTAGGGGCACACGTCGGCGCGGGGACTCGCCTATTCTCCACATCCTTCATGAGGGTATGGCGCACTTGGATCCGCTTCTCCGCTGGCGAATTGCAGATGGGTCTTCTATCTCGGTGCTCGGGCAGAACTGGCTCTTGGATTTGGAATTTGCTTGGTGGCCAACTTTCATCGACTATTTTGGGCTGGAGGGCCTTATGGTGGCACACTTCCTTGACAATCATGGTGTCTGGAGTTTGGACCGCCTCCGCAAGTTTTTTGGGGGCGAGCTGATCACTCTGATCCAACAAGTCACCGTGGACCCGGATCTGCATCAGGATACTCCTACCTTACTTCCACGCTTCTCGGGGCAGACTGTGACTGGGCTCGCTTACGCGACCCTCTTCCCGCCTCCATTGCAGGATGCGGGCTGGCTTAAGAAACTCCGGATGCACCCCCGCGAGTGTTTCTTTTGCTGGCATCTCTCCTTGGATGTTATTCCTACTCGGACTTGGTTGGCCCACCGCGGGCTGGCGATGAAGACTTGCTGTCATTGGGGCTGCATCGCTTCTAAGTCGCAGTACCATCTCCTCGGCGAGTGCAGTTGCCTCCAGCTGTTGGGACGGCGCTGCAGCGGTGGGGGATGACCCTTCCTCGTGTATCTTCTTGGACTGCCCTGATGGATGGCCTCTCCAACTCAGCCAACTGCTCCAGCACGTTTACACTTCTTAGTTTTGCAATTTATCAGTGTTGGAAGGCACACAACACCAGGATCCACCTCCAAGAGTATGACACTGCAACCATTATTGCGATGCAGGTGTTGGAGTCCGCTTCTCGATCGGCGACCTTACCCACCCAGGCGAACTGGGACACCACCCGGCCCTCCGGGCCGTCTTCTACCCGGTGGCGTCCCCCACCCCCGGGCTGGCTCAAGATCAACATCGACGGCACTATCCTACCTTCTCGCCAAGCTGAGGTGGGGATTGTGGATTGTGACTCCTCTGGTACGGTCCTCTTTGCGGTCGGCCGATCGCTTATGCAATGGGATCCTGGCCGAACGGAGATGGTGGCCCTGACGACCATTCAGGACTACCTCACAGTTGACTGCTTTGATGCTTCACGGGTGATCATTGAGGGGAACTTCCTCAACTTGATCAAGTATTGTCAACGCTGCATTGACTCGCGTCTTTGGGATGCCCACTTCACGGATGCTGATGTGTTGGGATTCCTTTTCGAGCTTCCACGTGTCTTGTTCCGATATGCTCCACAGGAGGACAATTGGGCTGCGAATTTTTGTTCTCGCTACGCTATTTCTTGTACTTTTCTTTGGACCTGTTTTGAGGATTTCCCGCCGGTTCTCTCTGAGGTTGTTCAGAGTGACCGGGAGAACATCCTTGTTTTTTGACCCGTTTTTGCGGTCCCTTTTCCTCTTTTCGTTCTATTGCGAATGCAAGCTTCAAAAAAAAAGCAAGCAAACAAGGGGCACCTTTAAATGTATTCGCTCCAAAGACACTGAAAGATGTCTCTATTTGTTGCATATGGACTTCTTTGGTCCTTTGCCCATTCATAGCCTAGGTGGCAAGTTATATACCCTAGTGATAGTAGATGATCACTCTAGGTATACATGGGTATTCTTCCTTAAGAAGAAGTCAGATACCTTAAGTGTTTTTATGAACCATGTCAAGGCTATCCATAATGAGTTAAAATGTACTGTGGTCAAAACTAGAACTGACCATGGTACAGATTTTCAATCTGGGATTATGACAAAGTTCTGTCAAGACCTTGGTATCACCCAAGAGTTTTCCGCTCCCAAAACTCCCCAACAAAATGTAGTGACTGAGAGATAGTAGAGGCTGGCATAACACTGCTTAGTGACTCCTCACTCCTAGAATACTTCTAGGCTAAGGCAGTCAATACAACATGTTATGTTCTAAATAGAGCCTCCATTAATAAGGCTCATGAGAAACCCCCTACAAAATTCTAAAAGGTAAACAACCAATCATTTTATATTTTAAAATATTTGGTTGCAAGTGCTATATTTTAAACGATGGGAAATCTCAACTTACAAAATTTGCTTAAAATGCAATGTAGGTATTCTTTTTGGATATAGCTGATGCAGGCTCACACATTGACACCGTAAAATCTACAAACTTAGCATGATTGTCTCTCAACGTTTGAATTCTACACTCGCACAAATATCAGTACAGCACATACACAAGCAATTTATTTCAATTAGATGCTAACGTACGGGTAGCCAAACCGATTATGATCGAATAATAGGCTATAGGCCAATATTCTTTCCAGCTAAAAGGACCCACCCGGTCCGATCGAGCGAAGGTTCTACCAAAAGTGATCTACCAAAAATTACGATTCGGAAAAAGTAGACCTCACCGAACAAAAAGTAGATGAGGTTCGCCAATCCTCTCGAAAAATAAATCAATCAAGATAAACACCAAAAACGTTCGAAGAAAACCACGATTATTTAAAGCTATCAAGATTCAACGTCAAAGTTTTCCACCACAAGAAAATCAAAGAAAAGGAACACACGAAGGTAGAAATTTCGTTACCCAATCGGAATGGATGATACTGATTTCTCTAACTTGGATCGCTCTTCAACGGCTCCGCCTGAGTTGCGCCGGTTGAAGATGAAAACTTGTCTGACTTTGTCGCTCCACGCCTTGACCGAATTTCACCCAAAAGTTTGAAGGCTGGACGCCTTGGATGAGGTTGCTATTGGTCGGATTTTGGGGTGATGGAGGTGGCCGGATATTGAGAAAATGGTGTAGAGAGAAAAGGTGGTGGCTCGGGATGTTAGAGAGGAGGTCGGGTTGTGAGAGAGGGGATGGTCGGTTGGGTTTGGTGATGAGGAAAGGGGATCGAGTTTGAGAAGGGGGTGTCTTGAAGGTGGTCGTCTAGGATGAGGGGAGAGGTTGGCGGCTTTTCATGAGGGAAAAAGAAAGGTGGCGGCTAGGGTGAAGAGGAGGGGTTGGCGGCTATGGTGAGGGTAGAAAGATATGCTTGGCCAAAATATTGAAAGAGGAGGAGAGGAAGAGAGGGATTCTCAAAGGAGCATTAGGGTTCAAAAACTTTTCATTAACCTTAATAAAAATTTAACATTACATGGCCTTATATAGGCTCACCACTTGGTTAGGCTACATGCATCCAAAATAAATAAAAATAAACACTCCAAATGTTTAATGATGAAATTAATGAAATAAAACACTCCTCAAAATAAAAGCAAATAAAATATTAAAAGTTTGATTATCGCCGAGGGCGGATATTGTAGCGTCGCTCCACAAGATCACCACGGCGCCGCAAGTCTTTGACTTGAGACGGAGAACAATCTTTCGTAAGCATGCCATCGCCTTCTTCATCTTGTTGGAGGTCGTCGTCTCCATCAATACTCCCCCGCTCAAAAGGACTCATCACCGATGAGTTGGCATGCAGGTAGCTGCGCAGAAGAGCATCATCCGAGAGAGCCACCTCTGATTCTGGAAGCCAAGAGTCATCGGAGGCCATAAAATCTACGAACTTAGCACGATTGTCTCTCAACGTGTGAATTCTACACTTGCACAAATGTCAGCGCAGCGCACACGCAAGCAATTTATTTCAATTAGATGTTAACGTACGGGTTGCCAAACCGATTAGGATCGAATAATAGGCTATAGGCCAATATTCTTTCCGGCTTAAAGGACCCACCCGGTCCGATCGAGCGAAGGTTGTACCAAAAGAGATCTACCAAAAAATACGATTCAGAAACGGTAGATATCTCCCAACAAAAAGTTGACGAGATTCGCCAATCCTCTTGAAAAAAAAATCAATCAAGAAAAACACAAAAATCATTTGAAGAAAACCACGATTATTTAAAGCTATCAAGATTCAACGTCAAAGTATTCCACCACAAGAAAATCTAAGAAAAGGAACACACGAAGGTAGAAATTTTGTTACCCAATCGGAATGGATGATTCTGATTTCTCTAACTTGGATCGCTCTTCAACGGCTCCGCCGAAGTCGTGCCGGTTGAAGATGAAACTTGTCCACCTTTATCACTTCACGCCTTGGCCGAATTTCACCCAAAAGTTTGAAGGCTGTCCGACTTGGATGAGGTTGCTTTTGGTCGGATTTTGGGGTGATGGAGGTGGTCGGATATTGAGAAAATGGTGGAGAGAGAAAAGGTGGTGGCTATGGATGTTAGAGAGGAGGTCGGGTTATGAGAGAGGGGATGGCCGGTTGGGTTTGGTGATGAGGAAAGGGGCTCAGGTTTGAGAATGGGGTGGCTTCAAGGTGGTTGGATAGGATGAGGGGTGAGGCTGGCGGCTTTTGATGAGGGAAAAAGAAAGGTGGCGGCTAGGGTGAAGAGGAGGGGTTGGCAGCCAGGGTGAGGGGGGAAAGATATGCTTGTTCAAAATCTTTTCATTCAACTTACTAAAAATTTAACATTACATGGCCTTATATAGGCTCACCACATAGTTAGGCTACCTGCAGCCCAAATAAATAAAAATAAACACTCCAAATGTTTAATGATGAAATTAATGAAATAAAACACTGCTCAAAATCAAAGCAAATAAAATATTAAAAGTTTGATTATCGCCGTGGGTAGAGATTGTAGCGTCGCTCCACAAGATCACCACGGCGCCGCAAGTCTTTGACTGGAGACGGAGAACAATCTTCTGTAAGCATGTCGTCGCCTTCTTCATCTTATTGGGGGCCGTCGTCTCCATCAATAGCTCACATAGTAGAGCCTATAGAGTTTTCAAAAAGAAGACCCATGTAGTTGAAGAGTCAATGCATGTAGTTTTTGATGAGACTAGCCTACTTTATAAGGGCTGGTCCATCACACCTGTCATTGCAGGAAATGATTTGAAGATGAAAGAGCTCTCTATTAAAGACACACCCAACTCAAGCAAGGTTTATTCAGAAGTTGAAGCACTCGCAAATAAAGTTGTAGGTGATCATCTTGAAGGATAGATAAGCAGATGTTGTAGATAAAGTTTAGCAGGATAAAGATAGGTTGTTGTTGGGTACATTTGAAAATGTGTACCAGATTTGAAGAAGCCTCACCCTACTCAATGATATGCATCAAGGTGTATTTGATGTGTTTTGAGTTTATAAGTGCAGGTTAAGTAATTTCAGGAAATACAGAAAATTTTCTAAGTTCATGTGTCGACACCAGGAGAAGCTGTGTCGACACTTATGAAGGCTTGTGTCGACACTGGAGAAAAGCTGTGTCAACACTTGGATTTAATTGTGTTGACACCAGGAAAGGCTTTGTCGACACCTGAAGAAACTATGTCGACACCAAGAGGCAGTGTCTACACACTATGAAGCATTGTCGACATCAACTGTGTCGACACCAAGAGGCAGTGTCGACACACAGAAATACTTAGTCGACATCAACTGTGTCGACACCAAGAGGCAGTGTCGACACACAGAAGACTTTGTCGACATCAATTGTGTCAACACACAGGACTTGTGTCAACACGCAGCAGAGCTTCAACAAAGTTTAAGAAAAGAAGTGTTTGTGTCGACACATAGAATCAGAGTCGACATATTCTACAGAAGGCTATGTCGACAAGTATTTTCAACAACAAAGGAGTTGTGTCGACACCACCAAGACTTGTGGTGACACTTAGTCCACTTGTGTCGACACATAGTCTACTTGTGTTGACAAATGATGAAGCTCAGTCTCGACACTTTCAGACAGAGACAGTATTTCAAGAAGTGACTGGATGACTTGACAGCTGTCATTTCCAACCAGTCTACTGCAACTGTCAAAGTTGTCAGAAGTTTGTTAGAAACTGGATCAGTCGGTTACCTTGAAGAATGTCTATATAAAGGCATACTCCTTCAACAGAAGATAACTGACAGAAGAAGAACTGAAAAACACAGATTAGAGAAACTAATACAGAGTTCTAAAGAAAGGAAAAAGAAGAAGTTGGAGAGAGAGAGCTCCATCTACTGAAGTGCAGTTGCTGAACCAAGCTGTCAAGAAAGATTCAGATTGAGATCTGAATCTCAAGTCAGAAGCTGATTGAAGATCAACTTCACAGGAGATTCTACCCTACTGAGATCAGATTCAAGAAGCTTTGAAGAAAGCTAAGAGAGGTTGATCTCTGCTATCAGATTCTACCAAGAACTGATTAAGAAGCCATCCATCCCTTCTCTCTCTATCTGGGTGGTGGTTATTTACTTTGTTAAATCAAATTTCTGTAGAATCTTTATAGATCTGAGTTGTAAGCCTGTGTTTATAAAGGCTGAGTGTAGGAGAACATTTTCTCTGAGTGGTAGGCCTTGTGTAGGCTGAGGTAGTGCTGTAAGCCTGAGTTGTAGGAGATTGATATCTCTGAGGTGTAGGCCTTGTGTAGGCTGAGGTAGGGCAGATTGCCTGAGCTGTAGGAGCCTTGTTGGGTTCTGAGTTGTAAGATCTGAGGATCTGAGGTGAAGAGAAGAAGTTAGGCCGAATCTAGCACAATGCTAGATAGGCGAAGGGGGAAAGTGGATGTACCCAAACCTTGGGGAACCACTATAAAAATCTGTGTGTAATCTGTGGTGTGACAATTCTGTGTATCTGTGTTGTGTTTGCTGTAGAATTTACAGTTTCTTATTAAATAACTGATTAGATTTGCTGCCTTAAAAAGAAAAAGGAATTACACCTATTCACCCCCCCCCCCCCCTCTAGGTGGTTAGGCACTAATTCTTTCAAGTGGTATCAGAGGGAGGTTACTCAAAGAAGGACTTAAAAGTCTGAGTGAGATCCTTAAGGCAGATTTAAGATCAAGAAAATGGGTTCAGGAGAAAATCATAAGGAACTAGGTTCTATGAAATTACCCATATATAGAAAGGAGATATTTGGAATATGGAAAGAAAGGGTCAGGCTGTTTATGGAGGCTTCTGATCCAAGGATCTACATTACAGTGAAGGAAGGTCCTTATATTCCAATGAAGATTTCAGTTCTAGATGCAAACCAAAGAATTCCCAAGGATTATTCAGAGATGACAAAGGATGAGATCATCTTGGCAACTATGGATAAAAGAGCCTAGAATATCATAGTAAGTGTCATTGATGATGCAACTTTCCAGAATCTAATACACTACAAGACCTCCAAAGAAATGTGGGATACTTTGATAGTCTACATGGAGGGTTCTGAAGAAGTCAGGCAAGATAGAAAATCTATGCTGAACCAGGAATATGAGAGCTTCAGACAAGGAAAGTCTGACAGTATAACTGAGTGTTATAAAAAGTTCTATAGAATAGTAAATGAACTGATGTCCTATGGGAGAATCTTCAGTACTTATGAACTGAATGATAAATTCCTAAGATCCTTGACAAAGGATTGGGACACTAAGATTTGTGTCATAAGGGAAGTGGCTAAACTTGCAGATATTTCTCCTCCAACTTTGTTTGGAAAACTATTGTCATATGAAATGCAGCTGATGGCTAGGAAAGAGGAAGAGAAAAGTGCAAAAGGGGAGCATAGAGAAAAGTCTGTGGCATTCAAGGCTGAAGCCACAAGGAAAAATAGGAGGATGTCTCCATCACCTCCTAAGATAGTTGCTGAAATTCCTTCAGATAATTCTGATAACCAAAGTTCAGACAGCAGTAACTCAGATGAAGATTTTGCTGCCTTCACAAGGCAGTTTCAGAGATTCCTGAAGAAAAGGCAGTGGAATTCTAAGCCTTCCACATCTCAGCCTAAGGATGATTATTATCAAAAGAGGAAGTCATCCAAGAAGGACAGGAGCAGATCTAAGCCAAGTAAATCTACAACATCAAAGATAGTTTGCTACTGTTGTAATAGGCCTGGACATGTTGTGGCTGAGTGTCCAGATAAAAGAAAAGAGACTGCTGATAAAAAGAAGATACAACACCAGAGCAAGAAGGAGAAATCCTTTGTTGCTAAGAAGGAGAAGAGCTTGTCAGACCAATCATCTTCAGAGTCAGAATCTGAAGCTGAGGCATACATTGTTGTATATACAGCAGATGAAGAAGAAGAGTTTATGCAAGTGCTGAACTCTATCTATGAACAAGAAGACCATCAGTGCAAGGGACTGATGGCTGTGTCAGAAGAAGACAAGTGCTAGGATCAGCCTGGTCCTAGTAAGGTACAATGTCTTTCTAGAAATTCAGATTGCAGTACTGAGTCAGAGTCAGCAACATCTGCATCAAGTGATGTGCATGGATCTGAGTCTGAAAGTGATATTCATCAGTTGATAGATGAATATGGAGACTTGTTGCAGGCACTAAAGAAAAGCAAAAACCTGGCCAAAACACTGGCTAAGGAAATTGCAGATCTTAAGATGGTTGCATCTGATTCAGAGAAGTTGCTGGATCAGAAGTTGAATGAGATAGCTAGACTGAAAAACATTAATGTTATTCAGATGGGTACTATCACATTTAAGAATGATCAGATTAAAAATATGGATATTAGACTTCAGAAAGAGAAAAAGATTGTGGCTAGTTTTTCTAATTCAAAATCTGTATTACCCTTAATAGATGACTTTGTGTCACAAAAGGGTAAAGCTGGATTAGGGTTTAAGAAAACTGCATGGACTGTTAAGTCCAGTAAGAAAGGCAAAGCCTCTGCACAAAACAAGAGACCTGTTGTAAACAATTCAGCTAAGGTTGTACCTAAACAAAGATATAACAAGTTTGAGTGTTGGTGTTGTGGCAAGGTAGGCCACTTTTCCTTGGACTGTTGGAACAATACAAGTGTCAAGGAGAGTAGCAATCTGCCTGTTAGAAAAGCTCCAAGCAGATTTGTTAAATTTCAGACTAATATGAACCAAGGACCCAAAACTCATTTGGGTTCTAAGGTTAAGTAGTCTTTATTGCAGGTGAGTCCAAGTGGCCATGCCCCTATATGGTACTTGGATAGTGGATGTTCCAGGCACATGACTGAAACAAGGGGGTTGCTGAAGGACTACACACCTATCATGGATGGCCCTAAAGTAACCTTTGGTGGTTCTGAAAAAGGAATCATTAAAGGATTTGGTAACATTTCTAGTAACCAGATTACTAGCACTCAAGTGGCCTATGTGAAAGGTTTGAAACACAACCTTATAAGCATAAGTCAGCTGAGTGATTTAGGATATGACATTTCATTTATTAAGAATGGATGTCATATCAAAAGGTCAAGTGATCAAAAGGTCAGATTGACAGGATATAGAAAAAGAAATGTGTATTGTCTTAACTTTGAGTGTGAGAACAATGTTTCTCCTATTTGTCTTGTAGCTGATGAGAGAGTCTCTCATCGTGTTAAATAGCACAAGAGGCTGGCCCATCTTAACTACAAGACTATTGGCCAACTTTTTAGCAAAGAGTTAGTGAGGAATGGTCCTCAAGTTAAGTGTATAAAGGATGGGATATGCTCAGCTTGTCAAAAAGGCAAGCAGACAAAATCTTCCTTTCATAGCCTTGAAAGCAAGGATTCAGTGAGGTGTCTTTACCTCTTGCATATGGATCTATTTGGTCCTATGCCAGTTCATAGTCTAGGTAGGAAGGTCTACACTTTTGTGGTGGTAGATGACTATTCTAGATATTCATGGGTGTTCTTTTTGAGACAAAAATCTGAAACCCCAAGTGTTTTATATAGTTTTGTCAAACAAATTCAGAATGAGCTGGACAGTACAGTGGTCAAAATCAGAAGTGACCATGGCACTGAATTTCAATCTGAGAGTATAAAAAGACTGTGTGAAGAATTTGGGATTTTTCAAGAATTTTCCTCACCTAGAACACCACAGCAAAATGGTATTACTGAGAGGAAGAATAGAACATTGATTGAGGCTGGTAAAACTCTATTGAGTGACACTTCTCTCCCAGAATATTTCTGGGCTGAGGCAGTAAACACTGCATGTCATGTGATCAATAGGGCTACTATCACCAAGGGCCACAAAAAGACTCCCTATGAGATTATGAAGGGCAGAAAACCAAACTTATCCTATTTTAGGATCTTTGGTTGCAAGTGTTATGTCCTTAACAATGGCAAGTCTTATCTAACTAAGTTTGATGTCAAATACCAAGATGGGATATTTGTTGGGTACAGCAACAATAGTAAAGCTTATAGGGTCTACAACTTGATTACTCAAGTTGTAGAAGAGTCTGTACATGTTGTCTTTGATTAAAAAAGACTTATTAACTGTAAGTTGCCAAGTAGTGCTTGCAGTTCTACAGGTATAAATAAGAGAATGGACAAACTTACCATTATAGAAGATTCTACTGCAAATCAGGAAGTGGAAAATGATGGCTGCTGTCCAGGGGGAGTACAAGACTCTCCAAATGCTGATGAAAACCAAGAGGTGCAGCTTAATGAAGAGGCTGGAGATGTTCAACCTGAAGATAGACTACCTCCAGCTAGTAGACACTTAAAGGATCATCCAGCAAATCAGATAATTGGTGATCCAAGACAAGGAGTACAAATAAGGAGCAAGAATTTGAACACAGTTCTGTGCTCTAGCTTCTTATCACAAGTAAAACCCAAGAAATTTGAAGAAGCTGTTCTAGACCCACATTGGATTGATGCCATGCAAGAGGAGCTGAATCAGTTCAGAAGGTGCAAGGTCTGGAAATTAGTTCCTAAACCAAAAGACCGCAACATCATTGGAACAAAGTGGATCTTTAGGAACAAACTGGATGAGAATGGGATCATTGTGAAGAACAAAGCAAGACTTGTTGCAAAAGGATACATGCAGGAAGAGGGTATTGATTTTGATCAAACCTTTTCCCCAGTAGCAAGACTGGAAGCAATTAGGATGTTCCTAGCTTATGCAACATATCAAGGCTTTAAGGTATTTCAAATGGATGTAAAATCAGCATTCCTAAATGGAAATCTAAAGGAAGAAGTCTATGTAGAGCAGCCCTCAGGTTTTGTTGATCCTCTCAAACCTGATTATGTTTATAGACTTAGGAAAGCATTATATGGGTTAAAACAAGCCCCAAGGGCCTGGTATGAAACCCTATCTAATTTCCTCATTGAGAACAAATTCTCAAGGGGGAAAATAGACAAGACTTTATTCCTTAGGGAATCTAAAGGAAAGATAATCCTAGTTCAAATATATGTTGATGACATAATATTTGGGTCTATAGAAAGTAACCTTTGTAGAAAGTTTGCAAAACTTATGCAAGGGAAATTTGAAATGAGCAGTATGGGAGAACTTAAGTTCTTCTTGGGTCTCCAAGTAAGACAGACTGAAGATGGCTTGTCCATATCACAGCCTAAGTTCACCCTGGAGTTAATTAAGAAGTATGGTATAGAATCATCCACTACTATGAGAACTCCTATAGGGACAAGTGTATCTCTTAGCAAAGATGATGCAGGAAAACCTGTAGATGAAACTTTATATAGAGGTATAGTTGGCTCCCTCCTGTATTTGACTGCTAGTAGACCAGATATCATGTATGCTACATGTGTCTGTGCTAGGTACCAATCCTGCCCTAAAGAATCTCATCTTACTACACTAAAAAGGATTTTGAGATATCTTAAGGGCACATTTTATCTAGACCTTTGGTACACTAGGAATGGAGATTTTCTACTGACATGCTATTCAGATGCAGACTTTGCAGGTTGCAAAGAAGATAGAAAAAGTACTACAAGCACCTGTCAATTTCTAGGATGAAGATTGGTGTCTTGGAGCAGTAAGAAGCAGACTAGTGTGGCAATATCCACAGCTGAGTCAGAATATGTTGCTGCAGGAAGCTGCTGTGCACAACTTTTGTGGATTCAACACCAGCTAGTAGACTATGGTATTTAAGTAAGTAGAACACCTTTGTTTTGTGATTCTACAAGTGTAATTTCTATTACTAATAATCCAGTTTCACATAGTAGGACTAAACATATAGAAATTAGATACCATTTTCTTAGAGAACATGTAGAGAAAGAGGACATCTCACTAGAATTTGTCAAAATAGATTATCAAATTGCAGATATGTTTACTAAGCCTCTGGATGAAACTAAATTCAATAAGTTTAAAATTGAATTAGGAATGTTAAACATGGATTAGTTTAACAAAATTGGCTAAGTAAAACTGTGTCAACATATCCAGCAAAAAGGTGTTGACACAGAGAAGTGTTGTTGACACTTCAGGAAAGTAGTGTCGACACTTCAGGAAGTTGTGTCGACACATCCAGTATAGTTGTGTCGACACTGAGAATAAGTGTTGACTCATAGGTTCTGTCGACTATATTGGTGTCGACACATGCAGATGTCTATGTCGACATTCAAACACTGAGTCGTCAGTTAAGGATATTTGTCTCGACACATCATAATTGGTGTCGACACATAGTAGTCAACGCCATTGTCGAGACTTAAGTAGTCTGTGTCGACACTTTTCAACAGTGTCGACACATTCAGTGATTGTTGACGCGCCTTTTCACCTTCATTTTTAAAAAGGTATAAATAGGTCATCAATAATGTCTTTCGACACGCTCTCCATAGTTTCGAGACCAAAACTTTGTGTCGACAACTCTCTCATCTAAATTCAAGATTTCACTCAACCCTAATGGCCCCCAAGCTTGAAGACAATGTCAATGAAGGATATGAGCTGGTACGCAACGCCTTTGACCATGCGGACCCTGAAATTACAGCTGTTGTAACCCTAATTTCTGAGAATGGGTTGGAATTTCTAGTTTCTGAGCCAACTAAGATTTGGAAGAAAGAAACACTAGAATTCTTTGGTGCTGCTACCCTAGATCAAACAGGACTCAAAATTAGATCCACAGTCCATGGGGTAAAGGTAAAAATCACCCAGAAGAGTTTAAGGAAAGTTCTACATCTGCCAAGAACACAAGAAGAAGAAGATGTACCTGCATCTAAGCTAAGGAAAACACTTCAATGGTGTGGACTGGATTCCACCATGAAGATAGGCTCAGCTTTGAACAGGAAGGGCATGAATATACAAGGGAAGTTCTTGTCAGAAGATGTAGGAAAGGTGCTTCTATGTAAGTCAGGAGGGCATGATAGGATATCAGCCCATATGTTCAGTTTAATGACCAGAATCATCTATAGACTAAACACTAATTGGTCTGTAGTCATTTTTAACAAGATTAAGGAAAGTATAAAGAAGTCAAATCTGGGAAGGATTGTGAGCTTGTATTTAGCTGGAACAATACCTAAAGTGATGGAAAAGTCAGCTGGGACTAAAATAAATCACATGAGAAGGATGGACCTCAGGATCATCTCTAGGTGGGAAAGAGTATTAACTAAGGACATGCCTATTCCAGAGAAGGAAGCCCCATCACATAGGAAGTAGAAGAAAGCCAAAAAGTCTCCTGAACCTTCCAGTAGTTCAGAGGAGCAAGCAGCTTCCAGTTCTAATGAGGAAGAGGCTGTTAATGCTGGAAGGTCACCAATTAGAAATGTAGATGCACAGAGACAGGGGGAGCAACCATCTTCCAGCCCCATCCACCTAGATCCACTCCAGGGGGAGCCTCACCATGAGGAAGTGCCAACTCACTTGGACAGTGAAATGGCTACACAAACAATCCTTGAGGTAATTCAAGAGGTGAATCAATCAATTCTTAATGATAAAGATGAGACACTAACTGAATTTTTGATTGATGTTGACCAGCCAACACAACAACACAGTCAAGTTCAAGATGTAATCATGGAGGATACATCAGCAGTTGCTGATGCTCTAGAGATAAGAGAATCTTCAGTGCCTTCTCAACAAGAGTTTACCTTAGAAGAGTTGTTTCCTGATTTAGTGCAAGCTAATATTGAGGGGAAGCATGCTGGTTTTGAGGGGGAGAAAATTGCTTTTGAGGGAGAGCAAGTTGACCTTGAGTGGGAGCAAGTAGGGTCTCAGGGGAAGAATGTCAGAACTGAGGAGGAGCAAAAGACTCAAGGGGAGCTTTCAAGGACTGAAAAGGTATTGCCTCCTAGTCCTAAAGAAAGAGTTGATGTAGCTAGTTCCTCAGCATCTGAGGATGAAGAAGCTACAAGAGCTAAGAAGAGAAAGCTAATGGTCTTCAAAAGAAGAAGCCAAAACTACAAGAAGGCATTACAAATTGCTGCTTCTTAGCCTGCCCCAGCAACAGATTATAGCTCCTTATTAATCTCACTGCAAGTAAAGTTGGATGAGCAAAGGATTGCAATGGAGAAGTATATGGATGAGACCCACAAAGATCTCCAATTCTCTTTGGCTCAAGATATCAAATCTATAAGATTTGAAGTTAATCAGAATAAGAAAGAAATGACTGATTGTTTCCACAAGGGTGGAAATGCAGTCGTTTACCTAGCAACTCATCAAGAGAAAATCAAGTCTCAAGTTGATGATATGGCAGTCAAGCAAGGCTATGTCCTAGAAAATCAGATTAGAATGAATGATAATTTGACTGCCTCCCATAATGCAATTGTTACTGAAATGAAGAATATTGCTACTGCCCAAACTGAAGCAAGGGCTACAGCCAAGGCAGAATTTGATATGCAATTTCAAGAAGGAATAGCTGCTGTAAAAACAGTTATTGAGGATTCTCAAAAGACCATTTCTGGCGAACTACTGAAGTTAAAGGCATTCTACAAAGATGGTGTCAATTTTCTGGGTGAACAAATCAGATTTCAAAAGGACGACCTCAGGGATCATGTTGCCAGAGAAGTCATAAAGGGGGAGAGAGTATTAGCCAAATCTAGATCTGATCATGCTAAATGGATTTATAATAGCATCAGAGCCACACTTGAATATCCACCCCTATGTGATGATGACAATGTAGCTGAATCTGGAGTGCATCCTGCTTATTTTGGAGGTGAACAAGCTGAAGTTGCTCAAGTAATCTACCCTCCAGCAGATTTTGAGATGATACATCAAGAAGTACAGTCTATGTACAGTCCTCTAGAGGGTAATAAAAATATTATTCTTGAGAAAGTAGACAAGCCTGTGCCAGAGGAAGTTTTGAACAAAGATCAAGAAGCTCTTTTGTCTAAGAAGAGATTCAGAGAACAGACAGAATTGAAGCCTGATTTTGAGCAGTGGAGTCCTACTTCTAGGAACATTATACTGACTGCTGGGAAAGCTGTTAAGGATAAGACCCAAGAGAGGGGTAAATGGTACTCTGAGCAATAGTGGAGAAAGCATGAAGACAGACAAGAAGCCATAGTTCAGTACAGAAGAAAGGCAAAACTTGGGAAGCTACCTCCTAATGCTCAAGAGCCTAACAAATATTTCCCTAAGCCCTTTCACTACTTTGAAAGACAAAAAATAAGGGTTGAAGAACTTAAGAAGAAAGATATAAAGGGCAAGAAACCTGCTGATGATACTGATGCTCCAGTTCAAGCCAAGGTCCAAAAAGGCAAAGGAATTGTCATCAAGAAGCCAGAGCAGTCTTAGATTAGATTTACAAGATTTTATCACATTGTAAACTTTAGTGTTTAAAATCTATGTAAAAATATTATGAAAGAATCTTTTGAAAGTTGAACAAAACATGATTAATGATCATTCTGGTTGCATTGTTTTTCTGTGATGATATATTCTATATGTTTTGTTTTAGTAGTTTCCCTGTCATATAATATTGTTATACATCATATTGTGTATTTGTTATGAATGGTGTATATCATTGACTAAGGGTTATGACTTCTCCAAATAGGGGGAGATTGTTGGGTACATTGGAAAATGTGTACCATATTTGAAAAAGTCTCACCCTACTCAATGAAATGTATCAAGGTGTATTTGATGTGTTTTGAGTTTATATGTGCAGGTTAAGTAATTGCAGGAAATGCAGAAAAATTTCTAAGTCCATGTGTCGACACTAGGAGAAGCTGTGTCAACACTTATGAAGGCTTGTGTCGACACTGGAGAAAAGCTGTGTCGACACTTGGAGTTAATTGTGTCGACACCAGGAAAGGCTTTGTCGACACCTGAAGAAACTATGTCGACACCAAGAGGCAGTGTCGACACACTGTGAAGCATTGTCGACATCAACTGTGTCGACACCAAGAGGCAGTGTCGACACACAGAAATTCTTAGTCGACATCAACTATGTCGACACCAAGAGGCAGTGTCGACACACAGGAATACTTAGTCGACATCAATTATGTCGACACCAAGAGGCAGTGTCGACACACAAAAGACTTTGTCGACATCAACTGTGTCGACACACAGGACTTGTGTCGACACACAGCAGAGCTTCAATAAAGTTAAAGAAAAGAAGTGTTTGTGTCGACACATAGAATCAGTGTCGACACATTCTATAGAAGGCTGTGTCGAGAAGTATTTTCAACAACAAAGGAGTTGTGTCGACACCACCAAGACTTGTGTCGACACATAGTCCACTTGTGTCGACACATAGTCTACTTGTGTCGACACATGATGAAGTTCAGTCTCGACACTTTCAGACATAGACAGTATTTCAAGAAGTGACTGTATGACTTGACAGTTGCCATTTCCAACCGGTCTACTGCAACTGTCAAAGTTGTCAGAAGTTTATTAGAAACCGGATCAGCCGGTTACCTTGGAGAATGTCTATATAAAGGCATACTCCTTCAACAGAAGATAACTGACAGAAGAAGAACTGAAAAACACAGATTAGAGAAACTAATACAGAGTTCTAAAGAAAGGAAAGAAGAAGTTGGAGAGAGGGAGCTCCATCTACTGAAGTGTAGTTGCTGAACCAGGCTGCCAAGAAAGATTCAGATTGAGATCTGAATCTCAAGTCAGAAGCTGATTGAAGATCAACTTCACAGGAGATTCAACCCTACTGAGTTCAGATTCAAGAAGCTTTGAAGAAAGCTAAGAGAGGTTGATCTCTGCTATCAGATTCTACCAAGAACTGATCAAGAAGCCATCCATCCCTTCTCTCTCTATCTGGGTGGTGGTTATTTACTTTGTTAAATCAAATTTCTGTATGATTTTTATAGATCTGAGTTGTAAGCCTGTGTTTATAAAGGCTGAATGTAGGAGAACATTTTCTCTGAGTGGTAGGCCTTGTGTAGGTTGAGGTAGGGTTGTGAGCCTGAGTTGTAGGAGATTGATATCTCTGAGGTGTAGGCCTTGTGTAGGCTAAGGTAGGGTAGATTGCCTGAGCTGTAGGAGCCTTGTTGGGTTCTGAGTTGTAAGATCTGAGGATCTGAGGTGAAGAGAAGAAGTTAGGCCGAATCTAGCACACTGCTAGATAGGCGAAGGGGGAAAGTGGATGTACCCAGACCTAGGGGAACCACTATAAAAATCTGTATGTAATTTGTGGTGTGATAATTCTGTGAATCTGTGCTGTGTTAGTTGTAGCATTTAGAGTTTCTTATTAAATAACTGATTAGATTTGCTGCCTTAAAAAGAAAAAGGAATTACACCTATTCACCCCCCCCCCCCTCTAGGTGGTTAGGTACTAATTCTTTCAGTTGCCTGCTACAACCAGGCTTCTGAGAGCTCACAAAAGAAATCTCATTATTGGGAATGAACAACAAGGTGTGACCACAAGAAGCAAAGTTCACAATCAAGCATTGTTAATGAGCTTCTTATCCCAGATTTATCCCAAGAGGTTTGAAGAAGCAAACAAGGACAACTTTTGGATCAATGCCATGCAAGAAGAGTTACAGCAATTCAGGAGGTGCTTGGTATGAAAGTTGGAGCCAAAGCCACTTGGACATAACATAATTGGCACCAAGTGGGTTTACACGAACAAGCTTGATGAGAATGGGACATTCATCAAGAACAAGGAAAGGCTGGTAGCCAAAGGCTATAGGCAAGAAGAAGGAATAGACTTTGACCAAATCTTTGCCCCAGTTGCAAGGTTAGAGGCCATAACGATATTCCTTGCATATGATACACACAAGAGATTCAAAGTGTACCAGATGGATGCCAAGTCAGCATTCTTGAATGCTAATCTCAAGGAAGACGTATATATGGAGCAGCCCTCTAGTTTTGTACATCCCACTCTAGTAAATTATGTTTACAAATTAAAGAAAGCTTTATATGGTTTTAAGCAAGCCCTTAGGGCTTGGTATGAAACCTTATCAACCTTCCTCATTAAGAACAAATTCTTAAGGGGAAAGATAGATATCACATTATTTTTAGGGAAATAAAGGGCAAGTGTCTCCTAGTCCAAATTTATGTGGATGACATAATATTTGAGTCTATAGATGATAACCTTTGCAAAAGGTTTGCTAACCTTATACATGGGGAGTTTGAGATGAGCAGTATGGGGGAGGTCAAATTCTTCTTAGGCCTCCAAGTGAAATAATCTAATGAAGGGATTTTTATCTCTCAGACCAAGTACACTAGGGAACTTATTAAGAAATTTGACATTGAATCAGCTTCCACCATGAAAACCTCCATAGGGTCCAACATTTCCCTAGACAAAGATAAAAGGGTAAGCCCTTTGATGAATCCATGCACAGCTGTATCATTGGATCCTTGTTGTACTTAACTGCTAGTAGGCAAATATCATGTATGCAACATGTGTTTGTGCAATGTATCAAGCATGCCCTAAGAAATCTCACTACTCAACTACAAAGAGGATTTTGAGATATTTTATGGGCAGCCAACACCTTGGCCTTTGGTACCCTAGAAATAATGATTTTGAACTAATTGACTATTCAAATGTAAACTTTCTAGGTTGCAAGGAAGATGGGAAAAGCACAAGTGAAGCTTATTAATTTCTAGGGAGTAGATTGATCTCATGGAGTAGCAAGAAGTAGACTAGTGTGGCTAAAAGTGAGGGATAGATCTGCTTGACTCTAGAGGTGGGGGGGGTGAATAGAGTATTTTAAAACTCTAATTAGTTTTTACAGCGGATTAAAATAAGTGATAAGTATATGTATTAAGAGAGAGAATAAAAACAAAAACAATCATAACACAAAGAAATAAACAATAGAGCATTCCAGACAACACAAGAAATTTATAATGGTTCCCCTAAAATTCGGTATATCCACTCTTCTACCAACCTGATAGGAATCCACTAATAGGTTTTTTATCAGGTGCCCTACCACCACAGGTTTTTGCTCAGGTGTCCTGTCACCACAAGATTTTTTTTTCAAGGGAGATCTAACAACCCTTTTGAGCTTTTGTTCAGGTGCCCAAAAACCAAACTAAGTCTTTTGATCAGGAGACTTAACAGCCAAAGGGGTTAACTTTTGAAGGGAGTTATAACCCTGTACACAGTTGAAAATGAAAAGTGATGTTGTCTTCTCTTTCTCAAACAACTGAGAAGACTTTAGTGGATGATGTTGTCAAAGCTCCCCCTGAGATGTAAAATGGTTGAAGAAGATGAGAGCTTTGCACAGGATGTAGGCCTTGATGAAGATCTTCAGAAAACTTCTTAGACTGATGCAGATGAGTTATCATGTTGAAGTCTGAAGCAGAAATTGAAGAAGACTAAAGATCTGGGTGTTGATGTTCTTCTTCAATTTCCTGTAGAAGGCAATATGTTTCTCTGTAAAACTTCTATCAGTTATTCTATGATAGATCTCTTGTCAATCCCCTATTATCCTTCTAAAGAGGAGAATTTTTCTTTTATATTCTGAAGGACTTCCGCCATTTGAAATTTGAATCCCTGAATTAATGCTGAAATCTTGGGAGTTTGAACGGCTGGAATCTATCTTAAATGTGTTTCCTCAACTGTCTTAGTAAATAAGTCAAGTAATTACTCTGTGAAATCCATAATTAATGCTGCCAAGCAACGGCCATATTCTTGAGAATTTAAGCATTAATTATCAGAGAATTACTGCATTAGAATAATCCAAACTGAAATCAAACTGAGAGAAAATGCCAAACTGATACTGAGAGAAATCGTCGAACTCTGAATAGATTTTGTCGACCTGAACTCCAAGTTCGTCGAGCTGAGAAATCACCTTTGTCGAGCTGAGAAATCATCTTCGTCGAGCTGAGCTCCGAGTTCGTCGACCTGGGGTAGAATTTTGTCGACCAGAGAACTTGAGAGAAGAGGGAAGATCGTCGACCTGAGGTCCAAGTTCGTCAAGCTCAGCTCAGAGTAGATACTTTGAGTTCGTCGATCTGCGGTCGACGATCGTCGAGCTGAGTTCAAAGTACATTGAACTGATTCTCTAAACTCTTAAAGACTGCATTTCTTCTATATCTGGATCTCTGATTTCTTCTGAGGGCTGGATCAATGCTTGTCTAACCTACTCAAACTAACCTAGACCTAGAACTAACAACTTAACCCTAGGCTATACATAGAGGGTCAATAACCTAATAGTGAACCTAGCCCAAATCCAAACTAGGGATCCAACAATCTCCCCTTATTAGGTGAGGTCACTATGAACAACAGAAAAAGGAAAATCACAAAGCATAAAAAGGATATCTGGGAGAATTTAAAAGCATTCAGCAGATATAAACAACAGTGCCTTGTGAAGTACAAATAATAGGTCAAATCAAAATAAAGAAAGAAGATTTTTAGGCTCTTGTTATTCATTCTTCTATTCATTTGAGGCTGGTCTGGTGAAGATAATTTCTCTTTTTGGATATGCAGCTTGTCGTTTTGTCATTTTCATATTACTAGCTATAAGGATTGTCACATCGGAAGATTTTGGTACAATTGCTTCTGGATGTAATGACATATAAGCATTAGCATTAAAAAGATTATGTACTTGATAATTGTCTAGCTCTTTCTTTCTGTAGGAGGACATCGTAGTATACTGTGAGGTATCTTGTCCTTCTTCCTTTGCTTTTCTGACTTGAGAAAGAGCTATTAATTCTTGAAATCTGATCATTTTGGAGTTGGGGTCCATTTCTAGATCACAAACTGGAGAAAGGGGTCTTTCAGGACTTGCTTTATCTGGTTGATCATCTTCATAAGTTTTC
Organism: Platanthera guangdongensis; assembly: GCA_039583875.1. Classification (NCBI taxonomy): domain Eukaryota; kingdom Viridiplantae; phylum Streptophyta; class Magnoliopsida; order Asparagales; family Orchidaceae; genus Platanthera; species Platanthera guangdongensis. The sequence continues at coordinate 156,442,718 of CM077147.1, read as the reverse complement.
TGTTGTCTGCTATGTCTTTGGTATTGTTGTTGCCTGTTGCTGTTGTTAGAACTATGTTGTTGTCTATTGTAGGAAGGTTTACACTGATGAGAAGATGTAGATTTTTGAACTTGAGAAACACTTCCTGAAGATCCTGCTGCAGGAGAAGGAGGAGCACCTCTCCTGAATTTAGGAGGTGGAGAGTATCTCCTGCTCTTCTTCCTGGCTTTTAGCTCATTTTTTGGAATATCTCATCCAGTTTGGGGTGTTTGGAGTGAGAGTTATATTATGCAGGATATAGTAGGGAACATCAGTAGAAGGATTAGGCTTAGGAATAGCCTTGACAGGAGCAGCCTTCTTCTTTTCCTTTCTTTTCCTTGAACTTGTATTTTCAGAGTCATCTGACTCATTATCATCATCAGAAGAAGAATTTTCTGGATTATCATAAAGAGCATCCAACTGCTTTAGCAAATCAGCTGAGATTCCTGGAATCTGTTGATGTGCAAGACTTGCTTGCTCTGCAGAACTTTCTGTAGCAGTCTGAACACTTTCTTCTTCTTCCATGACAGCAAACATAATATCATCCAGATTGGGCATTGGAGATTCACACTAGCCAAAAGTTGGTGGAGAGAAGGCCTTGTGCTTAGGAGCTGGCTCATTAATATCTTCAACAGCTGGAACTTCTTCATGGAACATCTTCCCCTGGCTGGTTTAAGAGGGTCCTGATGCCAGTCCCCCAGAAGATGGAATAGAGGAGAGAGCAGCAATTCTGGTAGAGAGAGAACTGATGGAGGCAGAAAGAGGAGCAATAGGATTTGCTATTAATTCCTCAAGAGTGGGAGAAATGAAAGCGAGAAGATATTTGGCTATATCAGAGAAATTTAAGTAGAGAGGTTCAGTAACAGAGGTGGTGTAAGGGGTGTGATGTCCACAGTTGGAACACACAGAGAAGGCATGAGAGAAATCGGTATGTGTGTATTCAGGAAATGTGGAAGGAGGGTTGGATGGAATTTCAGAAGTGGAGGTAGGAACTTGGGTAGTGGGTGTTGAGGTGGGTTCCTGAACAGGAGATGGAACTGGTGAATGATGTGGAGATGGTGGAGGAGGAGATAACAGATTGAAATTGGGTTGTGAGGATGTGGATGGAATATCAGAAAGATGAGTTTGAAGTGGAGATTGAGGTGGTGGAGATGGAATGTCCTCATGGATGATAATTGGAGAATGTGGAGGTGATGGTTGTGGAAGAGGTGAAGGTGGTTGTTATTGTGGAGGAGGTGAAGGAATTCTGGTGGAAGGAAGAACTTATTCTGGAGGTGGTGGAGAGGCTGGCACTGCCCTAGTGTCCTCAGAAGTCTTGGAGGAGGAGGTCCTGGATGGTTTAGGGATGGACCTCTCCCATCTGCCGAACAAAGCAGAGGTTATCCTTTTGGAGGCATTGATGAATATGGTCTGAGGGACCAGTAATTCAGGTGCCTTTCCCTGGAGGAAAATTCCTAAAATCCTCCCAAAATACACCTCTTTCTTAGAATTTTTCTTCTTAATCAACTCAAACAATATCTTTCCTAAATTTACTGCTTTCTTAGTTACCAGAGCACACATCACCAAGAACTGTTACCTGGTTATATAATCATGGGTTGTATGTTTGTCCAGCAAGACTTTACCAACAATATCTGCCAAAAACTTATACTGAACAGATAGATTCTTCTTCAGAAGCTTATTAGGGTTTCCTTCAGAGTGACCCATTCTACTCAACATATTATCATATTCAGAGTTATCTAATTCAATATCATCATCTCCATTTACCAAACCAAATATATCAGTTAAAATTTCAGGGGTTAGGGTAACCTGATTGCTGCTGATGGTGCCAGTCATGGTTTCTGCGTCTAGTGAGGTTGAAGTATAAACTCATTCCCTGATTTCAGTCGCTGGCAACTTGATCCTTGTGGTCATGAATTTATTCAGTTGTTGTTCTTCAAACAGTTGGAGAATGTCTATGAAAATATAATCAGTGTGGTTAAAGGAATCAAAGTCAATGTCGAAGTCGGTGTCATACTCCATGCTGGAGAGGGATAGCGTCAGAATCGCAATTGGTTTTCCAGCAAAAACAAGAGAGAGATCAAGTGCAAGAGAACAGAAAGCGTTGGATAGAGCACGACAAAAACATAGATATAGGGTTTTGAGAATATGAAGCGGCGGGCTCTGTCCTGCGAACAATAAAAAATCTCCGTTCTCAGATCGACGAAAAAATTTCATGAAAAAATGATATCGTCGATCTCAATTGAAAGAGGGGAAAACTTTTTGTCGTTCTCATGTCAACCAAAATTTTTCTGAAGCAAGATCATCGATCTCCGCTCGACGAAATAACTTCATGCGAAGAGTTCGTCAATCTCAGGTCGACGAAAAATCTCCAGAATAGTTCTCAGATCGTCGATCTTCGTTCGACGAAATGGGATCAATTCTTCGACCTTGGACCAAAATCAAATTAAACTTCTCCATTAATCATACCTAGCTGATTCAAAAAGAACAGATGTTTCTTCTCATGTAATGGTTTAGTGAAGATATCTGCTCTTTGCAAATCAGTAGAGATAAAGACAAGATTAACTTTCTTTTCGTCCACACAATCTCTAGGGAAATGATGTCTAATCTCTATATGCTTAGTCCTACTATGCAGTACTAGATTTTCTGCAATAGAAATTGCACTGGTATTGTCACAAATTATAGTTGAATTATTGAAGTTGAGACCATAATCCAGAAGTTGTTTTTGAATCAACAATATTTGTGAACAACAACTGCCAGTTGCAATGTATTCAGCTTCTGCAGTTGAAGTTGACACAGATGTATATTTCTTACAAAACCATGACACAAGCCTATCTTCAAGGAACTGGCATGTTCCTGAAGTGCTTTTTCTGTCCACTCTGCATCCAACATAGTCAGAATTTGAAAATCCAGTTAAGTCAAATTTTGACTCTGTTGGATACCAAAGTGCTAGATTAGGGCAACCCTTTATATATTTCAAAATTCTTTTAAGGAAAAGAAGGTGAGATTTTTTAGGGTTCACCGGGAACCTAGCACAATGACATGTAGCAAACATAATATCTGGCCTACTAGCTGTGAGATATAACAAGGACCCAACAATAGCCTCATATGCTTTCTGATCAACTAGCTTGCCCTATTTATCAGAATCAATCACAGTATTGGAAGTCATGGGTGTTTTCATTACTGAGGCATCAGACATCCCAAATCTTTTAACTAACTCCTTAGCATATTTTGATTGGGATATGAAAATGGCATCAGAGGATTGCTTCACTTGGAGACTAAAGAAGTAAGAAAGCTCACCCATGCTACTCACTTCAAACTTGGAATGTATCAGGTCAGAAAACCTTTTGCATAGTTTGGAATCAGTAAAGCCAAAAATAATGTTATCTACATATATTTGTACTAACAATATTTTATCTTTATGATGCCTAATGAACAAGGTTTTATCTACAATGCCCATAGTGAACTTATGCTCTAAAAGAAAGCTAGCTAGGGTCTCATACCAAGCTCTTGGAGCTTGATTTAAACCATAAAGAGTTTTATGCAATTTGAAAACATAGGAGGGATGAGTTAGAGAGATAAAACATGGTGGTTGTTCCACATATACTTCCTTTTTGAGTTCACCATTTAAGAAGGCACTCTTGACATCCATCTGGTAGACCTTGAACTTCTTATAGGTTGCACAAGCAAAAAATATCCTGATAGTTTCTAGTCTTGCAACAGGTGCAAAGATTTGATCAAAATCAATTACTTCTTCCTGCCTATATCCTTGTGCTACCAGCCTTGCTTTGTTCCTGATGATAGCTCCTTGTGCATCTAATTTATTTCTAAAAACCCATTTAGTTCCAATGACTAGGTAGTTTTTGGGTCTTGGAACTAAATCTCAAACTCTGCATCTCTCAAACTGATTGAGCTCCCTTTCATTGCAATAATCCAGTGTGGATCTTGCTCTGCATATTTTATAGATTGGAGCTCAAGTTGAAATATGAAGCAAGCATGCATCATGTAAGACCCCCTTTTTTTCAAACACCGGGGTCTTAGGCCTAGAACCGCCACTTTACGGTGACACCTTCACGCCCTGAAGGGTCATCACCACAAATCGCCGATTCTGCCGGCCGAATCGATCACAGAAAAGCAACAAAAGTAAAGTAAGCACAAGAGTGGTAAAACTCTAACCAAAAGTCCACAAAATACAATCACATCAGAGTTAATATATCTCCACGAAGGGAGAGTCCACATAATATAATGTACTGAAAATAAGGGCTCAAGCCCGATACATCAAATCCTCACTACATAATCACTCAAGCGGAAGCAAAGTAAAACACTACTAAGGTCAGGGGCTCACAGTCTCTATCGTCTGAACTCCGGTGCTAGACTGCCCCATCTCCAAGCGTGCCGACCTGCAGGGCTGCTCCTCCATGCTGGGCTCCACGATCACCTAAATGATGTGGTTCGAAAATCGTTAGTCTAAAAGACTAAGTCCTATCATCCCACACCCCTTCCCCCATGGCTCCTAGGCACCGAGCGGAGAGGAAGAAAGGGGAGGACTTGAAGGTGGAGGGTAATCAAGAAACAGATGGCAGCGGACCTATACTAGCAATTTTTATAGTACATGTGGCAGTAGAGTAAAGTATGAAAATTAACCTTAACTTATACGGGAACATATAAGCAAGGGATCTTTTACAGGGCTCCCATCGTATAAAAAGTCTCATACCAATTTATACGTTGGGGTGTCGGTTATTAACAGCAATATATATAAAGAATTTAACCTTAATTTATAAACTTGCCCACACAAGCTTATAGACCAAGGGGTCGTTTTGCATGGCCTATTGTATAAGCGTCCCATACCACTTATACAATGGGTGACAGGGGTTTTATGCTATGATTATGCTATGACATGCAAGTGGGTTATGATGCTATCATGCAAGTGCAACTCACCCACCTGACTCTGTGCACACAGACCTTTAGTTCCCCTTTCTGGAGCCAAACCTCCCAGGATACCTCCGTAGTGGCAGACGGAAGCGGTGCGTTGGGCCTCGCCCACCTCTAAACCAGTAAAGCACTACCGGTCAGACCTATCGTATGCCTCAACACTAGTGCACTAAGCGGACTCCTGCGTACTCTTGTCGGCTGGCACACCGGACTTCTGTTGGCGAAGTGCTAGCCACATTTGCCGAGTCAACGTATTGGCGTCGGTGCATCTACACTCCAATACTGAAGACCCACCACCTTTAATTTTATGCACATGTAACCTTATGTATCAGTACCGAGCCAAAGCTCCCCGGACCATCCCGTCCGTCGCAAATATCAACCGAGCTAAAGCTCGCCGGGCCATCCTGCCCCTCACAAATATCAACTGAGTCAAACCAACTTCCCAAGACACCGGGGTGTGTGGAAGTGAAACCCTAATTATTCTAGTTGCTCTTTAAGATTTTATCACCCCTACAGTTTACGTTAACCCAGGACTGCCCAAGGTATACCCCGTGAAGGGCTCTCGAAGGTACTAGGAACTACGATGGGATTACGCCCAAAGCTCCCTTTCGCAAGGCACTTACTATTATTGGTTTCTAACCGTCTCCCCAACCCTAAATTAACTTTATTGAATCCAGCCCTAGTGCATTAAACACTTCCTCCCTACGGGAAGGACGATCTTTCGCTGATCCCGAGCACCACCTAACACTAGTCATCCTCTCACTCTATAAATCCTGTCTTCCAATGATGAACTCTTTTATTTACCCAAACCAGCAACCTACCGAGGATTCAACTCTCCAAAATTCACTACCCACTTTAGTTCAGTTTCCGCAGTTACTATATGCAGACCACCCATACTATATGAGGTGTATAAAGGAGGTACTCCGGATTGTCTTCCAAATCTCCTTTAAAATTTACCAGAGGTCTATCATAATAAATGTAGTCTAAAATCAGAGATTCATAATTCTCCTAATTAATTTGATATTTATTGAATTTTCCCAAATGTTTGGCCATGGGCAATTTTGAACATGAACTATATGATCTACTCCAGTAATGGCCACCCAAAACTTTTGATCACTAAATTACAGCGATATATGACTAGATATTAATTTCCATAATTTTTCAGAGAATATTTGACCTCTAATTAATGTATCCAAAATATTTCCCTTAATCATGTGTAAAGAAGGAAGTACCAAAATTATTCATCAGAAAATTACATAAAATTACAGAATCTTAATATGGTTTAGAAAAGATCATTGTACAAAAATCATAATTTTTGAGGCTTGCTAGAATCCAAAATAAATTAAATTAAACTTTCATGGGAAATCATACTTAATGAAGCAACGCTTAAAAATAATCATCCACAAATTCTATAAAAATTCACAGAGCTTTGAAGCATAATAAAAAGTCCTCTGGCTAAATTTCATCAATTTCCAGCAAGTAGTTTCTTCCTAATAAATTTCTAAGTAAATAATACAAATTACCAATTTGTTAATGAAGTATCTAAAATAATAATCCTAAATTCATGATAAAATCTTCGGAGCTTGTACTATCTCTAAAAACTACTCAACCCAAATCTCAATACTTTTCAAAGAGTGTTTCTGACATTTTCTATCCCTACAAGGTTTGTGCCTTAAGCTAGGGTTAGGGTTTTGAGGGGGTTTAAGGCTTCCAAATTCCCTAAAATTTTGACCAGAGGACCATACTAACCCTATGGTCCTTTCCACAAAGTTTCAAGTCAATCCAAGGTCATTTGACCCTATGTTCTTCAAACCCTAAAAATCCCCATTAAGGAACTTACCCTAGGGTTCTAGGGCTACCCTACACTTAACCACCCCAAATTCCATTAGAGGGTGAGTTATACTATAAAAAGTCAGTGGCCAAAATATCAACCTCTGTTGAGGTTATTTGACCACTCAAAACCCAAAGGGGATGCTTGACCTATTTAACCCTAAAAGGGGTCAACCTATGGTTGGATCAATACCTAACCAAAACACCTCCAAATGAGATGAAAATTTTACCAGAGCCCTAACATGCCCTCTAAGACCTCCCACCCAAATTTGGGGGGATTTTGATGTGTTTAGGACACCTAATTAATTTATTCATGGATTATTAAATTTTCATAAAAACTATAGAAAAATATTCTCTAAAAATTCTGAATTTTGGACAGGCCCTAGGTATAGCTAGGGTAGGCTCCCTGCCAAAATTTCAATTAATTTGGACCAAGGATGAAGTGTGGGCACTCAGTTTAATGTCTTCCTAGCCCTAGGTGTAGGTCCCACCAAAATGAGTGCCCTGTTCAAACCAGGCACCCAAATTGGTTCAAACCAATTTTGTATTAAAGTAGACTCACTGGTCTACAATTTTCAAGCGGATGACTTTTATGAAACAGCATCTATGTATTTTTAAAAATTAGAAACATTAATTACATAAAGTGTGACAGAATGAAATAATCTGATATTATATCATATAGTATATTATCATATATAGCACGAATCTTGACGCAACAGTCGACTGCATCTGGTCATCTTCAACCTTGAGCCGATGGCCAAGCTTTATCCCGCCTGGAGCTCCTTCCAAGCGCTGCCGCCAGCGATCCGGACACCTCCCCGGCCGGCCACCGCCACCATCACCTCCGTTGAGGTGGTGTCTGTCGCCAGACGACGTCACAGCCGCTGGAGAGCCCTATTCCGGCGATCCTGAGGGTTGTATTTTTGCGGAAAAACCAGGAAATTTTATCTTTGGATCGGGCTCAATTGAGCCCGAACCTTGGCCCTAACGATTCCTAAGATCTACCCATTAAAGAAGGAGTGGAGGAGGACCTTGTCGGTGGCCTAAAGTCGAGACGATCGTGGGAAAGCCATCTTTGAAGGCGGCGCCGCTCGGTTTCTGCAACAACACAGTGGGGTGGCTCGGTTTCTTCAGGTAAGGGTTGGGAAATCCTCCTCTCGGCCCACTGAAGGTGTTTAAAGACTCAATTGGGGAGGGGAGAGGCTGGATTATCAATGGCCATTAAGGTCATTAATGGCTACATTCGGCCATGGTGGAGGGGGCTGAATCACGCCCTTGGTGACAAGGGAAGTGGCTGGAAACTTCTACCCTTCCCTAGGGGAGTTGAATCCAGCCATTAAAGGTGGCATTTGGCCTCCCCTTGGTCGAGCCCCTTCCTTCCCCCTTCATCCATTTTCTCTCTCCTCCATAACCATGGAAATGAAGCTCTCTCTCTCTCTCCTAGTCATCAAGTTGACTTGGTCAATCTGGAGGTCTATTGGCAGCCCATCCATACAGATTATCTCCTAAAGAAGCCTCATGAGGAGGCTTGAACTTGGGCTAGCCTATTTGGGCTAGGTTGACCCAAGGTAGGCTTGGGTTGACCTTGGTCTTTTTGACCTTTTTGGTTGCCCATAAAGAGTCCCTGGTGTCCCATTGATCTCTCCTAAGGTCTAGGTACGGTTGGATAGGGCTGACTTGGCACCTTGGAGGTCACTTGACCCTTAGTAAGGGCACTTTGACCACTTTAGGGCTAAAGTTGACTTGGGTCAACATGACCATTTGGGTTGACCCCAATGGGCCCTTGGTGACTCATTGGTCTCCCCTAAGGTCTAGGAATGGTTATGTAGGGTTACCTCGCACTTTGGAGGTCACCTACCCTTAGTAAGGGTGCTTTGACCAGATTAGGGGCTTGAGTTGACTTGGGTCAACTTGGCCTCTAGGGCTGACCCCAATGTGTCCTTAGTAACCCATTGACCTCACGTTAGGGTTAGGAGGGCATGGGTGGGGTCCACTTGGCTAGGGGAAGGTCAATTGACCCTCAATAGGCTAGTTTGACCCATTTAGGGTTAGGGTTGACTAGGGTCAACTTAGTGTCTTTGATTGACCCCAATGGGTCCTTGTGGCTCTAATGGGCCTCCCAAAGTGTTTGGGGGTGTTGTGGTAGGGTCCTGGGGTCAAGGTGTAGCCCCATGGTCATCCTAAACTATTGTTTAGAATTCTACTATTTGCAGACCATGATGATTTCCAACTTCATGCCTAAGCTCACTTGGTCTTCTTGAGCTTCCTAGGGTTTTGTCATGACCTAGTCATAACAAAAACACACTTAGGGGTCTAGTTGGAAATGGGATGTTACAAATCCCAATAAACAAAACAAAGATTTCGTCCCCGAAATCAAGGTTAAGCCTACAGGAATTTCTATCGAAGAAAAGGAAGCTTGTAACATCCCATAAGAAGTGAAATATTACATCTCGATGCCATGTTTGTTAAGTGGGGTTTAAAGGGAAACCTAAATCTATGACCAACTCACCCAATTGGCAAAGTCAAGATCCCAATAAATAAAAGATTAGTCTTTACTCTTCCTAGAGCAGCCTACTAGTGTAAAACAGGAAAGTAAATTGAACATCTTGAGAGGTTGTGAGGTATACCTAACTGAACAGCTCTGAATACTTTTGTCGTATCAGGTCCTGCGGTTCCCAGGTATGCTCCTCTTGGCCGTGGTTTCTCCATAGGACTTTAACTAACGAAACCTTTTTGCGACGCAAGGTCCGTACTCCTCGATCATCGATCCGAACTGGATCCAAGTGAACTGACCGGTCTGAAGCTACCGGTTCAACTGTGGTCAAAATCTGCTGCTCCGGGCGTAGTAGAGCCCTCCTAAGCAAAGAAGTATGGAACACATCGTGTAAACCCGTCAGCTCCGATGGCAACTCCAGCCTTTAAGCTAGGGGCCCGATCCGCTCCAGGATCCTGTAAGGGCCCATATACCTAGGGCTGAGCTTCTTCTTCCGACCACGCACTCGTGAAACTCCGTGCATGGGCCGAATCTTCAAGAAAACCCGATCTCCCACCTGAAACTCTACCTGACGGTGTCGGGCGTCGTAGTAATTAGCATGTCGGCTCTGTGCTTTCAGCATCCTGTCCTGTATCAGTTGCACCTGAGCTTCGGTGTCTTCGACAAAATCCAACCCCAACGCCTTCGGATCCTCATCCTGAATCCATGAAAGTGGAGTCCTACATCTCCTTTTGTACAAGGCTTCATAAGGAGCCATCCCTATGCTGGATTGGTAGTTGTTGTTATAGGAGAACTCGACCAGTGGTAAAAGCTTCTCCCAAGGTTCGTTTTGATCCATAATGCATAGCCTTAGGAGATCCTCCAATGTCCGGTTGGTGCGCTCTGTCTGCCCATCCATCTGGGGATGAAATGTTGTGCTGAACGTCAGTCGCGTGCCTAAGTAAGCCTGTACGGATCTCCACTCCCTGGATATGAACCGACCATCCCGATCTGACACGAGCGTATCAATCGCACCTGAGCTTCGGTGTCTTCAACAAAATCCGACCCCAACGCCTTCGGATCCTCATCCTGAATCCATGAAAGTGGAGTCCTACATCTCCTTCCGTACAAGGCTTCATAAGGAGCAATCGCTATGCTGGACTGGTAGTTGTTGTTATAGGAGAACTCGACCAGTGGTAAAAGCTTCTCCCAAGGTTCGTTTCGATCCAGAATGCATAGCCTTAGGAGGTCCTCCAATGTCCGGTTGGTGCGCTCTGTTTGCCCATCCGTCTGGGGATGAAATGTTGTGTTGAAAGTCAGTTGCGTGCCTAAGTAAGCCTGCACGGATCTCCACTCCCTGGATGTGAACCGACCATCCCGATCTGGCACGATCATCCTGCGCACCCCGTGGTAACGAATGAACTACTCTATGAATCTCCGCACTAGTACTCCAACCGGGTCATCCTTTCTGATCGGAATGAATCTGGCCACCTTCGTCAGCCGATCGACGATGACCCAAATCGAATCGTTACCCGTCCGTGACCGGGGAAGGCCATGAATGAAATCCATCGCGATGTCCTCAAATTTCCACTCCGGCACCGGAAGTGGTTGTAGTAATCCTGCGGTGTTTCTGCACTCCGCCTTCACTAGCTGACATGCCTCACAATGAGTCACGAAGTATGTAATGTCCTTCTTCATCCCCGGCCAGAACATCGTATTCTTCAAGTCTGCCGTCATCTTGGTGATCCCCGGGTGTATAGAATATCTGCTACAATGTGCTTCCGCCATGATGTCTTCCCGAATCTGACCTCTCGCGGGTATGTAGACCCTGCCTTTGAAATACAGCAATCCATCCCTCAGTGAATAATCACCCGTCGAACCCTCCTTCAAGGCTTGGAATATCGGCTCTGCCCATGCATCTGTCTTCTGTCCGGCCCGGATGCGGTCCCGAATATCATCTATGGCAACCATTGATGCTAGATACTCCATGTACAGCTTTGGATCATTCTCGGATACTAGGGATATTTGCATATCTCTGAAAGACCGGACTAGCTCCATGGACATCAGCTGTGATCCCTTCCCTGAGGTATCTCCTCTCCGGCTCAGAGCATCTGCCACCACGTTCGCCTTTCCGGGATGGTAATGCATGGTGTACTGGTAATCTGACAGGAACTCCACCCAACGTCTCTGTCTGATGTTGAGTTCCTTCTGTGTGTCCACATATCTTAAATTCTTATGATCGGAGAAGATGTCACAGTGAACCCCGTAGAGGTAGTGTCGTCAAATCTTCAGAGCAAAGATCACTGTACCCATCTCCAGATCATGCATCGGATAGTTCTTCTCATGTATCTTCAGCTGTCGGGAGGCGTAGGCTATTACGTGCCCGTTTTGCATCAGAACGGCACCCATCCCCTGGTAGGAGGTGTCCGTGTACACCTGGAATCCCTCCCTTCCCGACGGAAGAGTGAGAATGGGAGTCGAGGTAAGCTGACCTTTCAACTCCACAAAGGCCGCCTCGCACCGTGGCGTCTAAATGAAAGGGGATTCCTTCTTCGTCAGTGATGTAAGAGGTAGTGCAATCCGGGAGAATCCTTCGACGAACTTCCGGTAATATCCGGCAAGTCCCAGGAAGCTCCATACATCCGTGGCTGTCTTCAATGGTGGCCAATCCAGAACTACCCGAATCTTGGCCGGGTCTACTGATGAGTACGATTATGATAGGTTTTTTACTATCATAATTGTAATCATGTCTACTATTTCCTACCCCTTTTTGTGTTGATTTCATGATAATAGTAAATAAATTGTCGTATCATAGATAGAAGAGCGTATTTAGAAGTCTTTGACAGTTTTTGTAATAAACCATTTACTGAGTCTATCATTTTTCTATTGCAGGTAATGCCAACCAATGGACCTAAAAGTCTCGGAGCAAACAGAGGAGTTCACGGAGTCTACATGGCTGATGACAGGACGAATATTTGGTGCACACGGCCAAACACACGGTCGTGTGCCTACCCGTGTCCTATGCACCTGGAGCTGAAGAATTTGGGCGCAGACGATGGAACCTCACACGGGTATGGCACACGCTCGTGTGCATACCCGTGTCATCTTTGCACACGACTGCAGACCAACCCATGTCTGAGGAACACGGCTGCACACACGGCCGTGTCCCTACCCGTGTCATCTGACACGACCCACGACCAGACACGCCTTCTCGTGGGGAACCGCCCAGGAACCGCCTAGGAACCGTCCACACGGCCTGCCACACGGCCGTGTGCGACCCCGTGTCCGACCTGTTTGCAAGGGAACTATAAATTTCCTGTAGAAAATTTTATTTTGAACTTTGGGATCATTTCTGGATTGGAGAACTGCTGGAGGCCGAAGGGGAGCATCCAAGACAAGGAGGATTGAAGGGTATTTCTATGTATTTTTATTTAATCATTAACCCCTTTGAATCCTTTCTTTCTCTTGATGATCCATCTTCAAAGTTCATTTTAATTTGCATGAACTTCTCTTTGAACATTCTAGTAATCATTTATCACCTTATTTATGTTACATTTGTAGTATTTTATTTGTGTTTATGCTTGCAAACAAAGAGTTTAATTCTCCTTATGAATTATTTATTTGTTTTACAAAATTTGCAATTGGCTAGATTGAGAAATTGGTTATTTGCAATGATTTTGGTATGTTCATATTGTGATGATAATTCCCTTTGTAATTCAAACTTTATGATCGAGAGATATTTTGTTTGGAAAATTAGAACACGAATAAAAGGATTCATGTTAATTTAGAGATAAAATCCATGAATTTATGTAATAATAAAGGTACTTTACTTAATGCGAACTTGAGTGTTGTGAATTGTTCGAGAGAAAATTTACTATCTTAGGTTTAGATTTGGAATTGCTCGAGAGAGAATTTTGATGAAAAATTAACCTTTACATTGCACAAATTTAACAGTATTTGCATATCATGATCGCTTAGAATTGAGCTAATAACTGAATTTGTTCATGTAATTATTTAAAAGCTTCATGTTTTTATCGTTTTTACTTCTCCAATACTGAATCATCCAAATGGTCATAGTTAGGTTAATGTAGTTTAAATATCACTTTTGTTTAGAGGTATGATAATAAAGGGAGGGTGAGTACGAATAGTTGAAACAACCCTGTGGAATACGACATGAGATGTAGATTTCTCATATATTACGATTGATAGGTGCGATTGCCTGAATGCTAATTCAATCTAGTTTAAGTCCATCTACATAATTGTATTAGAATGTAGAATGAAATCACATTGAGTTATTACTTGTTAGCAAGAAAAATCATCAAGTTTTTGGCGCCGTTGCCGGGGATCGTTTTTAATATTTTGAAATCCTAATCTTTATTGATCTACCAATTTTCATTTATATAGTTGTAAATTAGTAATTGAATAATTATATTGCGTAATATTTTTTTTTGTAGTCTGTTAGTCTATGACCAGGGGCAGAAATTCTGGGCTAGCACCATTTTATCCTGACCCAGAACGAATTCTCCATAACACTAACTTAAGGGACGTGGGAATTAATACCACAGATAATTCAAACGGACTATCAGAAGAGGAGACAGTAAACCAAGGAGAGAATCATCTTGAAAACTTAGATATCATGGCCAACAAAAATGAGCAAACCATGTCTGACTTTGATAGACCTAATCTCCAAGGAACCCGGTCGAGCATCGTTAGACCACCGATAGCTACCAATAACTTTGAATTGAAGCCTAGTGTGATACAAATGGTTCAACAGTATGTCCAGTATGATGGCTTGCGAGATGAGGATCCTAACACCCACTTGGCCGGATTCTTAGAGATATGTGACACATTTAAGATCAATGGTGTTTCCAACGACGCCATTCAATTGAGATTGTTTCCATTTTCTTTAAGGCATAAGGCGAAGCAGTGGTTGAATTCCTTACCTAGAGGGTCGATCACTACTTGGGACATGATGGTTGAGAAGTTTCTGATGAAGTATTTTCCACCTGCGAAGACTGCGAAGTTAAGGAATGACATCTCTACGTACATTCAATTGGAGTCTGAATCGTTGTACGACACATGGGAACGATTCAAGAAGTTGTTAAGGAGATGTCCTCACCATGCTCTACCTTCATGGCTTCAGATTCAGACCTTCTATAATGGTCTAAATCCAGCCACCAAACAAATGATTGATGCGGCTAGTGGAGGAACTTTGAACAACAAGACACCTGAAGCGGCTCAGCAGTTGATAGAGGACATGGCAATGAACAATTACCAATGGACTACAGTAAGACAAAAGCCTAGCAAGCCCGCAGGAATTTATGAAGTAGATGTCGTCACCGCCTTAGTTATTCAAGTGGAGAAACTTCACCAAAAGATGGACAACCTTGCCTTAGCATCACCTTCCATGGCACCTCAACAATGGGACCCTTCATGCAATGGAATGTCTGGTTGTGAACCGCAAGTTCAAGAGCATGTTGACTATATGGGTAACAATAGTAGACCACCTTTCTATCAAGCCAACAACCCATATAGTTCTACATATAATCCTAGATGGAGAAACCACCCCAATTTCTCTTGGGGAGGACAAGGAAATCAAGGGAAGCAACCCATGTTTGGACATCAACCACAGTTGGAACCAAGGAAGCCTACATTGGAAGATGTGCTTACCAAATTCATGCAAACTACCGATGTAGCCTTCCGGAATCAAGAGGGTTCAATTCAGAACTTGGAAAATCAGATTGGTCAGCTTGCAAGAATGGTTTCTGAAAGGCAGCAAGGAACACTTACTGGGAATACAGAGATAAATCCAAGGGAGCATGCAAAAGCCGTTCAATTGAGGAGCGAAAAGGAGTTACAAGACCCAAGGCCTGCAAAAGAAGCACCCCAAATGGAGTCTAACGGCGAAGGACCAAGCGAGATGAACGTACAACCGATGGAGTACCAACCAGCATTACCATACCCAGTAAAGCTTAACAAGGAGCGCATGGATGCGCAGTATGGTAAATTTTTATCTATGTTTAAGCAATTACATGTTAATTTACCTTTTTCTGAAATTATTCAAATGCCTAAATATGCAAAATTTCTTAAGGATTTGATTTCTAATAAAAAGAAAATAGAAGAATTATCATTAGTAACATTAAGTGAAGAATGTTCTGCTATTTTGCAAAATAAATTGCCACAAAAACTTAAGGATCCCGGTTCATTTTCAATTCCATGCTTAATCGGTGATTTACAAGTAAATAAGGCTTTAGCAGATCTAGGAGCAAGTATAAATTTAATGTCCTATAAACTATATCTGAAACTAGGCCTAGGAGAACTTAGCCCAACAAGAATGAGTATTCAATTAGCAGATCGATCGGTTAAGTATCCTAGAGGAATAGTAGAAGATGTATTAGTTAAGGTAGATAAATTTATATTTTCTGCTGATTTTGTTATTTTAGATATGGATGAAAATATCGAAGTACCACTCATACTAGGTCGTCCATTTCTAGCTACATCTAGAGCACTTATTGATGTTTTTGATGATAAATTAGTATTGCGAGTAGGAGAAGACGAAGTCACTTTTCAAATTGGCAATACTATGAAACAATCCTTAGATAACGATGATTATTGCTATTTTTCTCATGGTATTGATGACTTTATGTCTTCTATAAATTCTAATTTTTATTATAAAGATCCTTTAGAAATTTGCATAACTAACAACTATCTAGAAGATGATAAAAATGATGACATTATTGAACATTTATTTTTTCTAGAAAATTGTGTTGCTATGAATAGAACAACGGAATATAGTTTAATTACTGAAGGAGATCATGAAATTCTTAAGAATAATACTAAGGATCCACCAATAGTAGAATTAAAAAAATTACCGGATCATCTCGAGTATGCATTCTTAGGAACAAATTCTTCGTACCCAGTTATCATATCTTCAAATCTTTCCAATATTGAAAAAGAAAAATTGATAACTGTATTGAAGAAATGTAGAGGTGCAATAGCGTGGCAAATATCTGATATAAAGGGTATTAATCCTAGTTTTTGCACTCATAAAATTCTTTTGGAAGAAAACTATAAGTCGTCTATTCAACCGCAACGTAGGCTAAATCCTAATATGAAAGAGGTAGTTAAGGCTAAGATTGTGAAGTTATTAGATGTTGGTATTATATATCCTATTTCGGATAGTTCATGGGTTAGTCCTGTCCAAGTAGTTCCTAAGAAGGGTGGCCTGACTGTAGTAGCAAATGATAGAAATGAATTAATTCCAACGCGAACAGTAACAGGTTGGCGTGTCTGTATAGACTATAGGAAATTAAACAATGCCACTAGGAAAGACCATTTCCCTCTTCCTTTCATTGGCCAGATATTAGAACGCTTATCAGGACACTCTTATTATTGTTTTCTAGATGGACTTTCTGGATACTTTCAAATTCCTATAGCACCAGAAGACCAAGAGAAAACAACATTTACTTACCCATTTGGTACCTTTGCCTATAGACGTATGCCTTTCGGGTTATGTAATGCACCCGCCACATTTCAAAGGTGCATGCTAGCCATCTTCAACGAGTATGTTGAAGACATTATGGAAGTGTTCATGGATGATTTTTCTGTTTTTGGCGACTCCTTTGAGTTGTGTTTGAATAATTTAGAGAAAGTTCTTAGGAGGTGTGAGGAGACGAACCTAGCGCTTAGTTGGGAGAAGTGTCATTTCATGGTACAAGAAGGGTTAGTACTTGGCCATAAAATTTCAAGCCAAGGAATTCAAGTAGATAGAGCAAAAATAGAGACCATAAAAAAATTACCACCACCAACCTCCGTAAAGGCAGTGAGAAGTTTCTTAGGACACGCGGGATTTTACCGTCGTTTTATTAAAGACTTCTCTAAAATAGCTAAACCACTTACAAGGCTTTTAGAAAAAGACACACTTTTTATTTTTGAACAAGAGTGTCTACATGCCTTTGAGTTCTTAAAAGAAAAATTAATTAATTCTCCTATTATGATTGCACCTGATTTTAGTCAACCATTTGAGATCATGTGTGACGCTAGTAGTTTTGCGGTAGGGGCTGTTTTAGGACAACGCCGAAACAAACATTTTCACCCAATATATTATGCTAGTAAAACACTTAATAATGCACAGGAGAATTATTCAACTACTGAAAAAGAACTCCTAGCAGTGGTATTCGCCTTTGATAAATTTAGACCATATTTAACATTGTCCAAAGTGGTAGTTTATACGGATCACTCTGCACTTAGATATTTGCTAGCCAAAGCGGAAGCAAAGCCTCGTTTAATCCGATGGGTTCTTCTTCTACAAGAATTTGATCTAGAAATTAGGGATAAACGAGGAGCGGAAAACTTAGCGGCAGATCATCTTTCACGTTTAGAAAACCCACTACAATCAATGTTAGATGAATTTGAAATTTCTGATACATTTCCTGAGGAATCATTATTTGGCATATCTACCAATATACATCTAGATTATCCATGGTTTGCAGATTATGCAAACTATCTTGTGGCTAAGGTCCTTCCAAAAGACTTTTCATATCAGCAGAAAAAGAAATTTTTCTCTGACTTGAAATATTACTTTTGGGAGGACCCTTTTCTGTTTCGGATATGTGCAGATTCTGTTATAAGAAGGTGTGTATCAGCGGAGGAAGGTTGGAAGATTTTGGAGCAGTGTCATTCAGGTCCTGCTGGTGGTCACTATGGAGCGAATCGCTCCGCTAAAAAGGTTCTTGATTCCGGTTTTTATTGGCCCCTTCTATTCAGGGATGCCCAAAGGTATGTGCTTTCATGTGATTCTTGCCAAAAAGCAGGTAATATTTCTAAATTACATGAAATGCCTCAAAAATTTATCCTTGAATGTGAAGTATTCGATGTGTGGTATAGATTTTATGGGACCATTCCCAGTTTCTTTTGGGAATAAATATATTTTGGTAGCTGTAGATTATGTATCAAGGTGGGTTGAAGCGCAAGCTTTGCCTACTAATGATAGTAGGGTTGTAATTAGATTTTTGAAATCCTTATTCGCACGATTTGGCACACCACGTGCACTTATTTTCGATAGGGGTTCACACTTTTGTAATCTACAACTAGACAAAGTATTAGAAAAATATGGAGTTACACATAGGATAGCCACTCCGTATCATCCTCAAACTAGTGGGCAAGTTGAAGTTTCCAGTAGAGAGCTTAAGAGAATCTTAGAAAAATCTATAGAAGGGAATAGGAAGCAGTGGTCTAGGAAACTTAACGACTGTTTATGGGCTTATAGGACCGCCTACAAAACACCTATAGGGACCACCCCCTTTAGATTAGTCTACGGTAAATCTTGCCACCTACCTATAGAATTAGAACACAAATCGTATTGGGCAATACGCTCTTTAAATTTTGACACTAGTTCTATAGGAGAGAAGCGTAAACTTCAACTTGACGAATTAGATGAGTGGAGAACTATGGCCTATGAGAACTCCCGGATTTATAAGGAGAAAACCAAACTATTTCATGACCGTCACCTTCGCAAACCCAAGGTATTCCAAAAAGGTGACCAAGTCCTCCTTTATAACTCCAGATTACGTTTATTCCCAGGGAAATTAAGGTCTAAGTGGTCCGGACCCTTTAAAGTTAAAGAAGTCTTTCCCTACGGTACCGTCGAGTTAACTCACCCTGAGAAGGGAGATTTTAAGGTTAATGGTCACCGACTTAAGCCTTATTATGGTGAAATCCCTATGGACTTCGCTCGTCTAGAGACTTGCCTCCGTCTAGATTAGTTTCATATTAACTATAGTAGGTGTTTTTAAGTATTCTTGTTTTATTATAAATCTAATTAGTTGCAATGAAAAATTAAAGAAAAAAATATTTTAATGAAAAGAAATTTCCATCGAAATTTTAATGAGAGAAAAAAAAATTTCTGTAAAAATTTTTTTCAAAATGAGAGTGGCACACGGCTCCCCACACGCCCGTGTGGGTAGCCGTGTACATGACACAGGCTCAGGCCCAGCCGTGTGGATTAATTCCGGAAAAAGGCCAATTTCATCCCGAGCACAACACGGGTTCTGTAACGTCCCGAATCGCTCTAGGCCCCTAGTGTGTGTGTTTTTGAGTCAGGAGGGTTGACTCGAGTCCTGAGAAGTGCAGGGAATTGGACTGCACTTGTGGAGAAGTGGAGAAATCAGTGTAAAAAGACACGGGCGTGACACGGGTAGTGACACGGGCGTGTCCCTACCCGTGTGCGTCGAGTTGAGCTCGACGAGCCGTGTCGAGACCGTCGAACTGTGTCGACACCAGGTGACACGGGTAGTGACACGGCCGTGTCCCTACCCGTGTGCGTCGAGATAGTCTCGACGAAGCGTGTCTAGATCGTCGAGATGCGTCGAGATAGTCGAGCAGGGGACACGGGTAGTGACACGGGCGTGTCCCTACCCGTGTGCGTCGAGTTGAGCTCGACGAGAAGTGTCGAGAGGCAACCCGAGAAGTACACGGCCAATGACATGGCCATGCACACGGCCGTGTCATGGGGACACGGGTCTGGACACGGGTGTGTCCCTACCCGTGTCAAATATTGAACCGACATGGAAACCGCCACGGCCGTTTCGCGGAAGCAGGACACGGGTACGGACACGGTCGTGTCCCTACCCGTGTCATATTTTGTTTATAAGGGGCAGAGGAAACCCTAGCCGTTTTCACTCTCATTTCACCCCCTATCTCCTATGAGAACTCCTGGTGAGAGGAAAACCGCTGGAGCAAGTTCTACCGGAGGAGATTCGCCATCGCCGTGAAAGAGAAGATGCCGCCGAGGAGAACTACGCGATCCATGGCAAGAAATGGTGGTACCGCTGGAGCCAATGTGAGTTTCCTACCCTCTCCCTTGGTGCTAGATCTTAGATATTTAGGAGAGACATCGGTTCAAGAGAGCTTGATGGAGAGGAGAAGATTTCTAGGTTTGGTCATGCTAGGATTTGAATCCTAGATTTTAGATCTCTTCAACCCTTCCCCTTTTCTTCAATACGACGATGGGTGAATGGTTTCGTGAGGAGTTTTGGCCCTTGAGGTTGAATAAGGGAGGAGGACATTTCTGGAAAATTTAGGAAGGATCGTTTGAGGAGGAAGACGGACCGATGTCGTTCATTTTCTTTAAGATGCGCGCAGAATCTGTATTCTGCGCGCAGCGATCTTCTAGGCCATTTTCTTGTAGGATATGTGCAGATCTGGGCCTTCAGCTTAACACGAAAGTTGAAGCCCTTGAAAACACCTTTCCAACGAGTAGTTGCACGACTTCTAGAGGAGTCTGTAGCCACGGGAAAGTCTAAACGAAAATGGGGTTTTATAAATCTTGTATGCAGAAACTGTGTTCTGTACGCAGCGGACTTCGGGTCCGATTTCAAATAGGATAATGTCAAATCTGGGTTGAGCTCTGAATAGGAAAGATGTAGTCCATGGAAATACCTTTCCATCGAGGGGTTACACGACTTCACCGGATTCCTGTAGCCTCGGGAATCTCCAGTCGAAGTTGCTGACCAGATTCAACCTGCGCCTAAATTCTGGGCTTAATGAAAGATGAAGTTTGATTCGGTGGAATTAATAATGCATGATACTTGCCTTGGATGAACCCTTATGATTAATCAATTGTTGCATGATTGAAGTTGCTTATTAATCAGATTTCATTTTATCAAATTGTGAAATAATCTTATTTAAACGAATCGAATTGGTAGAAATTGAAAGATTGATATTGTGCACTTCATGTTTAAATTATGACATTATCAAATGAAAAGTGAGATAGATCTTTATATGCGCATCATGTTTATATTACATTGTCATCATTTGGAAAGTCATATAGATGAATAGATTATGATCATGGACATGTTTGATTAATGAAATGAATCTTGTAGTCCAATACTTAGAGAGTCGTCTCCCTACGGGTAGTATTGTGAAGGGATGTAAGTGCGGTGTTGACCGTCACTTGTTTTGGTTGTGTTGAGATAAGGTGTGGATGGATGGTTGGGCTGTGTCCTCGTGTTTACTTCTGAGGCCCCTTCCATGATATGTTGATGTGGTATTTGCATGTGGTGTGAGTCGACACGCGGTGTCGTAATCCTGGGTTAAGGATAGTGTGGCGGGTCTACGGGCTCGCCAGTCGTCACACCGACGGGAGTTGGCAGTTAGACTTGGTCGGTTTGGGCTGTGTCCTCGGTATTCACGTCCCGAGGCCCCTCCGGCCATGTGAACGGTTGGGCTGTGTCCTCGTGCTTTCTTCCGAGGCCCCTTCCGGGTCACGCAAGGCCAGTTCGGGCTGTGTTCTTGGTGCACATCTACCCAAGACCCCGCTGGGCCATAGTACGCAGGGGCTCCGCTGTTGTGTTCTTAGCGTTGAGGCGTACGGAGGCCTAGGTGAAGTAGTGTGATACCCGCCTAGTAGTAGAAGTGCCCGTTCTACTATCACCGCCTGGCCACGGTGGCTGATGCCTGAGAGGTTAGCTACCTGCTCGAAAAGTGGGAACTATAGTCTGTGTCGACATAGCAATTGCATGGGTATGCATGGGTGAGTCATTGCATAGCATTCATAGCATTTCATATCATTGCACCACAAGATCCTCATCGTATAAGTTTGTATGGGCACTCTTATACGATGAGTTACTTTTATGTAACCCGATCCTTAACTTATAAGTTTGTATGGGCATTCTTATAAGATAAGTTACTTTCCTGCTGTTACTTATACTTGCTAGTTAGTGTAGCTTTTACATAAATGCTGATTACGATGCTGTTACTCTTACACTACTGCCACCTGCTTGTACTTCCTTTACTTGCATACTTGTTATATACTATACTCTTGTTCCTTTTCTCCACCCGGTGCCGAGGAGTCGCCGGGGGAGCGGATGTGAAACCACTTAGTCGTTTCGACTAACGGTTGCTACGTCTTCCTTTTTAGGAGGTCACGCCGCAGGTGGAGCAGCCGCAGACTACGCAGCAGGACAGCCAGGCCAGGATGACAGGGCCTGAGGTGACGGTGCCGTCGATACCGTCAGTTTCTGATGTTAGTATTTGATACTCTGATGTAGCCCGTTTGGGCAATGTTTAGTCGTACTCTGATATATTGTAGAAGCATGTTTTAGCTTCTCGTTATATTGATGTATTTGGACATTATTACTTAGTGTGGATTTGACTTCTGTTTGTTTATTTATTTGGTTGGGTTGGCATGTTTTATTGATATTGTTGTAGCCGGCGGAATAGGCGTCTTGTGGTACAGGTTAGCCCGTGTGCTAATGCTACCGCAAGGCGGATGTTCCGGGCATAAGACTCCCTCTTCGTGCCGTGTTTTGGGATCCGGGGAGGGGGAGTCTTACAGGTTCGCACCAACCCGTGTTCAAAGCCATGTCTATCGCTCGATGATCGTCGAGACTGATGTGTCGAGACACCGGACACGGGCGTGTCGGATAACACACGGCCGTGTCACCTACCTACCCGTGTTTGTGTACCGTTCCAGCTACGACACGGGGCAACACACGGCCTTGTTGCAGCCCGTGTCCACCTGACGCGCTGTCCCCAGCCAGTTTGACCACACGGACCGAGGCAGCCCCGTGTTCCACGAGGCCTCGGATAACCCTAACACGGGTGCACACACGGCCGTGTGCGCACCCGTGTTCCATTTTTTACACGGACCGACGCACCCCGTGTTCCACGAGGCTGTTGATTCCCTAACACGGGTTCACACACGCCCGTGTGCGAACCCGTGTGCACCCCCTATAAATATGGCCGTGTGGATTTTCTTTTGTGCTCATTCCAATCCTCTCCCAGCATCAGTTCTTCCATAGCCTGATCCTCAAGGCGCCTTCTTTTCCAATTCTCGTCCCCCTTCACTCGTATTTTCCCCTTCTACATTATGTCTTCCGGAAGAAGTGGAGGTCGCCGTCGCCGACCGGAATTACAAGTCTCAACGGAGAGGCGGGATGCCGCTGCTCCGCTAATTTTCACCGATGCGTCGCACACCGCCCGCTTCAACTGCTTGCAATCAAAAAAATTTCAAGATATACGTATAATTGATTGGAGCGTACTTGAAGAGATAAACTTAGCTGGAGATGTCAGGGGGTTAATTTCTGTAACGGGGTGGGGTCAATTTTTTGTCATAGAGGAGTTAGGTTTTAGGGAACTCACTTTAGAGTTCCTATCTTCGTTTTATTCCAGCTTTCGGCCTAACTTCATCGATGCGCCGCGCGCGCCCGAGGGGATAGTTTCATTTGAGTGGGTGGCACATTTTATACACTCACCATGCTCCAGTTCACCCAATATTTAGGGGTGTATGAAGAGTCGTTCCTTTTCAGTGCTGTCTACCCCGAGCTCCACTTCGAACTCCCCAACCGCGATATGGCCGGTGGTATCTGGCGCCAGATTTCTTTTGACACTGGCGCCTACGAGGCCAAGAGATCTAAGGCATCTAAATTGATTTCTCTCGCCCTCCATTACATCCACCATCTCCTCAGCCACACGTTGAGCGACCGGGGCGAAAGCTCCGGAGTTGTCAGTAGGCAGGACCTGTTATACCTCTACAGCATGACTTCACGATATCCTCTACATCTCGGTTATCTTCTAGCCCAGTTCATTCTCCATCAGGCTGACACCCCTCGTATAGGGTCTATTTGTGTAGCACCCTACATTACTCGCCTCGTGAAGAATATGGGCATCTTTTTAGCCCTCCCCCAGATGACAGTGGTCGCAAAGACCGTGCTTATCACGATGGCTAGTCTTCGCGCCCACCGCCTCGTCACCGCCCGTCAGGGCCGGGGAGGGGTTATATATTCTATTGCCCGATGTGGACCCCATGTACAGGATGATAGTGAGGATGAGGTAGATCCTGACCTCGATGTGCCGTTGGTGCCTCCACCCCATTCCACCTACGCTCATGGCGAGTCGTCTACTGCACCTCCTCCACCTCGTTCACGGTACTCGTGCGAGTTCCGACAGTTTTTCGAGACCGAGCTCTCGCCGCGCTTACAGGACATTAAGGAGTCACAGCAGCGGACCGGGGACCTCCTCACACAGATCAGAGACCACCTTGGGATCGCCCCTCGCCAGCCGCCAGCTCCAGCACCGCCTTCCTTCCCAAACGATACGACAGACCACCATGCTTACTTCTGATATGTATCAATGTAGTGTTATCTTCATGTATCGTATCTTGTATTTTTTTTTTACATATCAGTGTATTCAGTTCTGTCAGCTATTATATATCAGTGCATTCCATTACAGCTCTTGTTTCTTTACTGTACTCTTCTACTTATTATGATAGCAGTTTTTTTTTCTTATATCATCATGAAATCACTCTATGTTCGCTTTTTACTTTGCACTGAGGACATTGCAAATCTTAAGTCTAGGGGTAGAATGGTTATTCATGTGGTTACAATTGATTCTAATCTGCTTATCATAATACTCAAGTTTGTTATACCCCCCTAACAAATTTTTGTTTGATCTTTTAAGCTCTCATTATTCTTTCATTTGGGATTATAAATATTTAATTTAACTTCGCACACTGATTAAAATGAATTGATGTAGACTCATAGAGTATTCAACTTTGTTGATTTCGTAATTAAGCATAGAAATTGTTTTAGCTTAATTTTCTCTATATAATTTAATTTTAAGATTACTCCTCTATATTAGTAACTATCCAACACTCTATTTTACAAAATATACTTATCTATAATAAAGTGAGTCGATGAGTGTAACATTTTTATAATTTGGTATTAGGGCTTTAAAATTAAAAATTACTCCCTATTGATGTCTATGACTCACCCTCTAGCATTCCTCAAAACATTACATAAGTTAATTAGTAAGGGCGGAAATGACTTAGGCCTCCTATTGGATAGCTTGAGCCTTGTTATCCCAACACCTTTAACATGATACCCTTGCACACCGAATTTGAACCTAATCCCCATCCTTTTGATGCTCTACTATTAAAATTCACCAAGGCCAAATCCTTACCTATTAGCACACATATCATTGATGCCTTCTTGGAATGATTTGTTCATTGTGATATGTGGCCTGAGTGCGTGTATCCTTGCACCCACTTGGAATGATCCCTACTTTGAACCCCCAAAAAAAAGACATAGTGATATGTGGCCTGAGTGCGTGTATACCATCACCCACTTGGAATGATCCCTACTATGGTCCCTTGGTTTAATATATATATATATATATATATATATATATATATATATATATATATATATATATATATATATATATATATATATATATATATATATATATATATATATATATATATATATATATAGTGCCCTTCAAAATGTGGGAAATATACAAATTGCAAAGTCTGGGGGTGTTTACATAAAATTGAAATATGTTAAGGTATCTTCCAACATAAGGCTCAATCATGATTTAGGTGTGAAAAATTCATCGAACTTATCTTTGATTACCTCACCTTTAATCTTCTATCCTAAGCCAAAAAGGCTACACCAAAATTCAAGTCCTAAGGATCCAACCTTACTAATTCTAAATAGTGTTGTGATGAGGGTGTAAAAAGGGTAAGCTCATGATTATCAGTAAGAGTACTTATAAGTTTGAAACACTAATACGTATCTTATAGAGATTGTTATTTTCTCCTCATATTTGTTAAAGATGACTATACTTTTATTTCTAAAAGCGAGTGAGAGATAGTTAAAATGATATATTAGAGGAATTTTAAGATAAATCTATATTTAGAAAAGTCTGCTAAATTATTTCCTACGCGATTACATCATCAAAGTTCTCTTAAATTCCTAGAAACTAGTGTGCGGAGGCAAAATTATTTAATGGTAACCCAGGTGTTTGAATTAGTTTGCTTAGGGACAAGCAAACATCTAAGTCTGGGGGTATTTGATGAGTACGATTATGATAGGCTTTTTACTATCATAATTGTAATCATGTCTACTATTTCCTACCACTTTTTGTGTTGATTTCATGATAATAGTAAATAAATTGTCGTATCATAGATAGAAGAGCGTATTTAGAAGTCTTTGACAGTTCTTGTAATAAACCATTTACTGAGTCTATCATTTTTCTATTGCAGGTAATGCCAACCAATGGACCTAAAAGTCTCGGAGCAAACAGAGGAGTTCACGGAGTCTACATGGCTGATGACAGGACGAATATTTGGTGCACACGGCCAGACACACTGTCGTGTGCCTACCCGTGTCCTATGCACCTGGAGCTGAAGAATTTGGGCGCAGACGATGGAACCTCACACGGGTATGGCACACGCTCGTGTGCATACCCGTGTCATCTTTGCACACGACTGCAGACCAACCCGTGTCTGAGGAACACGGCTGCACACACGGCCGTGTCCCTACCCGTGTCATCTGATACGGCCCACGACCAGACATGCCTTCTCGTGGGGAACCGCCCAGGAACCGCCTAGGAACCGTCCACACGGCCTGCCACACGGCCGTGTGCGACCCCGTGTCCGACCTGTTTGCAAGGGAACTATAAATTTCCTGTAGAAAATTTTATTTTGAACTTTTGGATCATTTCTGGATTGGAGAACTGCTGGAGGCCGAAGGGGAGCATCCAAGACAAGGAGGATTGAAGGGTATTTCTATGTATTTTTATTTAATCATTAACCCCTTTGAATCCTTTCTTTCTCTTGATGATCCATCTTCAAAATTCATTTTAATTTGCATGAACTTCTCTTTGAACATTCTAGTAATCATTTATCACCTTGTTTATGTTACATTTGTAGTATTTTATTTGTGTTTATGCTTGCAAACAAGAGTTTAATTCTCCTTATGAATTATTTATTTGTTTTACAAATTTGCAATTGGCTAGATTGAGAAATTGGTTATTTGCAATGATTTTGGTATGTTCATATTGTGATGATAATTCCCTTTGTAATTCAAATTTTATGATCGAGAGATATTTTGTTTGGAAAATTAGAACACGAATAAAAGGATTCATGTTAATTTAGAGATAAAATCCATGAATTTATGTAATAATAAAGGTACTTTACTTAATGCGAACTTGAGTGTTGTGAATTGTTCGAGAGAAAATTTACTATCTTAGGTTTAGATTTGGAATTGCTCGAGAGAGAATTTTGATGAAAAATTAACCTTTACATTGCACAAATTTAACAGTATTTGCATGTCATGATCGCTTAGAATTGAGCTAATAACTGAATTTGTTCATGTAATTATTTAAAAGCTTCATGTTTTTATCGTTTTTACTTCTCCAATACTGAATCATTCAAATGGTCATAGTTAGGTTAATGTAGTTTAAATATCACTTTTGTTTAGAGGTATGATAATAAAGGGAGGGTGAGTACGAATAGTTGAAACGACCCTGTGGAATACGACACGAGATGTAGATTTCTCATATATTACGATTGATATGTGCGCTTGCCTGAATGCTAATTCAATCTAGTTTAAGTCCATCTACATAATTGTATTAGAATGTAGAATGAAATCACATTGAGTTATTACTTGTTAGCAAGAAAATTCATCATCTACTGCCAATCCTGCACCGCTGATTATATGACCTAAGAAGTCCACCTCCTTTAGCCAAAACTGGCATTTGCTGAACTTCGAGTATAGCTGGTGTTCCCGTAGCCTCTCTAGAGTCAAAGTCAGGTGTCGTGTATGCTCCTCCTCCGTCCTTGAGTAGATGAGGATGTCGTCAATAAATATGATGATGAATACATCCAAATACTCCTTGAATACTCTGTTCATGAGGCTTGTAAATGCTGACGACGCATTTGTGAGCCCGAATGGCATCACTGTAAACTCAAACAGTCCGTACCTACTGCTGAAGGCGGTCTTTGGAATGTCCTCCTCTCAAATCCGTAGCTGGAAATAACCTGACCTCAAGTCAAGTTTTGAGAAGAAATGCACTCCTTCCAGTTGATCAAACAACTCGTCAATCTGTGGCAGCGGGTATGTGTTCCGGACCGTCAGTCTGTTCAGCGCTCGATAATCAATACACAAGCGAAGACTTCTGTCCTTCTTCTTGACAAATAGCATCGGGGCTCCCCACGGCGAAGAGCTATGCCGGACAAACGCTGCCTCTACTAGTTCCTGCAACTGACTTCGGAACTCTGTCAACTCTTTCGGGGCCATCCGGTAAGGGGCCCTAGATGCGGCTTGGCCCCCGACACAAGTTGTATCTGGACGTCCTGCTCTCGGTGCGGAGGTAGTCCTGGCAGCTTCTTTGGAAAGACGTCAGCAAAATCTCGCACCACCGGGATGTCTTCCACAGACCCCTTGGCGTCCGCCATGTCAAATAGAATCTGATAAACCTCCTCTCCCTGCAGATGGGCCTTAACGACCTATACTGAAGATAAGAGTATACGAGAGGCAGGTCTTATACATTCGATGATAATAACAGAGTCCCCATGCCTCATGGTGATCCTCTTTGCTTGGCAATCAATCTGGGCATGGTTCCAGTGCAACCATGTCATGCCCAGGATCAGCTCGAAGATTGGCATCCTTAGGATCATTGCCGATACTTCGAATGACTTTCCGCCAATCTCCGCCTCCATGTTGCAGTGGGCCGAGGTGAGTATCTCTGATCCGTCGGGTAGACGCACCCTCCTCATCAGGCCTGTGAACCTCTCCACTCCTTCCAGCCCTTCCAGGAAGGCCTCCGACACGAACGAGTGCGAAGCACCCGTGTCGAACAGAGTATAGGCGGGCTTGCCGCTGATGAATACTATACCTGGGACGATTAAATGTCTTAGTATTTTATAACATGTTTTCTTTCCTATTTATTCTACCTAGTGCAATTTCTACAAATTTGACAACTGAGGAAGGGAATTCTATTTAAACAACTAAACATCTAAGCGTACCTGCTATGACCTGCTCTGGGTTCCGAGGCTGCGCCAGGTCCAAAGCATACACCTGCTCCCTTTCTTGTCTACGATCCCCTCCCTGGTATCCACGTCCTCGGCCACGACCTCGGCCTCCAAAATATTGCACTGGCTGGGCAGCTGGTGGTGCTGGTGGGGGTGCCCCCCTCATGGGGCAGTTCCTCCTGATATGTCGCACCTGATGGCAATTAAAACATTCTGGCGGGGGATATGTCATTCCCCCAGGTCTCTGTCCCTCCCGTGTTTGAAGAGGTGGTGGAGCCACCACCACTGGCTCCCTTGTCTCCTGTCTTGCCTCCTGACGAGGCTAGTCCTCGACCCTCCTCCCGTCCGTGATACGGGCTCGTCTCTGATCGTTCCTTGCTCCTCGACCCTGATCCTCCACTGGCCGTTTCCGGCCCCGAGTAGCCTGCTAATCAACCTCTATCCTTTTTGCCATCTCTAGTATCTGGGAAATGGGCCCGTCTGATACAAACAGTAGAGTCTCCCTCAGCTCCTCTTGTAGGCCCTTGTAGAACCTTTTGGTATATCCTGCCTCATCTAGCTGGTAAGAGTCTGCAAATCGGGCCAGATTGTTGAACTCTCGGTGGTACTACACCACCGTCTTGTTCCCCTGTCTCAACTGCAAAAACCTATCCTCCAGCTCGTCCCTGGCCGATTGTGGAACAAAGTGTTCCAACAGTGCGCCCCTGAAATCCTCCCAAGAAATCTCTGCTACTTCCCGGTCCGCAAATGTCGTGTCTAGCGAGGTCTTCCACCATCTCTTTGCATGCGACTCTAGGCAGGAGATCACCAAGGGCACCCTCTCCTCCCAAATGTATTGTATCCCGGTCAGCATCTCGTACATAATATCCAGCCACTCCTCCGTTCAAACAGCCGACTCAATCCCCAAGTAGGATGGGGGAGTAAGTCATTGGAAGATGCTCAGCCAGTTGGCACCCAGGTTTGGCTGCGGAGCCGGAACTTGTTGGGCCCTAAAGGCTTCCAAAATGTCTGTCAGAGTTTGTCTCATCTCCGACTGTAGGAATGGAGTGGGGGCCGGGGGAGGTGGTACAACGTCTGGAGTCTGCTGAGATCCGCCTTGTTGAGTGGGTTGAGCTGGGGGCTGCAAAACAAACTACATTAGTAGGTAATCGATTCAATACCTAAGAAAAGTGGACAATTTACATGTAATCCCTCATATGGGCACACCACTGCTTCCGCTGCTTAGTTTGTCCCCAAACTAAACTCGTGCGGGGGTGACCCAGGGGTTGTCGACTGTTACTTTTCGATCGAGGTTTGCTCTGATACCACTTGTAAGACCCCCTTTTTTCAAACACCGGGGTCTTAAGCCCAGAACCGCCGCTTTACGGTGACACCTTCACGCCCTGAAGGGTCATCACCACAAATCGCCGATTCTACCGGTCGAATCGATCACAGAAAAGCAACAAAAGTAAAGTAAGCACAAGAGTGGTAAAACTCTAACCAGAAGTCCACAAAATATAATCACATCAGAGTAAATATATCTCCACGAAGGGAGAGTCCACAGAATATAATGTACTGAAAATAAGGGCTCAAGCCCGATACATCATATCCTCACTACATAATCACTCAAGCGGAAGCAAAGTAAAACACTATTAAGGTCAGGGGCTCACAGTCCCTGTCGTCTGAACTCTGGTGCTAGACTGCCCCATCTCCAAGCGTGCCGACCTGCGGGGCTGCTCCTCCATGTTGGGCTCCACGATCCCCTAAATGATGTGGTTCGAAAACCATTAGTCTAAAAGACTAAGTCCTATCATCCCTCACCCCTTCCGCCATGGCTCCTACGCACCGAGCGGAGAGGAAGAAAGGGGAGAACTTGAAGGTGGAGAGTTATTAAGAAACAGATGGCAGCGGACCTATACTAGCAATTTTTATAGTATATGTGGCAGTAGAGTAAAGTATGAAAATTAACCTTAACTTATACGGGAACATATAAGCAAGGGATCTTTTACAGGGCTCCCATCGTATAAAAAGTCTCATACCAATTTATACGTTGGGGTGTCGGTTATTAACAGCAATATATATAAAGAATTTAACCTTAATTTATAAACTTGCCCACACAAGCTTATAGACCAAGGGGTCGTTTGCAGGGCCTATTGTATAAGCGTCCAATACCACTTATACAATGGGTGACAGGGGTTTTATGCTATGATTATGCTATGACATGCAAGTGGGTTATGATGCTATCATGCATGTGCAACTCACCCACCCGACTCTGTGCACACAGACCTTTAGTTCCCCCTTTTTGGAGCTGAACCTCCCAGGATACCTCCGTAGTGGCAGACGGAAGCGGTGGGTTGGGCCTCGCCCACCTTTAAACCAGTAAATCACTACCGGTCAGACTTATCGTACGCCTCAACACTAGTGCACTAAGCGGACTCCTGCGTACTCTTGTCGGCTGGCGCACCGGACTTCTGTTGGCGAAGTGCTAGCCACACTTGCCGAGTCAACATATTGGTGTCGGTGCATCTACAATCTAATATCGAAGACCCACCACCTTTAATTTTATGCACATGCAACCTTATGTATCAGTACCGAGCCAAAGCTCCCCGGACCATCCCGTCTGTCGCAAATATCAACCGAGCCAAAGCTCGCCGGGCCATCCTGCCCCTCACAAATATCAACCGAGTCAAACCAACTTCCCGAAACACCGGGGTGTGTGAAAGTGAACCCCTAATTATTCTAGTTGCTCTTTAATATTTTATCACCCCTACAGTTTACGTTAGTCCAGGACTGCCCAAGGTATACCCCGTGAAGGGCTCTCGAAGGCACTAGGAACTACGATGGGATTACGCCAAAAGCTCCCTTTTGTAAGGCACTTACTATTATTGGTTGCTAACCGTCTTCCCAACCCTTAATTAATTTTACTGAATCTAGCCCTAGTGCATTAAACACCTCCTCCCTACGGAAAGGACGATCTTTCGCCGATCCCGAGCACCACCTAACAATAGTCATCCTCTCACTCTACAAATCTTGTCTTCCAATGATAAACTCATTTATTTACCCAAACCAGAAACCTACCAAGGATTCAACTCTCCAAAATCCATTACCCACTTTAGTTCAGTTTCCGCAGTTACTATATGCAGACCACTCTATACTATGTGAGGTGTATAAAGGAGGTACTCCGGATTGTCTTCCAAATCTCCTTTAAAAATTACGAGAGGTATATCATAATAAATTTTGTCTAAAATCAGAGATTCATAATTTTCCTAATTAATTTGATATTTATTGAATTTTTCCAAATGTTTGGCCATGGGCAATTTTGAACATGAACTATATGATCTACTCAAGTAATGGCCACCCAAAACTTTTGATCACTACATTACGGAGATATATGACTAGATATTAATTTCCATAATTTTTCAGAGAATATTTGATCTCTAATTAATTTATCCAAAATATTTCCCTAAATCATGTGTAAAGAAGGAAGTACCAAAATTATTCATCAGAAAATTACATAAAAATTACAGAATCTTAATATGATTCAGAAAAGATCATTGTATAAAAAATCATAATTTTTGAGGCTTGCTAGACTCCAAAATAAATTAAATTAAACTTTTATGGGAAACCATACTTAAT
This sequence comes from Platanthera guangdongensis, assembly GCA_039583875.1. Classification (NCBI taxonomy): domain Eukaryota; kingdom Viridiplantae; phylum Streptophyta; class Magnoliopsida; order Asparagales; family Orchidaceae; genus Platanthera; species Platanthera guangdongensis. The sequence goes on along the minus strand of CM077147.1, from coordinate 156,410,034 downwards.
GAAGCAATCCTTAAAAATAATCATCCAAAAATTCTATAAAACTTCACAGAGCTTTAAAGCATAATAAAAAGTCCTCTGGCTAAATTTCATCAATTTCCAGCAAGTAGTTTCTTCCTAATAAATTTCTAAGTAAATAATACAAATTACCAATTTGTTAATGAAGTATCCAAAATAATAATCCTAAATTCATGATAAAATCTCCAGAGCTTGTACTATCTCTAAACACTACTCAACCCAAATCTCAACACTTTTCAAAGAGTTTTTGTGACATTTTCTATCCCTACAAGGTTTGTGCCCTAAGCTAGGGTTAGGGTTTTGAGGGGGTTTAAGGCTTCCAAATTACCTAAAATTTTGACCAGAGGACCATACTAACCCTATGGTCCTCTCCACAATGTTTCAAGTCAATCCAAGATCATTTGACTCTATGTTCTTCAGACCCTAAAAATCCCCATTAAGGAACTTACCCTAGAGTTCTAAGGCTACCCTACACTTAACCACCCCAAATTCCATTTAAGGGTGAGTTATACTATAAAAAGTCAGTGGCCAAAATATCAACCTCTGTTGAGGTGATTTGACCACTCAAAACCCAAAGGGGATGCTTGACCTATTTAACCCTAAAAGGGGTCAACCTAGGGTTGGATCAATACCTAACCAAAACATCTCCAAATGAGATGAAAATTTTACCAGAGCCCTAACATGCCCTTTAAGACACCTAATTAATTTATTCATGGATTATTAAATTTTCCTAAAAACTATAGAAAAATATTCTCTAAAAATTCTGAATTTTGGACAGGCCCTAGGTATAGCTAGGGTAGGCTCCCTGCCAAAATTTCAATTAATTTGGACCAAGGATGAAGTGTGGGCACTCAGTTTAATGTCTGTCTAACCCTAGGTGTAGGTCCCACCAAAATGAGTGCACTGGTCAAACCATGCACCCAAATTGGTTCAAACTAATTTTGTATTAAAGTAGACTTACTGTTCTACAATTTTCATGCTGATGACTTTTTATGAAACAGCCTCTATGTATTTTTAAAAATTTAAAACATTAATTACATAAAGTGTGACAGAATGAAATAATCTGATATTATATCCTATAGTATATTATCATATATAGCACGACTCTTAACGCAACAGTCGACGGCATCTAGTCATCTTCAACCTTGAGCCGACGTCCAAGATTTATCCCGCCTGGAGCTCCTTCCAAGCACTGCCGCCGGCGATCCGGCCACCTCCCCGGGCGGCCACCACCACCATCACCTCCGTTGAGGTGGTGGCTGTCGCCAGGCGGCGTCACAGCCGCCGGAGAGCCCTATTCCGGCGATCTCGAGGGTTGCATTTTTGCGGAAAGACCAGGAAATCTTCTCTTTGGATCGGGCTCAATTGAGCCCGAACCTTGGCCCTAACGATTCCTAAGATCTACCGCTGAAAGAAGGAGTGGAGGTGGACCTTGTCGGCGGCCTGAAGTCGAGACGATCGTCGGAAAGCCATCTTTGAAGGCGGCGCCGCTCGGTTTCTGCAACAACACAGTGGGGTGGCTCGGTTTCTTCAGGTAAGGGTTGGGAAATCCTCCTCTCGGCCCATTGAAGGTGTTTAAAGACTCAGTTGGGGAGGGGAGAGGCTGGATTATCAATGGCCATCAAGGCCATTAATGGCTACATTCGGCCATGGTGGAGGGGGCTGAATCAGGCCCTTGGTGACTAGGGAAGTGGCTGGAAACTTCTCCCCTTCCCTAGGGGAGTTGAATCCAGCCATTAAAGGTGGCCTTTGGCCTCCCCTTGGCCGAGCCCCTTCCTTCCCCCTTTATCCATTTTTCTCTCTCCTCCATAACCATGGAAATGAAGCTCTCTCTCTCCTAGTCATCAAGTTGACTTGGTCAATCTGGAGGTCTATTGGCAGCCCATACATACACATTATCTCCTAAAGAAGCCTCATGAGGAGGCTTTGTTGGATCCCTAGTTGATTTAGGCTAGGTTCACTAACTTAGGATGTGACCCAACATGTATAGCCAGGGTCAAATTTGTGTCCTAGAGTCTAGGCCAAGTCCTTAGAGTCAATATCAGATGGACCAGCTATCAACAAGACCATCAGACTCAAGACTTAGAAGATTGCAAGACTAAGTAAAATGAGTTCGACGTTCGTCGAACTCAGGTCGACGAAAGGCATTCTCAGCTCGACGATCTTGAGATATTTCTCTGAGCTAAGCTCGACGATCTGCATTCTCTGGTCGACGAAAACTGGGATACTTCAACAGACTAAAGACAGGGTAACTCCAGATTTTTCTAAGTCCAACTTCAGGCTTTGGTCGACGAACAAGATTCTGAGCTCGACGAAGACCTCAAGTTCACAACTTCTCAGGTCGACGAAGTCAACTTCTCAGGTCGACGAACTCAGTACTCTACTCGACGAATTCTGGAACCAGAAGATTTGTGTCGACACTTAGGGCATGTGTCGACGCCAACTTATGTCAACACCAGAAAGCTTATGTCGACACCAGAAGATTTGTGTCGACACCAAGATTATTAGTCGACACCAACTGTGTCGACACCAGAAGACTTTTGTCGACACATAGAATATCAGTCAACACAAACTATTTGACTAAGTCCAGAACTGTTGTTGAACTCCAGTCGACGAATGCAATTGTCAGCTCGACGAACCTCATACAGATAAGGCAAAGGTTCTGAAGCATGCAAGTTCTGTTATCAGCTCGACGAACTTGGAACTCAGCTCGACGAACAGAAGTTGTCTGGTCGCCGAATACAAAATCTCAGTTCGACGAACTAGTAACTCAGCTCGACGAATTCTTTTATTCGTTCGACGCTTCCAGACTTAGCCATTTCCGACATTCAATCCTCAAATGCAATAATTCCTGACAGATTAAATTCTCAAACAATCTCTGAATGTAGCCGTTATAGGAAGCATTAATTACAGTCTTCTTCAGCAATATTACTTGCAGATTTTCCACGGGACAGTTGAGGAAATGATTAAATGCCGATTATTCTCAAGGCGTCAACATTAATTATAGAGAGGATTCAAATTTTTGAATAGACATAGAAGAAAAGAAGATAGACAAATGCGCAAGCTAGACAACACGAGAGCACAAGAAAATACTCAGTCAGAAAAATAAAGACAGATAGACTGTTAAAATTCAACAAACCGCAGACGCCCCCTTGGATACCCTGTTGAACACTCAACAAACCGAAGGAGGATACGCCCACTTATAATGTTGAAAGTTTTCCCGGATCGTGGAGTTAGCAGGGGTTATCTCAACAAAGCAGTAACAACCAGCAACACATGCAGCACAAGCTTCTTTATTGATCAAGAGCAGACTTCTTTACAAGGCGAGACATACATGGCGAGACATGCTTCACCAAAACCCAACACCGGGAGAGCAGAGACAGTTACAAAGACAAGAACAAAAAACAAGCCGCGCGGACTCAATCAACAAGCCGCCGACCTACTGCTGTGGAGTCCGCTCAGTCCGCCAGGTCGCCAGACCGCACCCAAGCCGCGCGGACTCACCCCTCCAATGCTAGCTCTTCACCGCCGATCTGCAGGCCGCCTGACCGCGAGGTCGCCTAGCCGCCAGACCGCACAAGCTGCGTCACCGAATGGAACAGTCCGCCTGAAGCAGGCGACTTCCTGAACCCCGAACCAAGTTGCCAAAGAGAAGACCGTCTGGTCGCTATCCGCGACCTGCTGTTTACCGCATGTTGCTTAACCGCAGAGTCCGCACTGTCCCTGACCGCAATCAGAGCCAAGTCCTGGCTTTCCAGCGCTATCCGCACAACCTGCACAGCACAACCGGGTCAACTCTCTATCCGCGCGGACACCAAAGTCCAGACCGCAGCAACCTACGCGAGCTCAATTACTGTTCACTTACTCTGGTTAGGTTCCGTTACTCCTGATGTGACTTGGGTCCTATTTATAGGCACGACGATGAGTATGGTCACCGCCCTAGCCGATAGGATCACCGCCACATCCCGCAGCAAGAACTAGTGTGTCCGCCAGCCCGCGGACACACATTCCAGTTCGCCGCTCCTGTGCAGATAGCCAGTCCGCCCCAGCTTCTCCAAGGCCGGACTCCAATATCCAGCCCGCCTTGCCGCCAGAGGCCAAGACAGGACCACCACAGCCGGACTCCGCAACAGCCGTGTCCGCCAGTCTGCGGACAAGGCATCAGCCCGCAAACCCCGAGCCCGCAGCTTCGCCATCAAGGCACCTGCCGGACTCAGCGGACACCCGGCTTCCGTCCGCATATCCCAAGTCCATTACCTCAACTCCAAGGCACCTCCGGACTTAGCGGACACGCCAATCCAGTCTGCTAACAGCAGACTCCAGTTCGCATGCACTGCAGACCTCCAGTCCGCATCCCTGAGTCCATAACCTCATCACAAGGCTGTACCGGACTCTGCGGACTCTGGCTCCAGTCCGCACGCTCCTGCACAAGCAATTCTCCAGTCCGCATTTCCCCAAGCTAGCAAACAAGGCCACAGCACTTCTACTACGCTTGGCGGACTGAGAAACCAGCCCGCGCTCCACTGCGCGATCTCCCCGGACTGAGCCATCCTGGACTTGGTTCAGATCACACCAAGTCCAGTCCACTGGCCACAAGGGCCAGTCCGCACTTACTGGCGGACACTGGATCTAGCCCGCCATACCGGGCGACCTCCAGTTTCTGTCCGCGCTGACCGGCGGTCTCCGCGGCTTCCCGCTGCACCAGAGCAAGACCAAGGCAACTGCCAAACCGGTCTGCCGAGCTCCAGTTCTTCAGTCCGCTTCATACCGAACTCCGCGGATAGCATTTCTATCCGCCTGGTTACTTCCTGGGAGTCAACCGCCTGCTGAGCATACACTGGCCTGTCAGACCGCCGCTGCTGTCCGCGTAGTCCGCGCGAACAGACCGCCCAGGCCGCCACAGAGCAAACCGCCTGCAACATCCCTGACGACCTAGCAGTCCGCCAACCCTGTCCGCGTAGTCCGCGCGGATAGGTTTCTCAAGCCTTCCATTCACCCACTTTCACTTCACAGAATTCAACACTCCCCCTTGAAGTGAGAAGTGGTGAATAACTCCAGCAGCTCTCGTAACCTTTCACCTGGTCCTTCCGATAGCATCTACGAAGAGTTGTCCAAGACATAGTCCTCGCCCCGCATATCATGGACCATGAGGGAGCCCTCAAGCATCTCCAAAAGGGAGTCATGTTTCCATCTGCCTTCTTCAGCTTCAACCTCCACTTTTACATCACAGGAGTATCACCAACTTCCTTGGACGCAGAAGCCCAAGCCTTGTTATCTCTGAGAGAAGTCACATCTTCAGCCTTGGTGTCAACCACCTCCTTGATTCTAGTGGGGTCATCACAGCCAGAAGAACCTTGCTCGACCTGAGGGCTAGCAAAGAAACATGTGACCAAGTCCGTCGTGTTCCCTTCGCTATATCGAGCTGGTGGTTTACTGATCCTCTTTGATCTCCGAAGAACCTGATCATGGCTAACCACCTCCGCTGCTTTTGAACCAGCTCCGTTCTCGGGCAAACCCGGAACAATGCTCCCTTTGCTCCCTGAACAAGACGCCTCCTTACTGGAACCAGAAGCACCTAGAGCAACGCTCCCCCTGCTACCTGAACCAGAAGACTCCCCTCTTGAACAAGAACTTCCTGGAACATCGCTCCCCCCGCTTCCTGAACAGGAAGCCTCCGCCTTCGAGCCAGAAGTACCTGGAGCATCGCTCCCCCTACTTCCTGACCCTGACGCCTTTGCCCCGGAGCTAGAACAACCTGGAGCACCTGGTGACTCAGGCAAATCCACTACCTTAGCAGCAGCCTCCTTCAGCCCACCATCTGACCTGCTTATCTCTAGCTCCACATAAGAGCTACCCTAATACGGCGTCAACTCATCAAAAACAATGTCTCTCAACACTATGAGTTTCTTCGTCGCAGGATCCATACACCTCCATCTTCTTCTCTGCTCATCATACCCAACAAAGACTAGCTTTGTCTTGAGAGCACCCGGAGAATGTATATAGCAGGTAGAACCAAACACCCGAAGGTGCTTCTATTGGAACACCCTATTACTAATTTGGGTCAGGATCACTATATCTCTAGGAATTTATGTTTTGACCTTCTGTATAGATTATAGGTCAATTAGAATTGAGTCTAAGGGATCAGGAGTTTAGGTTTGGAAGTTGCCCTGAAGACCCAAATTTTTCTGGAGACCAAGTCCAAATCGTCGAGCTCAGCACGACGTTTCGTCGAACTCCGGTCGACGATCGTCTAGCTCAACTTCTGCAGATCGTCGAGCTCCATTCGACGATCGCTGAGCTCAACCTCATAATATCGTCGAGCTCTGGTCGACGATCGCTGAGCTCAACTTCTCAATATCGTCGAACTCCATTCGACGATCGCTGAGCTCAGGTCGACGATTTTGGCTCTGCACTGGATCCTTATCTCTGAGCTCAGTTTGACGATCTTTGAGCTCAGATCGACGATCTCTTTGCTGCTTGCTTTTTCCAATTCGCTGAGCTCAGCTCGACGATAGCAGAGTTCAGTTCGACAATTTCAGTTATCTTTCAGAATTCAAATTCAAATCAGATAGAAGTTATTCTGCATTTAATTCAGAAGATCTGCCAGCCATTTTCATTTACTTCTGGAGCAAGTTTCAAGGGATTCTTCAAGGAACAAATTAGTGGACTTTCCTTCAGAACATATTATGCAATTAAGGCTGTAATTAATTCAGACCAACGGCTATCTTTGACAGAGTATTATCCTATTCAGACTCAGAGAATAAAAGACAGAATGTTTTTTGAATGAAATACAGAAGAAATATAGAGATTGACACAAGTAGAGGACACAACTCACAATACACAGAGACTCTCTCAATCTTCTGTCAACAAGAATTCTGAAGAACACTCATCAAGAAGAGATCAAGCTTTCAAACATTCTTCAGATCTCTTCAGCTCTCAAGTGTTCAAGGCCAACATCATCTCAAGACTCCAGACACTCAACATTTCAGCTTGCTGAAATCATCTCTTGCTGGAGATCTATCTTTGAAGGCCTATCACCCTCAGCAAAGCTCATCTTCCTGAAGATTTCAAGGACTCAGGGGGAGCTTTGACAGCATCACTGAATCCACATAGTCTTCTCAGTTGCTTGAGAAAGAGAAGACTGCCATCACTCTCTCACCCCCATTCTGTAAAGGGTTTTTCAAACTCCCTTCAAAAGTTTGAATCTGGTTTTTGAGCACCTTGTCAAAAGCTCATTGGTGGCAAGACACCTGATCAAAAAATCTGATTTGGTTTTTGAGCACCTTATCAAAAGCTCATTGGTGCCCAGGACACCTGATCAACTCATCCTGCAGTGGATTCCTACCTATGGTGGTAGAAGAGTGGATGTACCCAAGTTGGGGAACCACTATATTTCCTTGTGTCATCTGGTTCTGCATGTTTTCTTTTTGTTTCTGGCCTAGATTTTCTTGTGCTTAATTTCTGCATAGCTTAGTTTTATTTCTGCTTCCCTGCTTACACTCATTACAACAATTGTTGTAAAGCTTTGCAAAAGTTTTCTTTGTGTTTTAAAAAGCACCATATACTCTATTCACCCCCCCCCTTTTAGAGTATATCAGATCTAGTTTCCCCTTTCAATTGGTATCAGAGCGAGGTTGGTTAAACATACCATTCTGATTGGTTGTACAGGCTAACACCTGAAACCCAAGATCCCAAACTAGATCCTTCGTTTGTTTTCTAGTATTAGATTTAGCTTGCACAAATCATGGCCCAGAACAAAGATTATGCTAGCACCAGACCTCCAGTGTGCAATCTGTCAAAGTTTGCACTTTGGAAAGCAAGGATTAGACTATACATGAACTCTATTGACGAAGATATTTTTAATTCTGTTTTGACAGTGTGTCCAAGACCTCCAGAAAGTACAAGCACAAATGCTGTTCCACCTCCATCAGGAACAGATGCTGACATTAAAAAGTGGAAGGTAGCTGATGCCAAGGCAATGAACATTTTAGCTCAGACAATGTCAGATGACATTTTTCAAAAAGTAGCTGAATGCAACTCAGCCAAGGAGATTTGGGACAAGCTCTCAGAAATTGTCTCTGGCTCAGCTGATGAGAGAAAGGACAGAAGATCCCATCTTATCTCCCAATATGAGAACTTCAAGAAGGGAGAAACAGAGTCAGTGGGAGACATGTACAACAGACTGAGTCTAATTGTCAGTGAACTGAGGACATTAGACAAAGAGATCTCACTAACAGAACTTAATGACAAGATCCTAATGTGCTTCCCCAGCACTTGGGATTCAAGAATCTGGCCAATTAAAGATGCCAGAAGCCTGAATGAGATCACGACTGAAGCCTTGTTGGGTAAGCTCAAATCTTATGAGCTACTCATCAAGAACAGAGAGGAAGAACAGAAGGCTGCTTCACCAGCCACAAGAAAGGAGAAGACTATAGCATTTAAGGCAACTGAAGATCTGCCTGAAGAAAAAGGAACAGGCAATGATGAACTTCTCAGCTTGCTGGCCAAAAGATTCTATAAGATGGCCAGAAAGGACTTCAGAAGAAGATCATACAAGGAGCAGGATAAGCCAAGGTACGACAAGTCCATTGGCAATAACAAAGACATTATTTGCTTTGGTTGCAGGAAACCAGGGCATATGGTTCCTGACTGTCCAGAGAACAAGAACAAGGACAGAAGGGACAGAAAAGAAAGAAGGAAGGAGAAGGACTCCAAAAGGAATGGAAATAGCAAACCTTCCTCCAGCAGAAATAAGCACACAAGGAAAGGATTTGTTGCTGAATCCTGGAGTGAGACTGAAGAGGAGTCAGAAGCCTCTTCCAGCTCAAGTGATGATGAGGATGATGCAGAGGAAAAGGAGTTCTGCATGATGGCAATTAATGCCTCACAACACAACTCAGAGGAAGAAGAGTCAGATTCAGACTCAGAGATTCAACCTGAAGAAGATCAGGTAATCAGCTCTTTTGATTTCACTTCAGAAGATTTCAAACTTGAATTTAAAGCACTATGTTTAGACCTCCTAAAGTCTGAGAAAGAGATCATCTCTCTCAGAAATCAATTATCTGAACAAAATGCTTTAAAATCAGAAAACCTCAAACTCTCTCAGGAGTTGGAGAACTATAGAGAACAGATAGCTACACTGAAAAGTGAGCTCTCTGAGGCCAAGAAGCTTGAAGAATCCCTTAATGGGAGAAGCATCAAGCTGATGGACATCACAAGCACAGTGAACTCTAGACTTAACAGCACACTGGGCTTGGGTGCCTCATCCAGCCAACCTATTGTTCTAACAACCCCTATCAAGTTCATTTCTAGCAAGGGAAAGGGAGTTGTAGAGGTTGCCAGGAAAAATTCTGATCTGCCTCAGAAAACTAAAGTCCAGTACAAATCGTCGAACGGAGATCGACGATCGCCGAATGAAGATCGACGATCGCCGAACGCAGCTCGACGATCTCAGGACAAATCGTCGAACGCTGGTCGACGATCTCAGCCAAGATCGTCGAACGCTGGTCGACGATCCCATATACCTGACCCCAGCCATAGTCGACCGTCGAACGGAGCTCGACGATCTGACCCAAGATCGTCGAACTCAGCTCCAAGATCGTCGAACAGAGGTCAGAGCTCTGGAAATTTTTTCAATGGCAAGTCAAAATTGAATCCTGAGGGTTCTTCATCCCAAACATTTAACCCTTATACTGAATGGATTTTACCTCCAAGGAGATATCATCCTGAAGGATATAAGAGTCAGCCAGGGATGTCTTTCATTTCTGAATTTAAAGGTTATCAACCTAGGCCCAAGGTAAACTGGGTCAAAAACAAGTGAATTGCTTAATGTGCAGGTGAAGACCTATCCAACATCTAACCAGCAATGGTATTTGGATAGTGGGTGCTCTAAGCACATGACAGGGAACAAGGACAACCTAAATTCCTTTAGAGCCAAGCTTGGACCCAAAGTTATCTTTGGTGACTCCAACTTTGGACAAACTAAAGGATATGGAGAAGTCCATATTGGTTCTGTAACCTTCAAGAAGGTAGCATATGTGGAAGGACTGAAGCACAACCTAATCAGCATCAGTCAGCTATGTGATGAAGGCTACCAGGTGACCTTCAGCAAAACCTTATGCAAAATCAAGTCAGAAGACAACACAACTGTGTTGACAGGTAAAAGGAAAGGTAACATCTACCTAGTAGATTTTCTTTCAACTTCTATAGATATCTGTTTATTCAATTCAGTTTGTAGACCAAATGTTTTATGGCATAAGAGATTATGACACCTAAATCTTAGAACTATTGCTAGGCTCTCCAAGGACAATCTTGTTAGAGGACTACCTTCTGGCCCTTACAAGAAGGAAGGACTCTGCAAGACCTGTCAATTAGGCAAGCAAACTAAAAACAGTTTTAAGTCACTTAATAAGAGTGATTCACCTAGGATACTGTATCTGTTACACATGGATCTATTTGGACCCATCACAGTACAAAGCCTAGGAGGGAAATCCTACACTTTGGTGATTGTAGATGACTTCTCTAGATTCACTTGGGTGTTCTTTCTAAGGAAGAAGTCTGATAACTTTAAGTGTCTGACAGAGTTTCTCAAATGTATAAAGATTGAGTTCAATACTCACATTGCCCTGATCAGAAGTGATCATGGGACAGAGTTTGATTCTCTTCTTATGCAAGAGTTCTGTCAGAGTGAAGGGATCAGGCATACTTTCTCAGCTCCTAGAACTCCTCAACAAAATGGGGTAGCTGAAAGGAAAAATAGAACCCTTATTGAATCTGCCACTACATTGTTGTCAGATGCTCATCTACCTCTATCCTTCTGGGCAGAGGCAGTGAACACCTCCAACTATGTGCTGAACAGAAGTCTAATACATAAACTGAAGGGAAAGACTCCCTATGAATTACTCAAAGGGAAGAAACCTAAAGTTGACTATTTCAAAATTTTTGGTTGCATTTGCTATATTCACAATAATGATAAGAAACATCTAGCAAAATTTCAAGCCAAAGCTGATGAAGGAGTGTTTCTGGGATACTCCATGATCAGCAAGGCCTATAGGGTATATAATAAATCATCATTGAAAATTGAGGAATCTGTTCATGTTTCTTTTGATGAAACTAACATGTCTTTCAAGGAGAAGATTTCTTCTACCATAGAACCTTTGCAGGAACACTCTCTAGTTGAAGATATGAACAAGCTACAGGTTGCTCAAGAAGAAGAAAGCAGTGAAGATGAAAGCAATGCTCAACACATTGAAGCTCCATTTGAAGAGCCAGTTGTTGTACCACAAGAGGAAACAACAACACAGGTTGGTGAACAATCAACACCCCCTGTTGATTTAGTAACATCAAGAGACCATCCAATTACCCAAATAATTGGAGAACTCTCAGCTGGTGTGCAAACCAGAAATCAGGTCAACCAAAACCTGTTGCACACCTGCTTCCTTTCTCAAATTGAACCTCAGTCCATTCAAGATGCAGAGCAAGATCCACACTGGATCATTGCAATGCAAGAGGAGTTGCATCAATTTGAGAGAAACAAAGTATGGGAACTAGTGCCAAAGCCAAAGGATCATTCCATTGTTGGAACAAAATGGGTATTCAGAAATAAGTTGGATGATCAAGGAGTAATAATAAGGAACAAGGCAAGGCTAGTTGCCCAAGGATATTCTCAAGAAGAAGGAATTGACTACGACCAGACTTTTGCACCTGTTGCAAGATTGGAAGCCATCAGAATCTTTCTAGCTTATGCAGCTCACAAAGGCTTCAAGGTTTATCAGATGGATGTCAAGAGTGCCTTTTTGAATGGAGACATCAAAGAGGAAGTCTATGTCAGACAACCTCCAGGTTTTATCTCTCCAACTCATCCTGATTTTGTTTTTAGATTAAATAAAGCATTATATGGTCTCAAGCAAGCTCCTAGAGCATGGTATGAGACCCTAGCATGCTTTCTTTTGGAAAATGGTTTTATAAGGGGTAGAGTAGACCAAACTCCTTTTATTAGAACCCATAAGTCTCATACCCTACTAGTACAAATTTATGTAGACGATATCATTTTTGGTTCTACTGACTCAAAACTGTGCAGAAGGTTTTCTAACCTAATGCATTCTAAATTTGAGATGAGTAGCATGGGTGAGCTATCCTTCTTCCTAGGATTGCAAGTCAAACAACATGCTGAGGGCATCTTTATTTCTCAAAACAAATATGCTAATGAGCTGGTTAAGAAATTTGGCATGTCTGAGGCATCTTGTATGAAAACACCCATGCCTACCAATGCTGTATTGGATGCTGATGAACATGGGAAACCTGTTGATCAGACAACATATAGGGCAATGATTGGCTCTTTACTGTATCTTACAGCTAGTAGACCAGATATAATGTTTGCTACATGTATATGTGCTAGATTCCAAGTTAGCCCTAGAGAGTCACACCTCACATTAGTAAAGAGGATTCTTAGGTATGTTAAAAGTTGTCCAAATCTAGGTCTCTGGTATCCAAAAGATTCAGCATTTGAGTTAACTGGATTCTCTGATGCTGATTATGCTGGATGCAGAATTGACAGGAAAAGCACCAGTGGAACTTGTCAGTTCCTTGGTGATAGACTTGTCTCTTGGTTTTGCAAGAAACAAACATCTGTGTCAACTTCAACTGCTGAAGCTGAATATATGGCTGCAGGCAGTTGTTGTTCACAAATATTGTGGATTCAAAATCAACTCCTAGACTATGGTTACAACCTAGAGAAGTCAAAAATCTTTTGTGACAATACAAGTGCTATCTCCATAGCTCAAAATCCAGTCCTCCATAGTAGGACAAAACATATAGAGATTAGGCATCGCTTCTTAAGGGACAATGTTGAGAAGAATAAAATTGAACTACAATATATCTCAACTGATTTACAAAGGGGAGATATTTTCACCAAGCCCTTGGATGAAAAGAAACACACCTTCTTCCTAAATCAGTTAGGAATGTTAGATGGAGGAAGTCTCAAATAATACTCAAGATTTTGAAAGCTAAAAATTGACCAAGACTAGGCAAAATTTCTGATTTTCCTTAGTATCTAAAATTTCTCTGATCTCTGAACTGCGCTCGACGATTTTCCCAAAGATCGTCGAACGGAGTTCGACGATTTCCTGAATCGTCGAACTGAGTTCAGCGTTCCCTTGATAGTATGGACTATCTCTTCTGGTCAACGATCGTCGAACGGCGCTCGACGATTTTGTTCCCTGAACGATCGTCGAACGGAGCTCGACGCCTTTCCAGATCGTCGAACGGAGATCGACGATTTTGGAGTCTCTTCAGATTCCTTTAGAAGCCTCGATCGTCGAACTGAGTTCAACGATCTTTCCATTTCTGCGTCGAACCCTAATATAAAACTCTTTTTTCGCCGTCGTTCTCTCTTGCGCTTTCAATTTCTCTGCAAGAATTTTCTTCCCTCCAAACAGTTCTACACTTGGTCGTTTTGTCTGTTGATTTTTGCAGGTACCATGGCCGTTTCAGTTGCTGTACTCGCTGCAATGAAATTTGATGCCGGCTTTGACATCGATCTCGACTCCTTCAACACAACCGATCAAGTCTTCCAGGACATTCTCAGTTTGTTCAAAGATCAGCACTTATCTGCCCTTATGACAACCAGAATCAAACTTGCATCTGATGAAATCAAAGAATGGGTATACACTGCCCACAACCTTGACAACAATACCATAGTTGGTTCTATTGGTGGCACCCAGGTACCTCTGACCCCAACAGTATTGACAGAGGTTTTTGGTTTAAGGAATGGTGAAGACTCTGCTGACCTTTCTGGAGAAGAATTCTCAGATATACTTGCCAGGATGGGTCATCCTGAGGGGAACCCTAGCAAGTTGTTTAAGAGGAACCTGTCAGTGGAATACAGGTTTCTGGCTGATGTAGTAGGCAAGGTTCTCTTGGCCAAACATTCTGCTCATGACACCATCTCCAGATATCAGCTCTGCCTCATGGGAGCTCTGGTGGACAGAAAAAGCTTGAACTGGGGAGAAGTATTTTTTGATCTGCTGAAGAAAAAGATAAACAAAACATTTGTGAACTTTGGAAGAATACTGGGAGTCTTCCTCCAGGCCAAGTGCCCTTCTCTGCTAGTCTCCTCTGGAGTGCACCTCAATGCCTCCAAGAGACTCACCTGTGCCCTTTTTGGGAAATGGGACAGGCAAATCATCAAGCCCAGCAGGCCCTCTCCATCTGCCCCTTCAGGCACCAGGACTCTAAGAGTCACTCCACCCTAGGTCTCTGCCCCTGCAGAAGACCTGCCTGCTGCTAGTGCTGCTGCTTCTCCTCCTCCAAGCCCAACCCTACCAATTCCATCCACCACTCCAGCTACCTCCCCCATTATAATCTCAAGCCCATCTCCAACCTCTATTCCATCTCCAACAATTTCCTCTCCACCAGCAGACCACTTCCACCCCCTTTTCTCCTATCCCCCACCAGATGTCACTTCATCCCCATCCCTTCCATCCTTCACTCTCCTGGATGAATCCTACATGGATGATTCCCCCTCCTCTCCTCCAAATTTACCATCCTCTTCCACCTCTTTCCAAGACCTTCTCCACCATATTATTGCCCAACCCACATTCACTCCATCCATATCCATCCCATTATCCTCCATCTCCACCATCCCCTCTCCTGAACCATTCATTCCACCCTTCAGCCCTCCTCCTCCAGCTCCATCAGCCCTCCCTGTACCCTCTACCTCTGCTCCTCTCATTGAGCATGTAGATCTCCCAGCCCTTGCTGATCAGTTGTATGAGCTCCTTGCACCTAGGCTCTCTCTTCTCATGGAGGCCTCTTTAGCTCCTCTACAACAATCAGTGGCAGCTCTCTCTGCCAGGCTTTCCTCTTTCCTTACTCCTCTAGCAGCACCCCCAGCAGTGTGCCTTGATGCACAGGTATCTGCATCCAGGCAGGGGGAGATGCCCTATGAAGCCAGCCTTCATGCTGCTGTTGCTGCTGCTGCTCCTCCTGCTGTTTCTGCTACTGCTACTGCTGCTGGTTCTGTGTCTGCTTCTGCTGCTGCTGCTACACCAGTACTAGCAATAGACCTAAGGTCTTTGCTATCTGCTTTTGATCCTGCATTCTACAGCTGCCTCCCAGAGCCATATGCTGTCCAGCCCCCAGAGGTTCTTGCTGCCCAGCCCTCAGAAGATCTGTCCAAGGCTCTAGTGCCCTTCTCTTGCTGTGACCCCAGAATCATTTCTGATTTTATTCTGTCAGTGACTGCTGCTTCTGATGATGTTTCTGCTGTTGCTGCTGAAGACAAGGCTGTATCTGCCTCTGAAAGTATCTCTGCTGCTGAAGTAATTGTTTCTGTTGAACCCTCATCCCAGGATATTTTGATGACAGAGGCTGTTGTTTTTGAGCCTGCTGTAGGTGTTGTTGATTCTGAACCTGCTGCTGCCAACATTCCTGAAATCATCACTGTTGCCTCTACTGCTGCTCCAGTATCTGCTGTTACATCTGCTGCTTCTGTTGCTCCTCCTGCTTCTGTATCTGTTGCCCCATCAGCTGCTGTTAAACTGAAAGAAGATCTGATGAAGAAGATTGATGCCTTATATGATGCACAAAGTTCTAAATATGAGGATTATAACACTGCTTCTGATGACTCATCTGCCACAATTGCAAAGAAAAGAAAGGCAAGAAGTAAGGCCTTGAAGAGAGTTCCTCCTGCCAAAGTTAGAGATGACAATGATGTCCCTTACTATATTCTGCACAATTGCCCAATCTCTGAGCATTGGATGCAATTCTCTAAGAACCAGTTAAAGGCTATGAAAAAGAAGAGGAAGTATGAAAAAGATTCCACTCAGTTCAAGCACCCTCATCCTCCTCCACCACCTCCACCTGATGCAGGTGCAGGTGGCAGCTCTGCAAGTTCAGGCCCTGCTAGAAGCCAGGCTCCCTACCAACCTCATGCAAGAACATATCAAAGGGAAAGCCAGTCTAGGGGGTCTTACTCTAGAAGGGGAGGATATAGGGGAAACCAAAGAGAGACTCAGGTTTACTCTAAAGGGCATTCCAGGCAGCACCCTTACTCTAGGGGAGGACATGTCTCTTCTGATACATCTTCTGGTCCTTTCCCCTATAAGCTCAAAGATACTGTGACTGCCAGGACTCCTCAAGATACTTCTTCCAACAGGTATGAGCCACCTGTTCCATTTGAGGACCCTGAGAAGAATCCTATGGCTTGGACTGCTAGAATGAAAGAGCTGGCTGCTTTAGATCAAATCAAGAAAGCCAAAGAGAAAGGCATAGACACTTCCAATATCTCTACCATGTCAGAGCAAAGGCAGAAGGAATTAGAGAGATATGCTTCAAGCAAATTTTTTGATGCAGACAGGTACATGGAGTTGCATCCTGCTGCAGTGGTTCCAAGGACTTCTAAACAACCATATCTGGGAGCAGCTGATGATACCAGATCCAAACAACAAGCTTTAGATCCTAACAGAGAAATTAAAATGGTAAAAGGCAAAGAAAAGGAATAACTCTGTAAGGTGATAATTCTTGGTTTCTCTGACTGCCTTCTGGATATCATGCTTTTATATATCTCTGTGATGGTTCTGTGATGTATAGCTGCTATTGTTTTTATGTTTCTGTGACTGTATGATGTTGTTTGTTTTTCCTATGTCTGTAAATAGTTTTCCTAACCCAAATAGGGGGAGATTGTTGGAACACCCTATTACTAATTTGGGTCAGGATCACTATGTCTCTAGGAATTTATGTTTTGACCTTCTGTATAGATTATAGGTCAATTAGAATTGAGTCTAAGGGATCAGGAGTCTAGGTTTGGAAGCTGCCCTGAAGACCCAAATTTTTCTGGAGACCAAGTCCAAATCGTCGAGCTCAGCACGACGTTTCGTCGAACTCCGGTCGACGATCGTCTAGCTCAACTTCTGCAGATCATCGAGCTCCATTCGACGATCGCTGAGCTCAACCTCATAATATCGTCGAGCTCTGGTCGACGATCGCTGAGCTCAACTTCTCAATATCGTCGAACTCCATTCGACGATCGCTGAGCTCAGGTCGACGATTTTGGCTCTGCACTGGATCCTTATCTCTGAGCTCAGTTTGACGATCTTTGAGCTCAGATCGACGATCTCTTTGCTGCTTGCTTTTTCCAATTCGCTGAGCTCAGCTCGACGATAGCAGAGCTCAGTTCGACGATTTCAGTTATCTTTCAGAATTCAAATTCAAATCAGATAGAAGTTATTCTGCATTTAATTCAGAAGATCTGCCAGCCATTTTCATTTACTTCTGGAGCAAGTTTCAAGAGATTTTTCAAGGAACAAATCAGTGGACTTTCCTTCAGAACATATTATGCAATTAAGGCTGTAATTAATTCAGACCAACGGCTATCTTTGACAGAGTATTATCCTATTCAGACTCAGAGAATAAAAGACAGAATGTTTTTGAATGAAATACAGAAGAAATATAGAGATTGACACAAGTAGAGGACACAACTCACAATACACAGAGACTCTCTCAATCTTCTGTCAACAAGAATTCTGAAGAACACTCATCAAGAAGAGATCAAGCTTTCAAACATTCTTCAGATCTCTTCAGCTCTCAAGTGTTCAAGGCCAACATCATCTCAAGACTCCAGACACTCAACATTTCAGCTTGCTGAAATCATCTCTTGCTGGAGATCTATCTTTGAAGGCCTATCACCCTCAGCAAAGCTCATCTTCCTGAAGATTTCAAGACTCAGGGGGAGCTTTGACAACATCACTGAATCCACATAGTCTTCTCAGTTGCTTGAGAAAGAGAAGACTGCCATCACTCTCTCACCCCCATTCTGTAAAGGGTTTTTCAAACTCCCTTCAAAAGTTTGAATCTGGTTTTTGAGCACCTTGTCAAAAGCTCATTGGTGGCAAGACACCTGATCAAAAAATCTGATTTGGTTTTTGAGCACCTTATCAAAAGCTCATTGGTGCCCAGGACACCTGATCAACTCATCCTGCAGTGGATTCCTACCTAGGGTGGTAGAAGAGTGGATGTACCCAAGTTGGGGAACCACTATATTTCCTTGTGTCATCTGGTTCTGCATGTTTTCTTTTTGTTTCTGGCCTAGATTTTCTTGTGCTTAATTTCTGCATAGCTTAGTTTTATTTATGCTTCCCTGCTTACACTCATTACAACAATTGTTGTAAATCTTTGCAAAAGTTTTCTTTGTGTTTTAAAAAGCACCATATACTCTATTCACCCCCCCCCCCTTTAGAGTATATCAGATCTAGTTTCCCCTTTCAGCTTCACTGAGGGCTTCACTCCGAACATCAGCTCATAAGGAGTCTTCACTATGATCGGACTAAGAGGCATCCGGTTGATGACATGAGCAGCACAGGCAATTCCTTCCGCCCAAAGAGCCTTCGGAACTCCTTTACTCTGAAGCCAACACTTGCAGGTCTCCGTTAACCAACGGATCATCAGAGCTGCAATACTACCCTGCTGTGAAGTATGTCCACAAGAAAGCTCCATCCGGATCCCTTGCTTCCTGCAAAAGCGTGAGAACTCGGCTAAGCCAAACTCACCACCGACACTTGTCCTCAACACCTTGATCCTCCGGCCAAGCTGGCCTTCCACAAGCTTCTTGAACTCCACAAACAAGCGTACCATGTTGAACTTCTTCTTCATAAAGTATACCCAAGTACACCTAGAATAGTCATCAACCAATATCAGCATGAACCTGCTGCCTCCAAGACTGGCCGTGACGGTCGGTCCCACCAGAGCACAATGGACAACCGCCAATGGTGCATTACATCTGGATTGTGCTTTGTCAACCATGAAGCGATAGGCTCCACTTTCCTGACATTTCGCACACCCCCGACCATCGCCATAGGATGACAATCTAGGCAAGCCTCTTACGAGTCTTCTTTCCGTCATTGCTTTCAGCTTGTCCATCCCTACATGCCCCAGTCTTTCATGCCAGATAGCTGCACTATCACTGGCATTCCTCCGATCAACTCCAGAACTAGTTGAAGTCCCAACTACGTTCTTCTCCTTCCTCCCTACCTGAGCTACGTTCCCCGAGAGCAAGACAACCTTGCACTCCTTCCGAAGATAACCTTGCTGCTTGCATTTATAGCACCTTGGTCCTTCCTTCCTCTTCCTATCACGCTTAGGAGAAGCACTCCTTTCTTCCTAATACGAAGTAGAGGGACCAACTTCAGCAGCAACCTTCACCTCCTTCCTGAACAACCCATCAAGGGAAGTCCAAACCTCCGCAGCTGACCGACATCCACTGATGTGGTCCAAGAGCTCCGATGAGATCACCTGCTTGAGAATAGACTCCGCTTTCGCATTTGCCTCCTTCCAAGCTCTCATCGCCTCAGCATTGCCAGCAGTATCCTCTTGTCTTCCTGCTCCGCATACAACCTCCCAAAGGTCCTCGCCAAGAAGAAAGCTCTTCATACAGGACTTCCACCGTTCACAGTTCGTCTCTGTAAGAAGATCAATTCCAAGACAACTTGCATCCTCCACTGCCATGGTTCTACCACTGGTTTCCTCTACAGAAGAGCAACTACTTCCATTGAGCACTGCTTGACCACTCCAACAACCTCGCTCTGATACCATGTTAAAATTCCACAAACCGCAGACGCCCCCTTGGATACCCTGTTGAACACTCAACAAACCGAAGGAAGATACGCCCACTTATAATGTTGAAAGTTTTCCCGGATCGTGGAGTTAGCAGGGGTTATCTCAACAAAGCAGTAACAACCAGCAACACATGCAGCACAAGCTTCTTTATTGATCAAGAGCAGACTTCTTTACAAGGCGAGACATACATGGCGAGACATGTTTCACCAAAACCAAACACCGGGAGAGCAGAGACAGTTACAAAGACAAGAACAAAAAACAAGCCGCGCGGACTCAGTCAACAAGCCGCCGACCTACTGCTGTGGAGTCCGCTCAGTCCGCCAGGTCGCCAGACCGCACCCAAGCCGCGCGGACTCACCCCTCCAATGCTAGCTCTTCACCGCCGATCTGCAGGCCGCCTGACCGCGAGGTCGCCTAGCCGCCAGACCGCACAAGCTGCGTCACCGAATGGAACAGTCCGCCTGAAGCAGGCGACTTCCTGAACCCCGAACCAAGTTGCCAAAGAGAAGACCGCCTGGTCGCTATCCGCGACCTGCTGTTTACCGCCTGTTGCTTAACCGCAGAGTCCGCACTGTCCCTGACCGCAATCAGAGCCAAGTCCTGGCTTTCCAGCGCTATCCGCACAACCTGCACAGCACAACCGGGTCAACTCTCTATCCGCGCGGACACCAAAGTCCAGACCGCAGCAACCTACGCGAGCTCAATTACTGTTCACTTACTTCGGTTAGGTTCCGTTACTCCTGATGTGACTTGGGTCCTATTTATAGGCACGACGATGAGTATGGTCACCGCCCTAGCCGATAGGATCACCGCCACATCCCGCAGCAAGAACTAGTGTGTCTGCCAGCCCGCGGACACACATTCCAGTTCGCCGCTCCTGTGCAGATAGCCAGTCCGCCCCAGCTTCTCCAAGGCCGGACTCCAATATCCAGCCCGCCTTGCCGCCAGAGGCCAAGCCAGGACCACCACAACCGGACTCCGCAATAGCCGTGTCCGCTAGTCTGCGGACAAGGCATCAGCCCGCAAACCCCGAGCCCGCAGCTTCGCCATCAAGGCACCTGCCGGACTCAGCGGACACCCGGCTTCCATCCGTATATCCCAAGTCCATTACCTCATCTCCAAGGCACCTCCGGACTTAGCGGACACGCCAATCCAGTCTGCTAACAGCAGACTCCAGTTCGCATGCACTGCAGACCTCCAGTCCGCATCCCTGAGTCCATAACCTCATCACAAGGCTGTACCGGACTCAGCGGACTCTGGCTCCAGTCCGCACGCTCCTGCACAAGCAATTCTCCAGTCCGCATTTCCCCAAGCTAGCAAACAAGGCCACAGCACTTCTACTATGCTTGGCGGACTGAGAAACCAGCCCGTGCTCCACTGCGCGATCTCCCCGGACTGAGCCATCCTGGACTTGGTTCAGATCACACCAAGTCCAGTCCACTGGCCACAAGGGCCAGTCCGCACTTACTGGCGGACACTGGATCTAGCCCGCCATAC
The DNA here is from genome assembly GCA_039583875.1 of Platanthera guangdongensis. Classification (NCBI taxonomy): domain Eukaryota; kingdom Viridiplantae; phylum Streptophyta; class Magnoliopsida; order Asparagales; family Orchidaceae; genus Platanthera; species Platanthera guangdongensis. Next base: position 156,388,911 of record CM077147.1, on the reverse strand, counting down.
CGGGCGACCTCCAGTTTCTGTCCGCGCTGACCGGCGGTCTCCGCGGCTTCCCGCTGCACCAGAGCAAGACCAAGGCAACTGCCAAACCGGTCTGCCGAGCACCAGTTCTTCAGTCCACTTCATACCGGACTCCGCGGATAGCATTTCTATCCGCCCGGTTACTTCTTGGGAGTCAACCGCCTGCTGAGCATACACTGGCCTGTCAGACCGCCACTGCTGTCCGCGTAGTCCGCGCGAACAGACCGCCCAGGACGCCACAGAGCAAACCGCCTGCAACATCCCTGACGACCTAGCAGTCCGCCAACCCTGTCCGCGTAGTCCGCGCGGATAGGTTTCCCAAGCCTTCCATTCACCCACTTTCACTTCACAGAATTCAACATAGACTGACTGCAAGATTTCACATACAGCACCAGAAAAACTTCACACAAAAACTCATTCTGAAACTTACAGTGATAGGCAGTGATAATCAGAAGAAGAAGAACAACTATAATATATCAAGAGTCTTCTTCTTCAACATTCTCTCCAGGATTTCTCCAAGGACAACAGATATCAAATCAGTCAATAAGATCCTGCATCATTGCTTGTCAAGAACACTGATTGAAGACCTATCACCCTACAACAAAGCTCCAGATCTTTCCTGAATCATTCTACATCTCAGGGGGAGCTTTTGCTAACATCATTCCACATAAGTCTTCTCTCTGATTGTTGACAGAGAAGACAAAATCACTCTCTCACCCCCTCCTGTACAAAGGGTTGTCATCTCCCTTCAAAAGTGATTCCTGGTTGCAAGTCTCCTTACCAAAAGACTTGAGTTTGTTTTTGGGGACCTGATCAAAACTCATTGGTGTCAGGCACCTGATCAAAAATCTGAGTGGATTCCTACCAAGGGTGGTAGAAGAGTGGATGTACCCAAGTTGAGGGGGAACCACTAAAAATTTCTTGTGTTGTCTGGTTGCTTATCTTTTTCTTTTTGTTTCTTGATGTGTGGCTGTGATTAGGTAGATTTTTATCTGATTTACAATTTTCTATCATTGCACCTTTCAGTTTACAGCAAAAGCTGTAACAGCACTTTTTGTTTTGGGACCTAACAAATTTTTAATATACTCTATTCACCCCCCTCCCCCCCCCCCTCTAGAGTATTGTAGATCTAACCCTCACTTTCAATTGGTATCAGAGCAAGGTTCATTTGGTTGCACAAGTTAATCCTTGAACCAAAGATCCTGTGTTAGATCTACATATCACTTTGTTCACATTTTAAAGTCGAACCACAGCCATGACACAGAACAAAGATTATGCAAGCACCAGACCTCTAGTTTGCAACTTGCAAAAATTTGGAATCTGGAAGGCAAGAATCAAATTGTATATGAATTCTATTAATGAAGATATCTTTGCCTCCATCTTGACAGGAGTACCTCCAGCACCTATAGCTTCTACAAGCACCTCTACAAATATGACTGCAGTACCTCCTCCAGACTATAATGATGCTTACAGGAAAGCCAAGATGGCTGATGCAAAATCCATGAACATATTGGGACAGACAATGTTTGATGATATTTTCCAGAAGGTTGCTGAGTGCACATCAGCAAAATCCATCTGGGACTCCCTAAACTAAATGGTTGAAGGATCTGCTGATGAAAGGAAGGATAGGAGATCCACTCTCATATCCTAATATGAGAATTTCAAGAAGCAGGAAGCTGAAACAGTCTCAGAGATGTATAATAGACTAAGCTCAATCATTAATGAGCTAAAAACTCTGGACAAGGTCATCACTCTCACTGAAGTGAATGACAAAATTCTGATGTGCTTCCCAATCTCATGGGACACAAGAATCTGGCCTATTAAGGAGGCTAGATGCCTAAATGAGATGTCAACTGAATCTCTACTGGGCAAACTGAAATCTTATGAGCAACTAATAAATACAAGGGAGGTTGTTGAACAAAGGACACCTCCTGCAGCTAGAAGAGATCAGAACATAGCATTCAAAGCCTCAGAAGAATCAGAAGCAACTGCATCAAATGAAGAACTCATGAGTCTCTTTGCAAAGAGATTCTTCAAGATTGCTAGAAAAGACTTCAGGAGGAAGTCAGCAAGAAAGAATGATAGGACAAAGTATGATAAGACACCAACAAAGGAAGTGGTGTGTTATGGATGCAGAACGCCTGGGCATTTCCTCTCTGAGTGCCCAGAGAATCAGAAGAAAGAGAAGAGAAAGGGAAAAGGACTCCAAAAAGCAGTTCACCAGCAAACCCTCTTCCAGCAAGCACAAGAGGAAGGAAAAGGGGTTTGTAGCTGAGACTTGGAGTGAGACTGAAGAGGAGACAACATCTTCAAGCTCCAGTGAAGATGAAGAAGAAAAGAGAGCAAAAGAGGTTTGCCTCATGGCAATTGATGCCTCAAGAAGCAATTCAGAAGAAGGAGAGTCAGACAATGAGGAAGCTTCTGAATCAGAAACTGATCAAGTATTATCATTGTTTGATTATAATTCAGAATCTTTTAAATTAGACTTTAAAATCATGTGTTTAGACTTAATCAACTCTGAGAAGGAAATCAAACTTCTCAGAGATAAGCAAGTTAACTATGATAGCTTAGTATTAGAAAATACTAAATTAAAAAATGAAATAGATATATTTAGTGAACAAATCATCCTTCTGAAAGATGAATTAAATAAGGCAAAACAGCTAGAAGAATCACTAAATGGAAGAAGTAAACAACTAGCATAAATCACTAACACATCTAATGCTAGATTTAATGGAAGTAGGCTAGGATTAGGTGCCTCATCTAGTGAACCACCTTTTATTCAGAAAAACCATCTATCACAACCCATAAACTTTATTTTTGAGAAAGGAAAGAAGAATACTGATCAAGTAAATAAGGTAAATAAAATTCTTGAACAAATTAAAACTAAGGACAAAATGGAAAAACAGAAAACACCAAGTAAAAACAAAGTTCAGCAATTTTTGTCGAACTCAGATCGACGAAAAGGGGCCAGTTTGTCGAACCCAGATCGACGAACTCTGAACGCCAACTATAGTTATCATTATTCGTCTAACTGCGATCGACGAACTTTGTATGGTTCGTCGAGCAGAGATTAACGAACGTGGGGCGCAGAGAATGAACATGTTTATTCTCTAGGCAGAGATTGACGATCTCAACCCAATTCATCGAACTCTGGTCGACGAACTTACATAAATTCGTCGAACCCAGGAAGACCTAACCAAAACTTTAACTTTAATAGAAACTTAAATACTTCTAGGAAATCATTTAATCCCCTAGCTGACTGGACCATTCCACCTAGGAGATACCACCCCCTAGAATATAAATCACAGCCATAATTTTCTATTATTTCTAGTTTCTCCTATCAGCCATACAAAGGGCCCAAGGTAACCTGGGTCAAAAATCACTAACTGTTTATATTGCAGGTAAAAAAGTGTCCCGGGTTAAATGAAACTTGGTACCTGGACAGTGGCTGCTCCAAGCATATGACTGGCAGCAAGGACATCCTGTTCAACTACAAGTCCAAGTTGGGGCCAAAGGTTATCTTTGGTGACTCAAAATGTGGTCAGTCAGAAGGAATTGGAGAAGTAAAAATAGGAGTTGTCACATTCAGAAAAGTGACATATGTAAGTGGACTAAAGCATAACCTCATCTCCATAAGTCAATTATGTGATGATGGTTATCAGGTATACTTTAACCCTTCAACTTGCTCTATTATTGATAAAAACAACCAAACTGTTTTAACTGGAAGTAGACAAGGCAACATGTATCTAGTAAATTTTTCTTCTGCCACTACTGATATCTGCTTACTGAATTTAACTAGTAATCAGAATGATTTATTGCACAAAAGACTAGGACATATAAATCTGAAAAATATAGCTAGGTTATCTAAGCACAGCCTTGTTAGAGGTCTACCTTCTGCTCCCTACAAGAAGGAAGGTCTCTGCAGGGCTTGTCAATTAGGCAAGCAAACTAAAACTAGCTTCAAGTCAATTAATAAGAGTGATTCACCTAGGACCTTGTACTTGCTTCACTTGGATCTTTTTGGACCCATAGCTGTACAAAGCCTAGGAGGGGAATCTTACACTTTAGTTATAGTGGATGACTTCTCCAGGTTCAGTTGGGTTTTCTTTCTGAGAACAAAGTCAGATACATTCAAGGTTCTTACAGATTTTCTCAGGACCATACAGATTGAGTTCTCTACTCATGTTGCATTGATCAGAAGTGATCATGGCACAGAGTTTGAGTCTCTTCTTATGCATGAGTTCTGTGAGAAGGAAGGTATCAGGCATTGCTTCTCAGCTCCTAAAACTCCCCAACAAAATGGTGTAGCAGCAAGGAAAAATAAAACACTCATTGAATCTGCAGGTACATTACTTGCTGATGCATACATGCCACTAACCTTTTGGGCAGAGGCTGTAAGCACAGCAAACTATGTCCTAAATATGAGTTTAATTCACAAACTAAATAATAGGACTCCCTATGAATTGCTCAAAGGGAAGAAACCTAAAATTAACTATTTTAAAGTATTTGGTTGTACATGTTATATACACAATAACAACAAGAAATACATTAGAAAGTTTGAAGCTAAGGCTGAAGTGGGAGTTTTTCTAGGATACTCCCAAGTAAGCAAAGCTTATAGGGTATTTAATAAATCAACCTTAAAAGTTGAAGAGTCTATTCATGTGTCATTTGATGAGACTAACATGTAATACAAGGAGAAAGAAGTTTCTACCATAAGCAATTTGCAGGTACCCCACTTGTGTGACACATTGGATGGACTAAACCTCACCCAAGAGGTTCCCACTCATCCCTTTCCACAGGTCATTGAAGATAGTGAAGAAGATGAAGCTGAAGAACATGAGCCTCAACCAACAGCAAATATAATTCCACAAGAGGAATTTATTCAAAATGTTGTTGCACAATCAACTCCACCCACTGATTTTGTCACACTTAGGGATCATCCCAGATCTCAAATAATTGGAGACATTTCAGTAGGTGTACAGACAATGCATCAACTCAACCAAGACTTGATGCATGCCTGTTTTCTCTCTCAGGTTGAACCTCTAACCATTCATGATGCTGAGCAAGATCCCCACTGGATCCTTGCAATGCAAGAGGAACTAAACTAATTTGAGAGATGTAGAGTTTGGGATTTGGTTCCAAGACCCCAAAACTACCCAGTTATTGGAACCAAATGGGTTTTCAGGAATAAGCTTGATGCCCAAGGAGTCATTGTGAGGAACAAGGCTAGGCTTGTTGCTCAAGGATATAGGCAAGAGGAAGGAATTGACTATGATCAGACCTTTGCACCAGTTGTAATGTTGGAAGCTATAAGGATTTTCCTTGCATATGCAGCTTTTAAAAGGTTCAAAGTCTTTCAAATGGATGTGAAGAGTTCCTTCTTAAATAGAGTACTACAAGAAGAGGTTTATGTAGAACAACCTCCAGGTTTTGTTTCTCCAACTTATCCCTCTTATGTTTTTAGATTAAATAAGGCTCTTTATGGTCTAAAGCAAGCTCCAAGAGCTTGGTATGAGACCGTGGTAAGTTTTTTATTTGAGCATAAATTTACAAGAGGAACTGTAGATAAAACTTTATTCACTAGACATCATAAGGACCAAATTTTGTTAGTACAAATCTATGTAGATGACATCATATTTGGCTCTACAGATTCCAAATTGTGCAAGAGGTTTTCTGACCTCATGCATTCTAAATTTGAAATGAGTGGCATGGGAGAGCTTTCATATTTTCTTGGTGTCCAAGTGAAACAACTTCCTGATGGCATCTTCATCTCACAAGCAAAATATGCTAAAGAACTTCTAAAGAAGTTTGGGATGGCTGATGCCTCAGCAAAGAAAACTCTCATGGCCACAAATGCTGTTGTGGACTCTGATATACCAGCAAAACCTGTAGATCAGAAACTTTATAGGGGCATTATTGGGTCCCTATTATACCTCACAGCAAGTAGGCTAGATATTATGTTTGCTACATGCCTTTGTGCTAGGATTCAAGTGAACCCTAAAGAATCTCATCTAATTTTCTTAAAAAAGATTTTAAGATATATAAAGAGTTATCCTGATCTAGTCCTATGGTATCCTGCTGAATCAGAATTTGAGTTAACTGGATACACTGATGCTAATTTTACTGGATGCATGGTAGATAGAAAAAGTACTTCAGGAACTTGTCAGTTCCTGGGTATGAGACTAGTATCTTTGTTTTGTAAGAATCAAACATCAGTGTCAACATCCACTGCTGAAGCAGAATATATTGCAGCAGGCAGCTGTTGTTCATAGATGTTGTGGATACAAAATCAACTTCTAGATTATGGGTTCAACTTAAATAATTCAACCCTATTCTGTGATAATACTAGTGCTATAGTCATAGCAAAAAATCTAGTTCATCATAGTAGGACAAAGCATATTGATATAAGACATCATTTCATTAGGGAGTGTGCAGACAAAAATAAGATTATACTAGTCTATATCTACACTGATTTATAGAAAGCTGATATATTCACCAAACCTCTGGATGAGCAAACTCATGCTTTCTTTCTAAATCAGCTGGGAATGATAAATGGAGAAGACTTAACTTAAGTTCTGTCTGCATTCGACGAATTTTCCAAAGTTCGTCGAACGGAGTTCGACGAACCGGGGAAGGTTTGAGAGATATTCGTCGAACGGAGTTCGCCGAATTCTCTGTGTGAAACAATTTTCGTCGACCAGAGCTCAATGAACTTTGCTTCAAAAGTCATTCGTCGACCGGAGTTCGACGAATTGTCTTCAAGACTTCTGAATGAGATCGACGAATTATTCATTATTAATTCATTTCGTCGACCTCAGTTCGAAGAATTCATTTCATTTTCGTGGAACGGAGTTTGTCGATTCATATTCAGGAAAACCTTATATATAGGTTTTCTTCGACCTCCATACTGCGCTTTCTGTTCTCTTGCACTTGATCGCCGTTTTCTCTGTCTTTCTTGCAGGTGATCTCAATGGCGATTCCAGCAGGAGCTCTAGCCGCTATGAAGTTTGACACTGGCTTTGATGTCGACTTCGAATCATTCCAGCACTCAGACCCAATCTTTCTATATATTCTGGAACTTCTGGAAGAACAGAATCTAAAGAAACTGATGACCACCAGGATAAAGTTAGCAGGAACAGAAATCAGAGAATGGGTCTATACTTCAACCACTTCTGAAGACAATACTATGACGGTATCAATCGCCGGTAACACTGTCTCCTTAACCCCCGCTTTTTTAACTGAAATATTTGGTTTGACAAATGGCGAAGAGGATTTAGAAATTGATTCAGAAGAATTTAATATGATGCTAAATCTGATGGGTTATGCTGGTGACAACCCACATAAATTGTTCGAAGAGGCATTTGTCTGCAGCATACAAGTTCCTGGCAGACATAGTTGGGAAGGTCCTGCTTGGCAAGCATACTGCCCATGACTACATAACAAGATATCAGTTCTTGGTCATGTGTGCAGTAATAAACAAGAAGCAAATAGACTGGGCACAACTTCTGTTTGACTTGATAAAGAAGAAGAATACCAAGAAGGAAGTATGTTTTGGAAGGATCCTAGGGATCTTCCTCAAGGAAAAGGCTGTTGAATCACTGATCTCCCAGACCATATTCATTAATGCCAGTAAAAGGCTCACATGTGCCTTATTTGGCAGGTGGGAGAGGACAAACACCAAGCCCACTAAGGCTTCTACCTCTTCCACCCCAGCTTCTGAAGGCATCAGGGCTGTTAAAGCCACTCCCACACCTGCTGAGGAGATTCATCCCACTCCACCATCTCTTCCAGCACCCCTTCTAGCCAAACAACTCACTTCCTCTCCCATTATTTCTTCAACACCCCAATCACAACAGCACCCTCATGTGCCTACTCCACCTCCATCTCCACCACTCGACATCACTGACATTCCATCTTCCCCTCTTCTAGAAAATCCACAACCAACACCTCCTAAATCACCTCACCACACCTACATTCCTACACCACCACAGTCTCCGCTTCCCCCATATTTATCATCCATACCATCTTACATCCTACCAACAAACACCTTGATGCAAGATGCCACCCCTCCATCCTCATCACCATAAAATCTCAACATACCTGATGTTCCACCATCCATTCCATCACTGGTTGCCACCTCTTCCACACCAATTGTAACACCACCTACCACTTTCTCTCTGGACCCCTCTACCATATCCTCTATCATCACCCTTATCACTCCCATTCTTAAATCCCTCATAGCAGAGGCCATTACACCTCTTGCTACTACCATTACCTCTTTATCTACCCAAATCTCTGCTCTTACTGCTGCCCCCTCCTCAGTCAGGGGCCTGGCCTCAGTCCCCACTGAAACCAGGCAGGGGGAGATGCCTGATGATGAAGCAGCAGCAACAGCTTCAGATACTTTCAGCACCAGCACCAACAGAGACTTCAGCCCCAGCAGCATACACAGATTGTATAGATACAGATTTAATTGATTTAATTGATTTTATTGATACTAATATGGACATTGATGAAACTGTTGGTGATTTTATCCTCAATCCCACAGTTAATTTACAAGAATTGCTGCAAAGTTTTGACATTGTACATATGCAGTATCTTCCAGAAGACCTCACTAAGCCACAGTTGGTTATTGTTCCTTATACTCCTCCTATCAGTCTAGAAGTTGCTAAGCAACTCTGTGACAGTTTTGAAATTTCAGTTTCTGCACCAACCTCTACAGTCATTCCATCCTCTCCAGAAGCTATCTCAGCACCAATCTTTGTGATGGATGACTCCCCTATGCCAGATCTAGATGAGCTGATCTTGGCTGACATTGAAGAAGAAAATAAGGCAGCAGCTGAAATTTCTGTCTCGGATACTTCTGACTCTTATATAGTCTCTTCTTACACTCCTGCTGACACTCCAGCTCTTGAAACTTCTTCCCCTGCTCTAGAAAAGACTGCCACTTATGATAAAGCCTTGAAAGCATTGGATGCTCTGTATGATAACCCTCAGTGTTCTGGCAGTGAAGATGATGAAGATGATGATGAAGAAGATTCAGATGAAGAAACTGCTAAGAAGAAGAAGGAAATGATGTCAAAGAAAAGGAAAGCCCCTCCTCCTCCTGCTGCTAAGCCAAGCTTCTTTGAATGACACCCCATTCTACATCCTTCAAAATATTACCCCTTATAAAGGAATGCCAGCATGGATGTGGTTGTCTAAGAATCAGCAAAAGGAGAGGAAAAGAAGTAGGAAATATTCTCCTCCACCAGTTCAGAGATATAGAAGAGATCCACCTCCTCCAGCAGCTGGTGCCACTGGATCTAGCTCTCAGAGATCTGCCCCTATGCAAACTTATCAGAGACATCAAGGGAGATCCTCTGGAAGCAGTCAGCAAAGACGTCATTCTTCAGGAAATCAACAACAGCAACATCAACAACATCAACAGCATCAGCAGCAACAACCAACTCTCTCTGCAAAATAGAAAACTGACAGTCCCAACAAGCCAGATTCACCTCCTATTCCTTTTGAGGATCCTGAGACAGCAAACACTGCTAGAATGGCTAGATTTCAGGAACTTGTTGTTCTGTCCTTAATTAATAAAGCAAAAGCTTAAGGCAAAGACATATCAGAATATACGACTATGTCAAAATACAGGAAGGAAAAACTAAAAAGATTTGATAAAGCAAACAAACTGTTTAATGTTGATGATTACATGAAACTCCATCCTGAAGCAGTTGTCCTTAGAACTACATCTCTAAAGATTATTGGGGTAGCTGATATGACAATGACAAAGGCACAGGCTTTGGATCCAAAGAGAGAAATTATCTTTACCAAGCCAGGAGAAAAGCCTAAAGAGGACAAGACCATAGAGAAGAAGTAGAAGAAGTAATCTTTACTTTGTTTTAATTTCTTTACTCTTCTTCCTACACTTACTTTCAAACTATTTTGTTTGTTTAAACAAAGCCTATGTACATATATATATGATGCATGTGTTAGTAATTCTCTGCCAGATATATCCTTTTCTTACTTTGTTTATCTTTATGTTTATGTTTTGAGTCTATTAGTGACCTCACCCAAATAGGGGGAGATTGTTGGATTCCTAGTTGATTTGGGCTAGGTTCACTAACTTAGGATGTGACCCAACATGTATAGCCAGGGTCAAATTTGTGTCCTAGAGTGTAGGCCAAGTCCTTAGAGTCAATATCAGATGGACCAGCTATCAACAAGACCATCAGACTCAAGACTTAGAAGATTTCAAGACTAAGTAAAATGAGTTCGACGTTCGTCCCAGGTCGACGAAAGGCATTCTCAGCTCGACGATCTTGAGATATTTCTATGAGCTGAGCTCGACGATCTGCATTCTCTGGTCGACGAAAACTGGGATACTTCAACATACTAAAGATAGGGTAACTCCAGATTTTTCTAAGTCCAACTTCAGGCTTTGGTCGACGAACAAGATTCTGAGCTCGGCGAACTTGGACCACAAGTTCACAACTTCTCAGGTCGACGAAGTCAACTTCTCAGGTCGACGAACTCAGTACTCTACTCGACGAATTCTGGAACCAGAAGATTTGTGTCGACACTTAGGGCATGTGTCGACGCCAACTTATGTTGATACCAGAAAGCTTATGTCAACACCAGAAGATTTGTGTCTACACCAAGATTATTAGTCGACACCAACTATGTTGACACCAGAAGACTTTTGTCGACACACAGAATATCAGTCAACACAAAATATTTGACTAAGTCCAGAACTATTGCTGAACTCCAGACGACGAATGCAATTGTCAGCTCGACGAACCTCAGACAGAAAAGGCAAAGGTTCTGAAGCATGCAAGTTATGTTATCAGCTAGACGAACTTGGAACTCAGCTCGACGAACAGAAGCTGTCTGGTCGACGAATACAAAATCTCAGTTCGATGAACTAGTAACTCAGCTCGACGAATTCTTTTATTCGTTCGACGCTTCCAGACTTAGCCATTTCTGGCATTCAATCCTCAAATGCAATAATTCCTGACAGATTAAATGCTCAAACATTCTCTGAATGTAGCCGTTAGAGGAAGCATTAATTACAGTCTTCTTCAGGAATATTACTTGCAGATTTTCCACGGGACAGTTGACGAAAATGATTAAATGCCGATTATTCTCAATGCGTCAGCATTAATTACAGATAGGATTCAAATTTTTGAATAGACATCGAAGAAAAGAAGATAGACAGATGCGCAAGCTAGACAACACGAGAGCACAAGAAAATACTCAGTCAAAAAATACAGACAGATAGACTGACTACAAGATTTCACATACAGCACCAGAAAAGCTTCACACAAAAACTCATTCTGAAGCTTACAGTGATAGGCAGTGATAATCAGAAGAAGAAGAAGAACTATAATATATCAAGAGTCTTCTTCTTCAACATTTTCTCCAGGACTTCTCCAAGGACAACAGATATCAAATCAGTCAAGAAGATCCTGCATCACTACTTGTCAAGAACACTGATTGAAGACCTATCACCCTATAGCAAAGCTCCAGATCTTTCCTAAATCATTCTACATCTCAGGGGGAGCTTTTGCTAACATCATTCCACATAAGTCTTCTCTCTGATTGTTGACAGAGAAGACAAAATCACTCTCTCACCCCCTCCTGTACAAAGGGTTGTCATCTCCCTTCAAAAGTGATTCCTGGTTGCAAGTCTCCTTACCAAACGACTTGAGTTGGTTTTTGGGGACCTGATCAAAACCTACTGGTGTCAGGCACCTGATCAAAAATCTGAGTGGATTCCTACCAAGAGTGGTAGAAGAGTGGATGTACCCAGTTGAGGGGGAACCACTATAAATTTCTTGTGTTGTTTGGTTGCTTATCTTTTTCTTTTTGTTTTTTTGCTGTGTGGCTGTGATTAGGTAGATTTTTATCTGATTTACAATTTTCTATCACTGCACCTTTCAGTTTACAGCAAAAGCTGTAACAGCACTTTTTGTTTTGGGACCTAACAAATTTTTAATATACTCTATTCACCCCCCCCCCCCCTCTATATTATTATAGATCTAACCCTCACTTTCAGGCTTGAACTTGGGCTAGCCTATTTGGGCTAGGTTGACACAAGGTAGGCTTGGGTTGACCTTGGTCTTTTTGACCTTTTTGGTTGCCCCTAAAGAGTCCCTGGTGTCTCATTGATCTCTCATAAGATCTAGGTAGGGTTGGATAGGGCTGACTTGGCACCTTGGAGGTCACTTGACCCCTGGTAAGGGCACTTTGACGACTTTAGGGCAAGAGTTGACTTAGGTCAACATGACCATTTGGGTTGAACCCAATGGGCCCTTGGTGACTCGTTGGTCTCCCCTAAGGTCTAGGAAGGATTATGTAGGGTTACCTCACACTTTGGAGGTCACCTACCCTTAGTAAGGGTACTTTGACCATATTAGGGGCTTGAGTTGAGTTGGGTCAACTTGGCCTCTAGGGATGACCACAATGTGTCCTTAGTGACCCATTGACCTCACTGTAGGGTTAGGATGGCATGGGTGGGGACCACTTGTCTAGGGGAAGGTCAATTGACCCTAAGTAGGCTAGTTTGACCCATTTAGGGTTAGGGTTGACTTGGGTCAACTTAGTCTCTTTGATTGACCTCAATGGGTCCTTGTGGCTCTAATGGGCCTCCTAAAGTGTTTGGGGTGTTTTGGTAGGGTCTTGGGGTCAAGATGTAGCCCTGTGGTCATCCTAAACTATTATTTAGAATTCTACTATTTGCACACCATGATGATTTCCAACTTCATGCCTAAGCTCACTTGGTCTTCTTGAGCTTCCTAGGGTTTTGTCATGACCTAGTCATGACAAAAACACTCTTAGGGGTCTAGTTGGAAATGGGATGTTACACATCAAATCTTAGTTGAGTTGATATCTTGTTTGCACACCAACTGATATGTCTCCAATCACTTGAGATATAGGGTAATCTCTAAGTGTGACAAGATCAGTAGGAGGAGTTGGTTCAGCAACAGCATTAGGAATTAATTCCTCTTGTGGAATTATGTTTGTTGTTGGTGGTTCAGTAATCATTTCAAAAATATCATCTTCACTGTTTCTTCGGTATGTAGAGAGGGATGTGATGTAGCCTCATTGGTGAGGTTTAAAACATCCAATTTCTCACACAATTGGGGTACCTGCAATAAATCACTGGTAGAAGAATCATTCTCCTTGTAATACATATTAGCTTCATCAAAGGTTATATGTACAGATTCTTCCATTTTTAAGGTTGGTTTATTGAAAACCCTATAGGCCTTGCTGATTTGGGAATATCCAAGAAAATTCTCACTTCAGCTTTGGCTTCAAACTTTCTAAGATGTTTCTTGTTATTATTATGAATATAACATCTACAGCCAAAAATTCTAAAGTAATCTATTTTAGGTTTCCTTCCTTTGAGTAGTTCATAGGGAGTCTTTCCCTTAAGTTTATGTATTAAATTTCTATTCGGGACATAATTTGTTGTGATTACAGCCTCTGCCCAAAAGGATAGGGGCAAGTAAGCATCTGCAAGCAATGTATTTGCAGCTTCAATGAGGGTTCTCTTTTTCCTTTCTGCTACCCCATTTTGTTGAGGAGTTCTAGGAGCAGAGAAACAATGTCTGATATCTTCCATCTCACAGAATTCTTGCATAGGAAGAGATTCAAACTCAGTACCATGATCACTTATGATCAATGCAACTGGAGTAGAGTACTCAATCTTTATTCTCTTAAGAAAGTCTGTAAGAACTTTAAAATTATCTGACCTGTTTCTCAAGAAGAACACTCAAGTGAACCTAGAAAAGTCATCTATAATACCTAAGGTATAAGATTTCCCTCTCAAGCTCTGTACAGCAATGGGTCCAAATAGATCCATATGTAGCAGGTACAGAATTCTGGGTGAATCACTCTTATTAATAGATTAAAAGCTATTTTTGGTTTGCTTGCCTAATTGACAAGCCCTGTAAAGGCTTTCCTTCTTGTAGGGGCAAGAAGGCAATCCTCTAACAAGGTTGTCCCTAGAGAGTTTACCAATATTTTTAAGATTAACATGTCATAATCTCTTATGTCATAATTCATTATTATTAATGATTTGATTAAATAAGCAAATTTCTGACCTAGCAGATTTGAAGTTTACTACATAGATGTTTCTATGCCTAAGACCAGTTAAGACAGTTATATTATCTATAGAAGATATAATGCAAGAAGAATGGTTAAAGGATACCTGATAACCTTCATCACATAATTGGCTTATGAATCAGGTTATGTTTTAAACCACTCACATAGGCAACTTTCTTGAAAGTGACAGCCCCAATCTTTGCATTTCCATAGCCTTCAGTCTGGCCACAGTTGGAGTCACCAAAAATCACTTTTGGACCAATCTTGGACTTGTAGTTTGTTAAATTATCCTTGCTGCATGTCTTGTGCTTTGAGCATCCACTATCCAGATACCAATGTTCCTCTCTGGTAGGATAGACTTTCACCTGAAAAATAAAAATTAGGAGTTCTTGACACAGGTAACCTTGGGTCCTTGATTCTTTACAAATTTAAAACTAGAAATATAAGAACATTCAGGTTGATTTTTATATCCTAGGGGGTGAAATTTCCTAGGTGGAATTATCCATTGGGTAAATGGGTTGACAAATTCTTTTGATTGATTAAGTGTTTTGGGGTAATTAAAGTTTCTGTTAATTTGAACTAGGGTCGACGAATTCAGATAAGTTCGCCGAACTGAGTTCGATGAATAGGGATGAGTTCGCCGAACTCCGCTCAAAGAATGGAAATATTCATTCTCTGTGCCCCAATATCGTCAATCTCGGCTCGACGAACCATATTGGTTTTGTCGATCGTATTTCGAAGAATAATTATAATAAAAGTCTGCGTTCTGAGTTCGTCGATTTGAGTTCAACGAACTGTACACATTTCGTCGATCTGAGTTTGACGAAATCTGTTGAACGTTGTTATGCTTAAGGTTTTTCTTGTTCTTCTTCTTTTTCTTGGGTTTCTGTTTTAATTCAGTTGGTTTGTTATTCTCATTAGTCTTTTCTTTACCCTTTTCAGATATGAATTTAATGGGGGTTGAGAGATTGTTTTTCTGAATTAGATGAGGTTGGCTTGATGAAGCACTCAAGCCCAGCTTTCCATTAAGCCTAGCATTTACAGTGCTTGTGATGTCCATCAATTTGATGCTTCTCCCATTTAGGGATTTTTCAAATTGCTTAGCCTAATTTCAGTTTAATCTTTAGAGTATTAATCTCTTCAGAAGATATAACTAGTTTGTCTTTTAGTTATATCTTCTGAAGAGTTCAATATTTTCAGATAACAAATTTTCTTGTTCAATTAGCTTATCTCTGACAAGTTTGATTTACTTCTCAGATTTGATCAAATCATTACATAATAATTTAAATTCAGTTTAAAATTGTTCAGAAGTAAAATCAAATGAGGATATTACCTGATCCTCTTCAGCCTCGGAACCTTCTGCTTCTGATTATTCAGTTTCTGATGGGTTGCTTGATGCATTGATAGCCATCAAGCAAGCTTCTTTTGCTCTAGCTTCTTCTTTATCTTCACTGGAGCTGGAAGATGATGATTTTTCTTTTGTTTCACTGCAGGTTTCAGCAACAAAACCTTTTTTCATCCTCTTGTGCTTGATGGAAGAGGTCTTGCTGTAGTGTTTCTTGGAGTCCTTGTCTTTCTATTTGTCTTTCCTCCGCTTCTCTGGACACTCAGGTAGAATGTGTCCATGCTTTTTGCAACCAAAGCAGACAATCTCCTTGGTAGGAGTTTTGTCAAAACTTGGTCTGTCATCTTGCCTTGTTGACCTTCTTCTGAAGTCTTTCCTAGCCATTTTATAGAATGTACTTTTGCTAACAGACTCATCAGCTCTTCATTTGTTGTTAGAGTTTTAGATTCTTCAGATGCCTTTAAGGCAATGCTTTGCTCTTTTCTTCCTGATGTAGAAGTCTTCTGCTCAGCTGCTTCTCTTGTCTTTATAAGCTGCTCATAAGATTTGAGCTTGCCTAGAAGAGCCTCAGTGGAAATTTCATTTAGACTTTTGGCCTCCTTGATTTGCCAAATCCTAGAATCCTATGAGCTAGGGAAGCACATAAGGATTTTGTCATTTATCTCAGTAAGTGAGATATTCTTGTCCAGATTCTTCAGCTCATTGATAATTAGGCTGAGTCTGTTGTACATGACAGCTACTGACTCAAATTCATCTTTCTTGAAATTTTCATATTGAGAGATAAGATAAGATCTTCTGTCCTTTCTCTCATCAGCTGATCCTGCAACCATTTGGTTTATAGAGTCTCAAATTTCTTTTGTTGAAGTGCATTCAGCAACCTTGGAAAAGATGTCATCAGACATAGTTTGTGACAGAATGTTCATGGCTTTAGCATCATCCATCTTCAACTTCTTCTGAGCTTCTGTCCACTCATGTAGTGGAACTGCTGAGGTGCTTGTTGATGTAGAGGCAGAAGGAGTATGGGGACCTGTCAAAATAGAATTGTAGATCTCTTCATCAATAGAGTTCATATATAATCTGATTCTTGCCTTCCAGATTGCAAACTAATTCAGATTGCAGACTGGAGGTCTGGTGCTTGAATATTCTTTATTTTGTGTCATGATATAAGAAAGACACTAGAGATAATAGGATCTATCAAATATCTTTTAGTTCAGGTGTTAGCCTGTGAAACCAAACAACCTCCCTGTGATACCAATTGAAAGTGAGGGATAGATCTGCTTGACTCTAGAGGGGGGTGAATAGAGTATTTTAAAACTTTAATTTGTTTTTACAGCGGATTAAAATAAGTGATAAGTATATGTATAAAGAGAAAAAAAACAATCACAGCACAAAGAAATAAACAATAGAGCATTCCAGACGACACAAGAAATTTATAATGGTTCCCCTAAACTTGGGAACATCCACTCTTCTACCACCCTGGTAGGAATCCACTAAGAGGTTTTTGATCAGGTACCTTGCCACCACAGGTTTTTGCTCAGGTGCCCTGTCACCACAAGATCTATTTTTTTCAAGGGAGATCTAACAACCCTTTTGAGCTTTTGATCAGGTGCCCAAAACCAAATTAAGTCTTTTGATCATGAGACTTAACAACCAAAGGGGTTAACTTTTGAAAAGAGTTATAACCCATTACACAGTTGAAAATGAAAAGTGATGTTGTCTTCTCTTTCTCAAACAACTGAGAAGACTTTAGTGGATGATTTTGTCAAAGCTCCCCCTGAGATGTAAAATGGTTCGAAAAGATGAGAGCTTTGCACAGGGCGTAGGCCTTGATGAAGATCTTCAAAAAACTTCTTAGACTGATGTAGATGAGTTGTCCTGTTGAAGTCTGAAGCAGAAACTGAAGAATACTAAAGATCTGGGTGTTGATGTTCTTCTTCAATTTCCTATAGAAGGCAATCTGTTTCTCTGTAAAACTTCTATCAGTTGTTCTGTGACAGATCTCTTGTCAACACTCTATTATCCTTCTGAAGAGGAGAATTTTCCTTTTTATATTTTGAAGGACTTCGACAATTTGAAATTTGAATCCCGGAATTAATGCTGAAATCCTTGGAGTTTAAACGGCTGGAATCTGTCTTAAATGTGTTTTCTCAACTGTCTCAATAAATAAGTCACGTAATTACTCTATGAAATCCATAATTAATGCTGCCAAGTAACGGTCATATTCTTGAGAATATAAGCATTAATTATCAGAGAATTACTGCATTAGAATAATCCAAACTGAAATCAAACTGAGAGAAAATGCCAAACTGATACTAAGAGAAATTGTCGAACTCTGAACAGATTTCATCGACCTGAACTCCAAGTTTGTCGAGCTGAGAAATCGTCTTCGTCGATCTGAGAAATTGTCTTTGTCGAGCTGAGCTCCATGTTCGTCGAGCTGAGGTAGAATTTCGTCGACCAGAGAACTTGAGAGAAGAGGGAAGATCGTCGACCTGAGCTCCAAGTTCGTCGAGCTCAGCTCAGAGTAGAGACTCTGAGTTCGTCGATCTGCGATCGATGATCGTCGAGCTGAGTTCAAAGTACTTCGAACTGATTCTCTGAACTCTTAAAGACAGCATTTCTTCTATGTCTGGATCTCTGATTTCTTTGAGGGCTGGATCAATGCTTGTCTAACCTAGTCAAACTGACCTAGACCTAGAACTAACAACTTGACCCTAGGCTATACATGGAGGGTCAATAACCTAATAGTGAACCTAGCCCAAATCCAAACTAGGGATCCAACAGTGGCTATATACATTGCTAAGTCTGAGTATATCTCTGCAGGAAGCTGTTGTGCACAACTCATATGGAAAAAACATCAGCTAGAGGACTACAATCTGAAGGTAAGTCATTCTCCTTTGTATTGTGACTCATCAATTGCAATTTCTATTGCTAAAAATCTTGTCTCACATAGCAGGACTAAGCATATAAAAATTAGATATCACTTTTTTAGAGAACACGTAAAGAGTGAAGATATCCGCCTTGAATTTGTCTCCACTGACAATCAAGTTGATGATATCTTCACTAAGCCATTGGATGAAGCTAAGTTCAATTTCTTTAAAATTGAGTTAGAAATGTTTAATGTTGAAAGATTCAGGGCATTAAGTGTTTCAGTTGTAGATTAAATTCTCTACATTTTTTACTTTACCTTCATGCTTAAACAAGTGTGTTATGTCGGTAGATTGATAGCTATTAATTACCTCAATTATCTAGTTTGCACAGTTATTTTGTCAACTGCTAGCAAACCCTTAGTAGTAGGTTAGGTTAACAACCTTTACCATAAAAAAGTAACAAGATGGCTCAGTTAACTATCAACTATTAATGTATGGCTAACTTATTTTGACAATGTTCATAGAAAAATAGTTAGTTCAGCTGAAACAATTGAGAAAGGTTCAATTGAACCGCTGGGACTGCTGAAATAGTCTCAGCGGTTCACACAGGTATATGAATTACCCCGTGCCAGCGGGTTATC
The DNA here is from genome assembly GCA_039583875.1 of Platanthera guangdongensis. Classification (NCBI taxonomy): domain Eukaryota; kingdom Viridiplantae; phylum Streptophyta; class Magnoliopsida; order Asparagales; family Orchidaceae; genus Platanthera; species Platanthera guangdongensis. Next base: position 156,369,943 of record CM077147.1, on the reverse strand, counting down.
AATCTGTCTCAGCAGAACTGTTGATATGGGTTGATAAAAATCAAATCAACTTATTTTAATTGTCAAATCAATAGAAACAATAATCAAGGTAGTCCTCTCACCTCCAAAACACTACATATAAATAAAGGCTAAGTAAATCGAAAGTCATTAAACCCTATTCTCTTTCCAAGCCGTCGAGACCAAACCCGTCTCAGCATATCATCTTCCAGCTTCAATTGCGCCAAAGTCTTCAAAAGATCTGCAGGAAGTCTATGAGATTGTAAGGAATGGATTTATACATGTATCAGTGGAGATAAGAGAAGTCATAAGGATGTTGAATGCCCTAGGTTTAAAATATATCCTCTCTAAACCTACCTCCATCCCGAGAGATGAACTATTGGAATTTTTCTCCATTATAAAGCTTTCCCCAAAAAAGACATCATTGAAATCCAAAATTGGAGGGATGAGGATCAAGATTACTCCAAGGATGCTGGCTAAGGCCCTTCAGTTACCTTCTCTTGACAATGATGAAGAAGATGACATCTCCAATAAGGACAGAGATAGTGCATTGGAATGGTGTGAGTACAGTGATGTCAAGATTGGATCTCTAAGAAGGAAAAACTTCAACCAGAAAGGAAAATTACATGTAGACATAGTTGGGAAAGCCATTTTATGCAAGCTTGGATCACATGACACCATATCCAAGTACATGTTTGAGATAATCACCAGGATTATACTACAGAAGAAGACCTTATGGGCCAATGTCATCCTCCAGTGGATAATTGACTGTCTGTAGGATACAAATATGGGAAGAATCGTGCCCCTTTACCTGATCAACTCCTATCCAGACAGCTTCAACAAGAAGCAAGGAGTCAGTATTCATTATCTGAAAAGGATGGACATCAAGAAATTGGAAAAATTCTCAAGAGTTCTTCCTCTAGTTCAACCCTCTGAAGGAAAGGACAAGTCCAAGGACAAAGGAAAGAAAGTTCTGGGGGCTATTAATTCAGAATCTAGTTCTGAATATGATTCAGAATCTGCATCCCCAGCAGATGTTGGTCTTCAGGTTGACATTGATCAAATTCAGTCCTCTACAAGTGTTCAAGCTAATAATGAAACAGTCAAAAATCCAATTGGCGGAGAGAATGTTGATGAAATCCATGTTGCTCTTGATTCTACATATATTGCTTCAGAAAGTGTTGCGCATAATGTGCCTAATGCTCCAGTTACTTCTGATAAGGAAGAGCCAATGGAACCAACAAAGGTTCTTGAAGACTATCTACGTTCATCTATTCTAGAAGAGGTGAATGTACCTTCTGAGGAGGAGCTTGTACCAATCGATGAGCTAGCTATCAATAAGATTGATGATGTTGCAGATGATCATGGTAATTCAGATAATGCTGTTGATGTAGATATGGATGATGATGATAGCATTTCTATTAATGATATAAATATTAGGGGGAGTCTTTAAAGGACCTCGATCAGGGTAAGACTAATCCATCCACTCTCCATAAGTATGATGATAAAGAGGATCAAGGGAAAAATTCTCCTGTGATCAATCTTCCACCTTCAATAACGACAGATACCTCCCTTCTCAGTTTTTTCAAGGCTCTATTGGATGAGCAAGCCACTTCAGTTAAAGCTTACACAGACAAGTCCATCTCTGAAGTAAAAGCTGAGTTGTTGATAGAAATCCAAACTATGAAGATGAGACTGTTCACCTGAACAGAGAGATGACTAGCTGGTGTGATAAAGCAGCCTGCACAATCAAAGCATAATCTTCAATACTAAGCTCAATGGACAAAAGCTTAAAATTTTATGCTACTGATATGGGGTATGTAAAGAACTTTGTAAGCCAGACTGATGATGTTATCAGGGAAAATGCAGATCATATAAACAATCATATTACTAATATTGTTGTATCATCCATGCAGGAAGCCTACATGATCAAAGATGAAATATTAGCTGACAGTGACAACAGATTACAGACACTGTCTAGCGGGATTGAGGCTAACTCCCTTTTGTTGAAGAACCAGGTAATTGAAGAAGCTAGAAAGGGGGAGGAGGGCAATGCTAAGATTGCTAAGCTTATTGATGAGCATGCCTTCAAAGCGCTTCAAGGTACAAGGATTGCACTGCACCTTCCTCTATTTGACAAGAATAGGCCAGAAGATGTTGATTTCCCTACTTAATCCAGAGTTGCACAGGATGCACAGCTTGTAGCCAGGAGAAAGAGAGAAGGAACTCTGTTGGCTGAAGAGTTCATGGAAAGGAGGAGAGCTGAAAATGCAGATGATCCAGACTATGAATATCTTAGTGATGACTCAGAGACAATAATTATCAATGCTTGGCTAAATCATGGACAGCTGCTTAAGAACATTGACATCATATATTCTTCTGAATAATTGATCAAGCACCTGAAAGAAATTCCTTAAGAGAAATAATCTTCAAGGAGAATTTGGTCAGGAGGAACAACCCTAAGAACGATGCGTCCCAAATACTTACAAAAACCTTTTTCCCTACTTCAGGATGTAGAAGAACAAAGCCTAGAGTGCAAAGGTGATCGGTGTTGCTGAAGATGAAGGCTCAAGCTCTGCAAAGAAGAGGAAATCTAATTTGTAGTTGAAATTCAATTAACAAATGTTGAATATTATATGTTAACCTTTATGTTAGCTCATAAAATTAAATCTGAAAACTTTGAACTATTATATAAATGTTAAAACTATCATATGATGGTTAGGTTGTTTCTGGTGGCTGAATGAAAATGCTATAACTTATATCTTTTAGCTAAGCTTTTGTGTTGATTAATCATATTGCTATGTTGTGCTTAAAATTATTAAACATCTAACTGTTATAATGTTATCTTTAGATTAGTCAGGTTGTTTAGCTTATGTTTAAGTTTAGCTAAACATTTATTTTCCCTGCAATGTTCTCATGATACCATTGAATTAAATTTTCCAATTTATCATGTCATGTTTTATGTGTTAAAATGCATCTTAACATTGCTATGTGTTCTGCCTTCTTCAAATAGGGGGCAATTGTTGGGAATATTGCCCTTCAATGTTCCTTGGATTTGAAGAGGCATCACCTTAACTGCTAAGTGCATAATGCATTTGATAGACCTACTTTACTCATTATAAATGTTTAAGTTATTCTAAAAACATGTTTAGAACAGATCTGGACATTGATGTATTTGTCTCAGCTGTTCTAGAGAAATTCGTCAAGAAGACTGTCTAGTCTCAGCGAAACCGCTGAGACTTAGCTAATAATCGCTGAGACAGCAGCCTGTCCCAACCCTGTTGTGATAGCAATGTGCTCTCAACAAAACCACTGAGACGCAGAGAATCTGCCACTGAGACAGAAGCCAGTCTTAGCTAAACCACTGAGACAATTTTGAATATAGTCGTTGAGATGGCACGACACATTTTGGCAGAAGACTAATAAAGCAAAATTGCTTTATCCATTCTTGGTCATGTAAGGTCAAATCAATCCAAGAGCCGTTGCAGATTGATGGAGCCTATATAAAGATCTTCTATGTCAAAAAGATCAAGATCGTGTGCATTGTAGATTGTTGTTGCCACTGATAAGTGCTGCTGTAAAGAATTGGAAGTGCTGAGAGTGCCAACGTCCTTGTTCTTCCAGAAGTTGTTTTCAGATTTAAGGAGAACAAGTTGGGTCCATCAAGAATCAGTGGTTGATCTTCTTCTTCCTACAAGGAGATGGGAGATCAAGATGTAGCTAAGGCACAAGCTGAAGAACAATACTTCAAGCCATGCATCAGGGCAGTTCTAAGCTGTTCTATTTCAACAGAAGACCAAATCTGAAGGTGTATACTTTACTGTCTTATGTTGTAATCTAAACAAACATTATTGTAAGAACGTTTTGTTTTGAGTTTTAAGGCCTGCGTTCCTAAGTGTAAGGCCTGAGTGTAATGCATGTGTGCCTGAGGGTAGGGTTGTCCTCCAAGCCTGAGTTGTAGGGTTTCTTGATAGGCCTGAGGTAGGCAATCTAAAGGGTCACTGAGCTGTAGGAGTATAGCTTACTCTGTGTTGTAGGGCAGTGGCCTGGGGTAGGGTTTGGAGGAAACCTGAGAGATTTTGAGGGATCTGTATTGTAAGCTCTTTGTGCTGAGTTTGGAGAAAGTTGCCTTCTCTCACACTGTTATAAAGGTGGTGAGGGAAAGTGCATGTACCCAGATCTTGGGGAATCACTATAAAATTTTTGTGTGCTTTCTGTGATGTTTAATTGAGACTAAACAGTAGAGTAAAAAAGAAAACAACCTATTCCACCCCCCAGGTGATTTAGACTACTACCAAGTTAACTATCACTCCCTAGATGAGCATTGGGTAATCTATTTCATAACATGACTTTTAATTTTGAGTGCTATATCATTCGTTCTACTACTTAGCTTAGGTCTGGGGGAGAGTCATATTGTTCGTTACCCACTCACGTGCACCATTTCATCTGCATGCCAGAAGCACTTTCTTTCATTTCAGTTATTCATGAGTGTGCTCTTATTTATTGATGCGTCACAGGCAAAGTCTATTTCTTATTTGTGATTAGAAATTCAATTTTGTTGGCATATGATTGAGAGAGGAAATAAAATGTTGTCTCCTATCGTGCTCCAAGTCGAGTGCACGCGTCTTGCCTAGAAATCCATATAGAATAACTTTTTCTCCTGCTTATAGTTTTAAATTTTTCTATTTACGTAGTTACAGTTTATTCTACTCATAGCTGGTGAAACAGGTGTGAATCAGACGGTAGCGTAAGTGATGTGTGTAGATAATTGTTAGGGTCATATTGCTCGAGTTAGGAGGAAGGATGGTCTTTCTCAATGGCAAAGAACTTGCCCCTAGCGACTCTCAAAGCATGGGTATAGGTTTGTTCTATAATGCGAGCGTGATATAGGTCATCCTTTTGGCCCGGTTAAGCCTTTGCACCAATACTAACGCTCTATCCTCTCTTAGCCCTATTGCGACTATCCCTTCCTTTTGATTCAGCTCCACCTTCATTTCACCAAAGCCAAAAAGTTTATCCTAATCGCACATAAAAACTCCGAGCTTTAATTGTATTTGCATTTTTTATTTTGGGTGTTGATGTGGTGTAATCATTTGTGAATGTGTGGATGTGCTTCATTGAAAAATGTATAGCTGAAAAAAATTGTTGTTGTTGAAAAATAGAGAGAAAAGGAAAATGAAAAAGTTTTAAAAAATTGTGAAGTGAAAAAGTTGCAAAGGGAAAAAATGTGAAGAATATTTGGGATTAGACGGTTCGGACACCCATAGTTTCAAGTTTAAGTTTGGGTGTGGTGCATGTGTTTTATTCGTGCTTGGATAGTTGTCTCTGCAAGCTCATTTGGATTAGTTGTGTCGAGCCCTCAATTTTTTCATTGTCCACTCCACCGTAACCCAAGCCTCATTCTAAACCAAAAGTCCTATTGATTCATGCTTTCAATCAAACTAGTGTCGTGGAGAGTGCGGACAGACGAACTTATGGTCATCGTCATTGATGAATTTTTTGGAGGTTGTCCTTAACCCCGATCATTGGCAATACACTTCTTGGCGACCATATACTATCTCCTTACGCGTAACCCAAAGATTCATCGCGATTCAATTTATGAGTAGAAATCATAAGTAGAAACACATCTTAAAAAATTATAATCAATTTTTTATAATTAAAAGCTCTTTCTACTAAATTTCTATGTGTGCGAGTATGTGACTTCACGAGGTACTCCGCTTTTCAATTGCTATGTCAGCTCTTGTTTTTCTCATCTACATGGGAGATAGTTTACTCGGGACGAACAAACGTATAAGTCTGGGGGTTTGATGGGTCTAAGTAAAATAGGGTTTTTTGGACTCATCTGGGCTAGATTTCATACACTTGCACTTCACTTTTAGTTTGTAATTGCTTTCATTTCACTCGATCTTCACTTTCACTCGAAATGCACTTTTTTTCCTTTTGTGGTGCACACTCTTTTGTCGGGGGTAAGCACATGGTGCTCCCCGTAATTTTATTTCATTCGTATTGTGGTTTTGGACATACTGGGGCAAATCCCAATACTTTTGGTGAAATCTGTGTATTTTGCCTCGTCCTGGATGAGTTGTTGATCTTTATGAATGCACGACTGTGTGAAGTTCCTTCGTGCACGGGCTGTTTTGCCCGTGCAAGATCAATGTTCTGAAAATCGGTGTATTGTCATCGCTGCATTTTGGTCACGCACAGTCAATCTCAACCGTGCGAGAACGAATAGCACTAGCGCCCTATTTTGGCTAAAATTTTATAATTTTTATTGGTCGTGCGTTTCCTTCATGCATGGTTGAATTCGACCGTGTGAGAAGAAAATCGCACGAGCTGCTGTTTGGCTTGAAATTATAGAGTTCTGACCCGACCCGTGCATTTTTTGTTCGCCCGCGGCTGTTGCAACCGTGCATGAGAAAAAATTGCACGTGCGAACCCTTGGTCTGTATGGATATTTCATGATAAATATCGCATGGCTTTGAACGCATGATCGTGTGTTCGACCGTGCAAGTTCATTTTTACAAAACTGGATATTTAAGTGCAGGTTTTACCCTAATTTTGGATCTTCCACAATCTTCCTTCCACTCCTCCCAATTTTGCTCCGGTTTCGCACTCCATCGCCGCCCACCATAGGGAGGAGCTTCGGGCTTCCTTCCTCCATCTCTCTTCCGCTAGGGCTTTGCCCTAGGCCGCCTCCATCATCCCGAGCCTCCAAGTTGTGATTTGATACATTTCTCGCTACATCAAGAGAAATCTTTTGCTAGAGAAGTGGCCAAGGAGTGATCTACCAAAGAAGACCGGTAAAGTAAGAGGGGGTGAGAGACCTCTTTATACCTCGGACGTCAGTTGCGGAGCGAGCGACGACATGGAGTGCCGACCCATCGATTCCTCTCGTGAATCTGTGATTAGCCTTCAGTCTTGGTTGTATTTCGCGCACTTTTCTTCCTTAATGTTGAATGTTATTTCATTTGACTTGTTTATGATGATGTACTCAATGAAACTCTTGTTTTAAATGTTAAATTAATGTCTTTGAATGTCGTCATGGTTTTGTGTAATTGTATTGTCTGTAATTGTGATTGCCGCACAAGCAATTGCTAGTTGAGTGTTTTGCAAGGAGGTGTTTGCGACCCCCAATTTCCATTGGTTCTTCCACCTCATCTACTTGCCTACTCGGTCATTCGCCTAGTGAAGTAGTGCATAGTGACCAGCATAGTCTCCATCCTCCTCGTGATGCAGTGTTTGCGACCCACCTAGTTTAGTTTAGTTCTTTTTAATTTTGTGATTTTCCAAAACCAACCAAATCATTTGTTTTTTAAATATTTATAATTGATTTTCTAAGCAATAGAATTATGTGCCCCAACCTGCAGTCCTTCGAGATCGATACTCGGTGATTTCTCCTTGTTTTATATTACTTGTACGAACAGTATACCAACCGTAATCGCATCACCCTACTGATCTCAACCTTGAAGAGGACCTCTCATACCAAACGTCAGTGCTAGGCTGTAGAGTATAGTCATCCACCTTCAAGATGTTAAAAATTATTAATAAATTATAATATTGTTATAAGTTAAAATTTTTAATGAAATATTCGGTGGAAACCTTTATTTTAACTTATTTGAGAAGATAACTTTTAGAGAGATGGTTAAAAGCAAAATTAAATATATGTTAACTATCGACATCCACAGCGGTATGAGCTACCGCACAACACTTATTTCCAGAGATTGAACATTACGGAAATTTTACTAAAAAATTGCTTTGATAATGGGAAATAAAATGTGATGAGTAAAAGAATAGAAGAAAATGACTTTATTTTAAAAGGGATGATTACAAAACTTTGATTCCAATGACACTTGGAATCAAAGCGACAAGAAAAAAAAATTCTTTTTGTTTTATATTGTAACCCTTCTCCAAAGGGCCGCATTGCTCTAGCCTATCTCTCCAAGATAAGACCTCTACATGCCCCCTAGACCAAGTCTCTAACACCCATGATGAATTCCCCCTAATTCTCGGAAGACCTAGTCACCAACAACCATGCCGAATTCCACTACCGATTTAAGATAATCAAAAGGAAAAATACAAGATAAATAAAAATTTGAAATCAAAACTCAATATGTAGATAGATGAACTCAAAGGAGAGGTAAGGTGCGCCAAAGAAATCGTTAAGAGTGGATGTGTGCATCCTTCACAAAGTATGGCAAATTCTCCTTCAAGTTCTTGACCTTAATGGACGGAGTTGGGGAGTGCTCTGGACTTCAAGAAGAGGCTCTCACAAAAGGTTGGACTGTGGCTCGTGTTTGCGTATCTTAGGAGGGGAGCCACGCTTAAATTATGCTCTGAATGCTATCATCGGCGGTAGAGCTACCACCCCGCAGTACCTCTTATCGTAAGCAGGAGGCACATAGATCGCGATAGGATTGGCACTCGCACTGCTCCAATTTAGGCATTCATTCTTACTTTTACAGCGGTAAGTGCCACCACGCCACGTTAGCATGATACACGCTGCTCCGACGGATCTGCTTCTCCATTTCCTCGTCAGTCAACTATGGAATGGAGGGCATTCCATAAGTTACCGTCGAGCAATAAGGATACCACACCACAATAAGGACTTCCCAAGTATAGCCTTCTCCCCGCCATTCTGTGCGTTCAAAACAACTTGCCATATCTCTCTCATTTGCAAGGGCTACCGCTAGCAGTAGAGGTTAAAGTAGAGAGCTAGCAAAATTTTCAGAGCGTCGTCTTCATTTTCATCGTACATATAGGGGTATTGTGCCTGTAGTTTTTGCACACTATAAGCCCACGACAAGCATGATTAAATACATAATGAAATTTGTTATTCTCAAATTAAGGAAGTGAACACGTGTTACACCTCCCCCTTCTGATATTAACAAATCCTCACGAAGAAATCACCAATAATTAGAGTGGTGTTGATAGAAAATGCAGTACATGATAATCATGATAACCATGCATACTCTCTCTATATAGATCCTTCCCCTACATAGATACTTCTTAAGAAATTTTTTAATATACTCCCTCGAACTAGTAAATTTCAACTTTATTCTCCCCCTTTTGCTTTATCAAAAGAGGACGAAGTTGAGTTTTAGCAATAATTTTTATTTTGAATTTTATTTAGAGATGAAAAAGTTTTAAAATACCATTTGTGCTGAAAGTAAAAAATCATGATCGAGCACAAGTAATAACACAATAGAAACTATATATTGAGCATTCTTAAGAAAAACATATTTTTAGCACATAATAGCATATATAATACGAGTGCCCGACACGGGGCACCGCACCTACGACCAAGTGCGACAGTACCTTGCAGGCAACGGCGGGCTTTGCCCGCCCCTTACGGGCTTTGCCCGTGCTTCATGTGTCGTTGCGGGTTGCGCTCGCATCAAGACGGGCTGCATCCACAACATATACATATGAGTACTTAAAATGACCGTAAAAAAATATACATCAATATTATCAGTTCTATTTTATAAAATTATGTACGTTTTGACGTATAAAAATTAATTTATCTAACTCTCTTCTCTCTCTTGCTTTCTCTCTTCTTCTCTTTCTCTCTCTGCAATATAAAAAGGGAATTTAAAAGCACCGCATTTAGCCATTCTTAAAAAGTTTGCGTAGTCAAGTTTTCAACAAAAAAAACGATGAAAAGAATAGTCCGAGACTTTGTTGATCTCTCATGTAGCAAAACAGTTGAGTCGTTGGTGCTGATGCGTCTAAAAGGAAGACCAAAAGAGAATAATAAAAAATTTCAGAATGACACGAAATCCACAAAACGTGATCCTTCCTATTTTGAACATGTTCTGGCTATGAAAGGTTCACAATCTGAAAAAAAAACAAGATGAAGAAAGTGGCTATATTGAATGCTCGAAAGAGAGCAACATATCAACTAAGAACTCCTTATGACGGGAATCTATTTATGAGTTCTTTTGTTTGCGAACAATTGCCACCTGTATTCTCCGAACATATTATAGATATCACGAATGTGCAAGGAGATGGCCACTGTGAATTTTGAGCTATAAGTCAAGGCTTGAGTTTAGGTAAAGATTGAATGCAAGTAAGGAATAATCTGCAATATGAAATTTTAAATCATGCAACATTATATGATGATGTCTACGACACAAATTTAAAAACTTACTTTATCTTATTATTATTTTTAACTTTATAAAATTGTCTTGTTAACTTTTTGGTTGAATTATATAGGAAGATGAAGTTCACAAATTCTTGGAGAAAAGAATTCATGTTTTTGGGAATCAAATATTTTGTCTTTTTGGTAAGTAATTTTTTTAATCATCTTTTGTATTTTATTATACAACTTGAATGTTGATTTAAAATTTTTTTTCCTTGTTCTTTATAAGACATAAACACCACAACAAATTGGACAACACATTTGATGATTTTTTGTATCAAATATTTTCTCTATTGAGTTTATATTAATGTTGTAATTCAATGAGAACATATTTTAATTCATATGTTAAGTGCGGGCGTTTATCTCAGTTGCGGTGCGGATAACAATGTGAGATGTTTTTAACAAAATGTGAAAAACTGCGGTGCTTTTAACAATGCAGTGCGATTAGCCAAAAATGTGATGCTTTTAACAATTCCCTATAAAAAATTAATGGCCATTTATAAGAATCGTAGCCCACTCCCTCTCCCTCTCTCCAGCCACCCTCTCTCCCTCTCTCTCCTCGCTCTTTTTCTCTCTCCCTTTCTGTCTCTATTTGAACCGTGATCCTTTATAGCTTTAGGAGACCTAAGATTTTTATTTAACGGTGATGAATAAAGGTGCAAGATCCGACAGTTATGATTGCTCCAATAGATTTTAAAATCATGATTTTAAAAACCATTACATATTTCTTTATAAGTGTTAAAGATAAAAAGTTTTAAACTTTAAAAGATGTTTTGAATTGAAAATCAAAGAGATGCTTTTTTTCATTAACAAACAAATTTCAAGTATGATTTAATTTATCAAGAGAATTTGCATTTTAAGTAGACAAATATTGTAGCAATCATGTTTTGTTATATAATACATTTACTAAAATTTGTAGAGAATTATGTAGATGTGCGTTAGAATCCAATTCTCAGGAGTGAATGTTTTATATAAGATAATGGTGTACAAAGATTTTGGGATAAAATATACACATGCATTAATCAAAATACATGACAATATATAATGAAAGAACAACATATTTAAAATACATAAATAAATTTACTTCCACAATATTTCAATGCAATAAATAAAAAGTATAACTACCAAGGTATTTCACACACAATGTTTATTAAGCCTTATTAAGGTGCAAAATAGTGCTTTAGGGAACAGATTTTTCTATTATATTTAATTTCAATTTTGGTGTGATCTGATGTACAAAAGAGAAGTGGAAAAAAATATTTGTTTGTTGCAAGACACTTTGCAATCCTTTTTCAAGATGCTCAACCTTACAATGGTTATTAAAACTGATTAGAGGAGTGAGTAGTGTTTGACGGAATTTACTTGTCAATTTATTTGATTTTAATTTAAATGACTAAAGGCTCTGAATTCCCTTGTTTTGCAAACATTATAATTTTAATAACACACTTCTCAAGTAACTAAGTGCACAAAAACAAATCTAAGAATTGCAAGAAACAATTGAATGTGGTGTAAGTAATTTATTTAAGCATTTTAATTCATTATGTTTTGACACTACACAATCATGCAAGTCTTTGTGATCAATTAAAATGAGTGAAAAGTACCCGAACGACCAACTACAAAGAAGAACTGGCACTCAAGAGGTACTAAATTTGCAGTGTCAATTCATGAAATGTATCAATATCTATGGCAAGCAGACTTCATATGGAAATTGATCTTCCAAAATCACACAAACCATGAAAAGATGACGTGTCATTATATAAAAAAATTTAGTGACAATTTTTCTTGCATGCATAATGTGAGCGATCTTGAATGAAAGGTTAGCATATAATGAGGCAAATTAATAGAAGGGAGTTTCCAGTTCATACAGAGGTAAACAAAGAACAATTTAGACATGAGAAATACTGGAAGCTGTGTGTTCAAAAAAATAGCTAGACAGCATTAGCCGTCACAAGTATAGACATAATACAATATATTGGGAAGCAAAACTGCGAATAATTCCAACTCTGAGCTTACAAAACTATAATAATAAAAAATCTGAAAAAATGAGTACCCAAAAAAAAATATTTCTGCACTGTTCCATAAAATTTTTTAAAGAGTATGTGCCCATGTGAGTTCTCATGGGAAAATATATTTTGATTTATTAAGAAATGTACAGTGTAAAGGTGGGCAAGAAGAAGAAACATTGGCAGTGAGACGTGGGAAAATTTGCTCTCAGGAAAACCTAAAGTAAAGGAAAATAAATAATTCAACTAAAAATATCAAAGATTAAAAAAAACTCGTTAATTTGTAGCTATATCGGTAACTATATGATTAATACTTGGGAAATTAAGAAAGTTAGGAAAGAATAGTGAATTAAATTGATCTATAGAGTGCAAAAAAAAGCTAATGAAGATTGAGGAAGCCCCAATGCTCATAAAGGTGCGCAGCATCTAGAATATCACATTTTGTTCTGGCAATAATTGCATTTCTTCACATTCATTGGGCTATCAGGCAAAAATTTTGTGAATAAGTGAAATGAACAGGGAATACAACACCTGAGGGCTTCAATTTTTGTCCACTGTACAAAGGCGAGCTCGACCAGGGTTAATCAATGAATCTGACATAATCCAACCCTACATAAGAAGTACAAATGAAATTCAGATTCCCCTTTGAAAGACCAATAGACAATCTAGTAGAACAGATCACTAAAATGTAGCGTTATCATTGTTGAAATTATAAAGTGAAAGTGGGTGATGGAGCAGACCATGCGGTCTGGACGGTCTGAGTCCGCGGTCTGGGCGGTTTGAGCCCGCGGCCTGGGAGGACTGTTGTTGCGGCCTGCGTGCTCTGTGGCCAGAGTAGACTTGGCGGTTTGGGCGTCTTGTGGAGCGGCCTGGGCGGACTGTTGTTGCGGCCTGGGTGGTCTGTGGCCAGAGTATACTTGGAGGCTTGGGCGTCTAGTGGAGCGGCCTGGGCAGTCTGTCTTTGGCGGTCTGGTGGCGGTGTTCAGCTCGGCATGCAGTTCTGCAGTTCTTGCTCTTGAAGTAACCAGGCGGTTTGGAGATTTAATCCGCGGAGATGTGGCGGACTCGGTTAGAGTCCGCGGAGTCCGTTTTGGCGGACTGGTTTTGGAGATCGGCATTGATCCTTACCGAGCTCTCCGGTGATGCGGTGGGTGATAGTCGCGTTCATGGTGGCGGACTGTCCATGAAGTTGGCGGTCTGGGTTTCCTTGGTCGCCGAGCTCGCGCCAGGCTCTTGGGTTGTTTGGTGGACTTAGTCACAATCTGTGACTAGTCCAGTGTGTTTACTTGCCCGCATTGTCCGCTTGGTGACCGGGCGGAGTGCCTGTCGGTCGCGGACAGCATGCGGATTGTCGGGCTGAGCGAGCTGCCTTGTGCGATCTGAGCGGGATGCCTTGGTGCCTAGCGGTTTGGATGGTGCTCGGCACACCTTGCGATCTGAGCGGGCTGCCTTGTGCAGGCTGGAAATCTGGCTAGCAGGTCAGCTGTGGCTACGATCTTGAGCTGACCTACGCTTGATGATTGGCGGGTTGGTCGCGAGTCCGGCATTGTTGGTGCGGACAATGCGGACTCGACGGACTGTCATGTTAGCTGCGATCAGAGGGCGGTTAGACTATCTCATAGGGCGGTGATCACACTTCACCCCGCTCCTATAAATAGGCCCCCCTGGCACCTCATTAGTAACAGAGTGAACAGTAAGTTGAGACTTGGTTAAGTGTTGCGGCCTCGGTTTTCTTGTCCGCGCGGTTTGAGTAGAGTTAACTGTTTGTTGTTTGCAGGTTGCACAACTAGCACTATGGAGCAAGGAGTTTGGTTCTGACTTCGGTCACGTTCAGTGAAGCTTGTGGATTGCAATCGGCGGTATCAGCAGGTCGCTTCTGCGGCTTGTCAGTTTTCTCGACTTCAACTTTTCCAAGTTCAATAACCTGTCCGCCGGACTCGGCGGTTAGGCGGTCTGTTCTTCAGTTTGGCAGCAGCTTGCAACAGTCAGCGAATAACGGTGTGTCTGCGCGACCTCGCGGTCTCGGCGGACTCCGTGTTCTATTCGTCATTTAGCAGCAGTTCGAGCGGTCTCGGCGGTCTCCATTTTTTGTCTGCTTGGATTGATATGTGTAATTATTTCTGTTTTCCAATGTGTACTGGTGAAATCATATCTCGCCACGTATACCTCGCCCTGTAAAGAAGATAATAAAAATTTGATCTGCTTGTGCCTTTTGTTTGCTTCTGGTGTTTGAGCTTGCTTTCCAGTTTCCGCTTGATCAAGGTGTGATCTTGATAGCTCTGAAAATATTAATTTGGCGTCAGACTATCTCGTTGATCATCTTGAGTGAAAATTTAACATGATATCAGAGCCAGGTTCAGTTGCTTGAGCAGTGGTCAACTTGTGTTGTGCTCTGTGCTTCTGAATGCTTAGACCAAAATTGTTGCAATGGAAGGGGGTTATGCAAGAGGTCTCGGTATTTAACTCTTAACGCCGACTAACCTTAAGAAGTGGAAGTCGTGCATGAAGAGTTATATTCGGGGCGAGGAGCTATGGGAGGTCGTCGGTGGTGACGACAGGCAGGAAGTTACAGCTGCGTTTGGGACTGCTGAGCAGGTGAGAGTCTGAAGGAAAACTAATGTAAAGGCTGAGTTTACCCTCAAACGGGTTGTTTCACCGGAGCTGTTTAATCACATCATTGGATGTGAGTAAGCTGCTGATATTTGGACAACCATTGATGGGTTGTTCAGCAGGAAGAATGTGGCAAGGTTACAGTTTCTGGAGAATGAGCTGGCAAGGACAACTCAAGTAGACCAGACCATCTCTAAGTTTTTTATGAAGATGAAGAGTCTGTGTGCTGAGTTATCAGCGCTTGATCCTGATGAGCCCATCTCTGAGGCTAAGTTGAAAAGGCACATAATCCGCGGTTTGCGGAAGGAGTATTTGGCCTTTGTAACCTCTGTTCAAGGCTGGGCAACTCAGCCATCTCTGCTGGAACTTGAGAACCTGCTTGCTTCGCAGGAAAGTTTGGCCAGACAGATGGCTGGTGTCACTATTTCTGAAGAAAGTAGTGAAGCACTCTTCACAAGCAAGAAGAAGAAGAGATGGGAAGGGAAGAAGAAGACCGTTGTTGAAGATGAGCCTTCAACATCTTATCAGCAAGAGAGGAGCGCTGCTCCTAAGAAGAACTGGAAGAAGAATTTGAAGTGCTACAGATGTCATCAGCCGGGTCACTTAAAGCGTGACTGCAAGGTCAAGGCTGCAGTCTGGGAATGCTGCAGGCAAGGAGGAAGCTTGCTCTAGTACTGAGGAAGATGGATGGGGTGGAGCTTTAATGACAGGCACTTGTGCTCCTGCCTTGTCCGCCATTGACTTCGAAGACGACTGGATCGTGGACTCCGGGTGTGGTCATCATCTCACCGGAGACAAGTTGAAGTTCTCCTCGCTGCAAACTTATTCAAGTAACGAAGCTATTATTACTGCTAATAATACTGTTTATGTAGTAGAGAAGGAGGAGGTTGTGTCCTTGGGTAGTGATATGGGGTCACTCACATTAAGGAGTGTGTATCATGTACCGGGCATGAAAAAGAACCTCTTCTCTGTGACCAAAGCGGTAGACGTATGTTATCACGTTCTGTTTCGGCCAATAGAAGCGAAGTTTCTTCGCAACGTATCTGCGGTGAAGGCTGATGTTGCTCACGTTGGGAGGAGAGTAAAGAACATGTTTGTTCTTGCAACAAACTCCTATGTTGATCGGATGAGGATCAATGATAGCGCCGTCATATGGCATAAGAGGTTGGGGCATGTAGGGATGGATAAGCTGAAAGCTATGGCAAACAGGAGCCTTGTGAAAGGTTTGCCTAAGCTATCATCTTTTGGCGATGATCATGTTTGTGCAGGATGTCAGTATGGTAAGGCTCATCGCCTTTCTTTTGACAAATCACAAACAAGGAGCAAAGCACCATTGAAATGCATCCATGGTGATCTGATGGGGCCAACCGTCACTGCTAGCCTTGGTGGGAGCAGATACATGTTTGTTCTGATTGATGATTGATGATAGATATATTCAAGATACACTTGAGTATATTTCTTAAAGGAGAAGTTAGAAGCTTTCCATTTGTTTGTGGAGTTCAAGGAGCTGGTGGAGTGTCGGCTTGGCCTGCGGATCAAGAAGTTTAGATCAGACAACGGTGGTGAGTTTGTCTCTTCCGAATTCTCTAACTTCTGCAGGAAGCACGAGATCCAGAGAGAGCTTACTTGTGCTCATACTCCACAACAAAACGGAGTAGCGAAGCAGAAGATCTGTCATCTGACGGAAACCTGCAAGTGCTAGCTTCATGCAAAAGACATTCCTAGGTCTTTCTGGGCAGAGGGAATGTCTTGCGCTTCTTATGTCATCAATCAGATGTCTGTTAGTCCGATCAACATGAAGTCTCCTTTCGAGATGCTGTTGAAGGAGAAGCCAAACGTGGAACACCTTCGGGAGTTTGGATCAACTTGTTATGTGCATGTCCCGGATGCTTCAAGTACGAAGCTTGATGTAAAGGCAAGGAAGCTTGTCTTTGTAGGCTATGATGAGCGGAAGAAGGGATGAAAGTGCATGGATCCTGCGACGAAGAAGTCTGTTGTATCAAGAGATGTGGTCTTTGATGAACTGACGTCATATGGAGGAGGCTTGGTTGAGCTACCAGAGAGCAAGGTTGATGAAAAGCAGAAGGTGACTGCTGAAGTTATTCAAGAGGAGCTTGATGTATAATCAGCAGCTTCTGTTGCTTCAAGCTATGGGGCAGAGACTTCTGGTTCAGGAAGCAGGTGGAGCATTGCTCAAAATTTGCCCGGAAATCGAGCTGAGCCTGAAGAAGCAACGGAGGTGGTGAGCAAGAAGCAGACCCTTCGGAGATCAAAGAGGACTATCAAGCCACTGGCTCGATATTGTGAAGGGAATGCAGTAAGATTTGTCTCTTGCTTCTTTGCAGGACCTCTGGATGAGCGAGAGCCTGCAAACTTCAATGAGGTCACTGGAGTCAAGGAGTGGGAAGATGTCATAGAAGAAGAGATGAATGCTCTCAAGAAGAATGAAACCTGGGATTTTGTGCCCTGGGTTGATGGCATTACTCCAGTGACTTGCAAGTGCGTGTACAAGTTGAAGAATAAGAAGCCTGATGGGAGCATCGAAAGATACAAGGCTCGCCTTGTTGCTCGAGGATTATCACAACAGTATGGAGAGGACTATGAGGAGACGTTTAGTCCAGTTGCAAAGATGACTTCGGTTCGGGTGGTGATCGCATTGGCTGCTTGCCAAGGATGGAGGTTGTGGCAGCTTGACGTAAAGAACATTTTTCTTTACGGGGAGATTGATAAGGACATCTTCATGGATCAGCCACTTGGATTTGTCTCTGAAGTTCATCCGGACGACGTCTACAAACTCAGGAAGGCTTTATACGGGTTGAAACAGGCTCCAAGGGCTTGGTATGGGAAGATAGCAGAATACCTCCAATTCTGCGGTTACCTTGCTTCGAACTCAGATTCAAGCCTGTTCATCAAGAAGAAGGGGGAGCTTCAGGTCTTGGTCTTGTTGTATGTTGATGACATGATCATCACAGGGAATTCCGAGGAGGAGGTAGCTAGGCTCAGAGCTGAGCTAGCTATTCGCTTCGAGATGAAAGACTTGGAAGAGCTTCATCACTTTCTTGGTCTCGAATTGGAGAGAAAGGAGAGCGGGATACTCATTTCTCAGAAAGGATATGTGGTTCGCATTATAAATCGATTCAGCATGAAGGAAGAGAAGAGTTGCTCTACTCCTCTGGATCATGGGCTGAAGATTCGACGAGATGAAGGAAGGATTCTTCCTGATCCCTTGGTGTTCAGAGCTCTAGTGGGGAGCATGATCTACCTAACGATTACAAGGCCAGACATTGCTTACGTTGTTGGACGAGTAAGTCGGTTTATTGCAGATCCAAGGAAATCTCAACTGGTGGCGGCAAAGAATATCTTGAAGTATGTCAAGACTACTTCTGATATGGGTCTCCTTTATATGAGGGACACGGACTTTTCATTGCTAGAATACACGGATGCTGATTATGGTGGTGACTCGGATGATCGAAGATCAACAACGGGTTATCTTTTCACTTGTGGATCAGCTAGCATCTCGTGGTGTAGCAAGAAGCAGGACTCAGTGTCCGTCTCGACTACGGAAGCAGAGTACAAGGCGTCGGCTTTGGCTGCTCGAGAAGTCATCTGGCTAAGGAGGCTCGTAGAGGACGTCCATGAGGAAGTGTAAGGTCCTACTTTGCTCCGAGGTGACAATGAGAGTGCTCTCAAACTGGTGAACAATCCAGTTTGTCACGCAAGGACGAAGCATATAGAGATCGAGCACCACTTCATAAGGGAGAAGGTGTTGGAGGGATCTCTTATGGTCGGGCATGTTCGGAGTGAAGAAAACCTTGCTGACATCTTCACGAAGACGCTGTTGAATGGTCATTTCAACGACTTCGGGGACTATTGGGCGTGATCACCACTTCTCACGTCAAGAGGGGAGTGTTGAAAATTATGAAGTGAAAGTGAGTGATGGAGCAGGCAGTGCGGTCTGGGCGGTCTGAGTCTGCGGCCTGGGCGGAATGTTGTTGCGGCCTGGGTGGTCTGTGTCCAGGATAGACTTGGCGGTTTGGGCGTCTCGTGGAGCGGCCTGGGCGGACTGTTGTTGCGGCCTGGGTGGTCTGCGGCCAGAGTAGACTTGACGGCTTGGGCGTCTAGTGGAGCGGCCTGGGCGGTCTGTCTTTGGAGGTCTGGTGGCGGTGTTCAGCTCGGCCTACGGTTCTGCAGTTCTTGCTCTTGAAGTAACCGGGCGGTTTGGAGATTTAATCCGCGGAGATGTGGCGGACTCGGTTAGAGTCCGCGGAGTCCATTTTGGCGGACTGGTTTTGGAGATCGGCATTGGTCCTTGTCGAGTTCTCCGGTGATGCGGTGGGTGATAGCCGCATTCATGGTGGCGGACTGTCCATAAAGTTGGCGGTCTGGGTTTCCTTGGTCGCCAAGCTCGCGCCAGGCTCTTGGGTTGTTTGGTGTACTTAGTCACAATCTGTGACTAGTCCAGTGTGTTTGCTTGTCCGCATTGTCCGTTGGGTGACCGGGCGGAGTGCCTGTTGGTCGCGGACAGCATGTGGATTGTCGGGCTGAGCGGGCTGCCTTGTACGATCTGAGCGGGATGCCTTGGTGCCTAGCAGTTTGGATGGTGCTCGGCACACCTTGCGATCTGAGCGGGCTGCCTTGTGCAGGAAGGAAATCTGGCTAGCAGGTCAGCTGTGGTTGCGATCTTGAGCTGACCTACGCTTGATGATTGGCGGGCTGGTCACGAGTCTGGCATTGTTGATGCGGACAATGCGGACTCGGCGGACTGTTTTGTTAGCTGCGATCAGAGGGCGGTTAGCCTATCTCATAGGGCGGTGATCACACTTCACCCCGCTCCTATAAATAGGCCCCCCTGGCACCTCATTAGTAACTGAGTGAAAAGTAAGTTGATACTTGCTTAAGTGTTGCGGCCTCGGTTTTCTTGTCCGCGCGTTTTAAGTAGAGTTAACTGTTTGTTGATTGCAGGTTGCACATCTAGCACTGTGGCGCCAGGAGTTTAGTTCTGACTTCGTTCAGGTTCAGTGAAGCTTGTGGTTTGCAATCGGCGGTATAAGCAGGTCGCTTCTGCGGCTTGTTAGTTTTCTCGACTTCAACTTTTCCAAGTTCAATAACCTGTCTGTAAGACTTGGCGGTTAGGCGGTCTGTTCTTCAGTTCGGCAGCAGTTTGCAGCAGTCAGCGAATAACGGTGTGTCCGCGCGACCTCGCGGTCTCGGCGAACTCCGTGTTCTATTCGTCATCTAGCAGCAGTTCGAGCGGTCTCGGCGGTCTCCGTTTTCTGTCCGCTTGGATTGATATTTGTAATCTTTTTTTGTTTTTCATTGTGTACTGGCGAAATCATGTCTCGCCATGGATACCTCGCCTTGTAAATAAGATAATAAAAATTTGATCAGCTTGTGCCTTTTGTTTGTTTCTAGTGTTTGAGCTTGCTTTCCAGTTTCCGCTTGATCAAGGTGTGATCTTGATAGCACTGAAAATATTAATTTGGCGTCAGACTATCTCGTTGATCTTGAGTGAAAATTTAACAATCATAACAAACGAATAAAATATAAGAGAGTTGTCCTAATCTGCCAAAAGGATTTTCTAAACTTGTTTGGTGCTAAAAATATAGTTGTCTGTGGAGAAAAAACTTCTTGACCAAAAATTAAAACAAACAAAAAATCTAAAGGAGACTAGCACATTGGTATCCGATGAGAGATAATAAAGAGTTTTTATCTTCTAGAGATTCATCATCATATCCTTGACTTTGTGAAGAATCTCCACCTCCAATAAACCAAGAGTATTATAGGGATCGAGGAGGAAGGACCATAAACTGAGGTCACAAACTTGTTACCGGGTTATGAAAGTCCATGATATTTGTTGGAAAAGCCCATATAAAAAGACCCATTTTTGGTTTTCTTCTTTTCTCTCCTTTAGTCCCACATCTTGTATAGGACTCTCTTCTCTCTTTCTCCCTCCTATAAATGTGTATTCATACATTGTATTTTATTATTGAGATAGTATATACAAGATTGAGTTTTTCTCTACATGGTATAAGAGGAGACGGTCCGGCCTGTCCTTTTTGAAACCGCCTGTTCTTCCGGCTTACGAGGCGGCTTCCTCTCCTGCTTAGTCGCGGTCTAGTGCGGCCTGCCTCTTTCTAGTCGCGCGGTCTCCGTAACCACGGCTTCCCGAGCGGATTAGGTCTTTATAACCGCTTCTTCTGCTCTGTCTCTCTCGTGGCTTCCACCTCTTCTACTCCTACTCCTCCCTTTTATAATCTTTCTCACAGGTGGGGACCTCCCCTCCTTGTTTCCTCTGCTTGCGCGGCCTCCCTTTCTATCCGCGCGCTCTCCCTCTCGCTTCTCACCACAGCTCTAACCGCCTTCCTTCTTCCCGCTAGTCGTGACTTGTCTATAGTTGCCGCGACTTGTCTAAAGTCTCCGCGACTTGACTTTGTCACCGCGATCTCTCTTATCTTACTCGCTGCGGTCTTATTGTCTACCCGCCGCATCTCTCCTCGTTGCTGGTGTATCTTCCTCTCGCTTGTTCTCTGCTGGTGTTTTATTCACTGCTCGCCGCGCTTTGCCTCTCTTGTCGCTAGCGGCTTCAGAGTCCTCTTCTCAGCGTGATGAGTTGTGGAAACATTTGCACGGTAAGAAGAATCGTGGAGTGGGTATATTTTGTTCGCTGGTACTCGTGTTTTCTCCATCACTTGCAGCGCCTCCTCTCTCCTGGTGATTGGTTACGCAACGATGGTTGCTGACTCCTCAACTCCCTTGTGAACCCTACATGTATCACCTTGACCGTGTGGATTCCTGCCTAGTCGCTGCGACCTATCATGTCGCTAGCGGTTTCTCCCTTCCACTACGGACTCCGCATACTGGTCGTGGCATTCTCCTTGCCACATGGTGCCCCTTTTAGTCCTTAGCTCTCCCATGTATCTTTACCTTCCAGTGTGCATGTGTGTTAGGCAAGCAGCCTCATTTTTTTTCATCTCATTGTACTCAGAGCATTGCTCCTTTTATTTTACTACACTCCGATATTTGGTGTCGTACAAAGTTACTAGCATTTTCTCATCGTTATTTTCTAACGATTATTGATGATTATCACGAATGACGCTATACCTACTCGTGATGCTCTGAGATTCTGAGACCCAAACATAATTCTCCATGACCATCAAAACATGATAATGCGGAATACCTAGTCATTGACACTTGCTGACTTTGGGGTTATTCACCAAACTTCTGGTACCCCCCCCCCCAACAAAACGGAGTCGCTGAGCGGAAGAACCACCTATGTGGCCCGCTCCATCGCTCCAAATGTTCCCAAACCTTATTGGAACTTTCTCCGAAGGTTTGTCTAGTCTTCTTTCCCCCATCCTCCACAATACCACTCCTTTCGTCTATGTTCTTTTGGCATTCTCTCTCACACCCGCATCTTTGGGTGCACTTGCTGCATTCACACCATTGGTCCATCCTTGGATAAATTGGACCCCGGGTAACCAAACACATATTTGTTGGCTACTCCCGGACACAGAAAGGCTACGTCTGCTACTCCCGCAATCCAAAAAGTGACAGTTTTTGCGGATGTTACCTTTCGGGAGGATCTTTCTTTCTTTTGTGTTTCAGATCCTACACCTCCTCTACCAACTGTTTTACGTCCTGTCATTCTCGTTACCACTCCTCCACCACAAAGACCTCCATCCCAGGCCCCACTACTGTCAAGCCTCCTGTTATTCGTGTCTACACTCGTCACCATCCTGCCTCCAGTGCCCACTGCAGTCTTCCTTGCCCTCTGATGCTCTGAGTCCCGCTGATCCGGTACCAGAATCTACAGCTCATCCCATGGCGAATTATGTATCTGTACATCGCTTATCTCCACAACTTCAGACCTTTGCTACTTCATTATCCTCGATTTCTGTACCCAACTCTGTGCAGGAGGCTCTCCAATATCCTGCCTGGCGAGCGGCCATGGAAGAAGAAATGACGGGTTTCTGGGCTAAACAGACCTGGAACTTGGTACCATTACCTACCGGTCAGACTCCTGTTGGGTGTAAATGGTTATTTGTGATCAAGCATGCCCTTGATGGGACGATTGACCGTCTGAAAGCCCGTCTTGTGGATGGTGGCTTAACCCAAAAGCAAGGTCTCGATTATGAGGAAACATTCTCCCCCGTGGCCAAGATGAACACCATTCGTGTTCTTCTGTCGGCGGTTGTGCAACGCCAGTGACCATTACACCAACTGGACATCAAAAATGTCTTTCTCAACGATGATCTCCAAAAAACGGTTTTCTTGCAGCAACCGTCCGAGTTTGAGACCACGAGTGAGTCCCGAGTTTGTCATCTTAAGAAGTCCACCTATGGTCTCAAACAATCACCTCGGGCATGGATTGACAAGTTCAGTCGAGCAAATCCGTCGGTATCTGAAGAATGCTTTAGGAAAAGGGTTTGTGTATAATCCATCCTCATCTTTATCATTAATTGTCTACTCTGATGCAGAATATATCCATCCCCTCGACGATCAGCAGTCTGGGAGTGACTATTGTACATATTTTGGAGAATACCGGGTTACCTGGCGAAGCAAGAAGCAAACGGCGGTGCACTCTCTTCTGCAAAGACTGAGTACTGTTCAATGACCTCTGCTACTTCTGAATTCACGTGGTTGGAAAATGTTCATACTTATCTCGGTGTCAAACTCCCCACTCCAGTCATTCTCTAATACGATAGTCAATATGTCATCCATATCGCCAAAAAAGACGTGTTTCATGAACGTAGCAAGCATATAAGTGTCGATTGTCATTTCACCTGGGAAAATTTCAATTTCGTAAACTGGACTTGAGACAGGTACCTACTGCTGAGCAAGTTTCTAACGTTCTCACCAAGTACTTACCTCACTTCATTATACAAATAGTTCGTTTCCAAGCTTGGCGCATATGTTCAGGGAGTGTAGAAGAATCATGTAAAAAGGTTCATGCAAGGACTCATTTATGTATAGATTAGTCTCACATCTTGATTTGGAGTTAAGTTTTCACTCCTTCCTATAAATCTGTGTACAAATACTTGTATTGAAAGGTTTTCATGTGAAGTAATAAAATATTAGAATTCATATTCTCTTTTTTTTTACAGATGATAACTAAGAAGACATTGGAGTTGGTAAAGGAAGATGGGAGGCAGGGAGTGAATGATGGGGTATGGAAGAAGCTGATTCAGAGAATGGTTGATCAGAAAGAATTACAAGAATAGGATTCTTTAAAAGAAGCTTATAGTGGACTGAAAGAGGGTAACAATAGCAGATACATATAGACGTCGAAAGTGAGAATTAAGATATCTTTTTGAGGTTAGAGATTAACCTAAGAAGATATATTTAGATGCACGTTGGTAGAAGCAAAAGGCTAGGGCTATGCTGGGTCATATCCCTCCTATAATTTCTAAATTCTTAAGATAAAACAAACATAATCCAAGATATCTCTCCTCCCCTTAAATATAGGAAGGCCCAACTACATAATAATAAAAATGAAAATTGAAGATAACGGAATTATAAAGTCCCAAGATCCACCCTAACGCATCCTCAAACCATGCTCGTTCCCCGTGCATGCTTCATGTAAACCATTGCGTAACACTAGCCGAGAATTGGGTCTTCCACACTCGTATCAACACACCCGGGCTCCACAACCACCATGTCCTCAAGGTAGAACTCTGGAAATTGGGTCGTGATCTCCTCCTCTAGGTTCCACGTGGCCTCCCCGATCTGTTGGTCCTTCCATTGGATGAGAACATGTCGCACTGTTCGCCCTTGAATGCATTTGACCCGTATTTTCAAAACTGTTGCAGGCTTGCACCGAGGGACGAAATCAACAGCAAAATCGTCTGGTAATTTAGCCTAGAGGGGGTGATCCCTTAAGACCCTCTTTAGCTGCGGGACACAAAAAACGGGGTGAATTCGGCAATCGTCGGGGAGCTGCAGATGGTAGGCCACCTCCGATTTTCTCTAAGACCAGGAAGGGGCCAAAGTAGCGGACCGAGAGCTTGGGATGTAGTTGGCCGGTCAAGGAGTTTTGCATGCGTCGTCGCAGTTTGACGAACACCTCGCACAACAAGAGTATCAACTCGCGACGATGACGATTGGTCGGCTGGATCATGCGTTGCTGGGTCTATGCCAGATGCTGCTTCAGTTGGCGGAGGCCCATATCCTGATCCTGGAGGTCGGAGGCCAATGCTTGCACTTGGCATTCACCAGGAAAGCCGCATGGTATGGTAGAGGTGGGCGGCCGTAGATAGCATGAAAGGGGGTGATGTTCGTGGCAGACTGATAGGACGTGTTGCACCATAGATCCACCCATGCGAACCATTGGGTCCACTGCCGAGGTTGATCAGTCGCAAAACAGTGCAAGTACATTCCCACACAACGGTTGAGGACCTCTGTCTGCCCTTTTGTCTATCGGTGGTATGCAGTGCTAAATCGCAGCATGGTCCCATGAAGTCGTAACAAATCCTGCCAAAAGGAGCTCATGAAAATAAGGGCACGATCACTCACGATGGAAAGGGGAAAACCGTGGAGGCAGACCACCTCCCCAATGAAGATCTGAGCAACTGAGTTGGTAGGGTAGAGATGACGAATAGGTATGAAATGCCCAAAGTTGGACAGACGGACCACCACCACGAGAAGACAATCATAGCACTGGGAGCAGGGTAGGTGGGTGATGAAATGCATGCCTATATCTTCTCAGACCATATCAGGGACAAGTAGGGGCTGAGTCCGGCTGGCGAGAGAGTCTGGTACTTGGCCTTCTGACACGTCAAACAGTTGGCCACAAACTGTTGCACAGACTGCAGCATACCCCACCAGTACAAGGTGGACACAAGTTGACAGTACAAAGGGTAGACACCAAAATGGCCAGCTGTCAAAGTAGCATGAAACTCGTAGAGCAGGTGGAGAATCCATAATGAAGAATCTGCGACCACAAGACGATGACGGTAGAAAACTGATCTCCAACCAGCCGGAAGGGGGGTGCGAAATCGAATCGCGCAGCAAATCCCGTATTGTGAAGGCGTAGTGGGGGTCCCCACACACCTCTGCTACAGGGCATCAACATCTCGCCAACGGGCCTGGTAGATTGTTGTCAAGGTTCCCACATGCTCTCGTCGGGACAGGGCGTCAGCCGCGATTTTTGTACTCCCCATCTTGAACTCGATGGAGAGTTGGTATCCAAGGAGTTTGGGAATCCAAAGCTGTTGTGCAAGTGTCTTGACCTTCTAACTCCACAAGTGGGACAGGCTACGATGATCTGTGCGCACCACGAAGGGCCGCCCAAGAAGATAGGGGTGTCAATGTTGAATGGAGAGAACAAGTGCTCGGAGTTCACTGTTGTATGCACATGTCGCATCCCACAGATCAGAGAAGGCCTTAATGAAATAGGCGATGAGACAACACCCCTGCATGAGGACCGCAACCGCCCCCTTCCCGGAAGGATCGCGCTCAACAAAGAATGGCTCAGACAAGTCTGGCATGCCCAGGACGGGGGCTGATGCGAGCACATGTTGTAGGATATGAAAGGCCTCTTGGGTCGTCGGACTCCAAGAGAACGGTGGTCAGCCATCAGTCGCGCCAACTCCCCATAGTTATGAATGAATTGACGGTTGTATCCTCTAAGGACCAACAATCCGCAAACCGCTCTGATGCTCGTTGGAGTCGCCCACTTTAGGACAACATCAACTTTAGCCTGGTCCACGGCCAGGCCGACAGACGAGGTGATGTGCCCCAAATATTTGATTTGTGTCTGCCCGAATAGGAACTTCTTGTAATGGGTGACGAACTGGTGCTCCATGAGTAGTTGAAGCATGACGACCAGATGGTCCCAGTGGAGCTGCTAAGAAGAGTTATAGACCAATATGCATCAAAAAATTCCAAGAAGAATTTACGTAGATGTGGACGGAAGACATCATTCATCGTGGATTTGAATGTGGCAGGGAATTAGTCAAACTGAAGGGCGAGAATATAAACTCGTAGTGGTCATCATGGGAGTGGAACTACGTCTTAAGCACATCATCAGCTCAGACATGAATCTAGTGGTAGCCCGAGCGAAGATCCAACTTGGAGAAGTCTCTCCTTGTAGTTCATCCAACAACTCCTAGATGAGGTGAATCGAGCAACTGTCGGGAATGGTGAACTTGTTCATCTCCTGATAGTCCACACAAAATCTCCAGCTGAAATCCTTCTTTCGCATTAAGAGAATAGGGCCGGAGAAGGGGCTCTCACTCGGTTGGATGATGCCCGTTGTAAGCATCTCAATGACCATGACCTCCATAGTGGTCTTCTGATCATGGCAGTAACGATACTGAAAGTTATTTAACTTTAGGTTAGCTAATCACCTAGGGGGAGAATAGGTATTTGAGCTTTGAATTTATCTTTTGTTGTTTTCAAATTATGCTAACTAGAGCTTGTCCTTAAATCTTGCAAACACAAAGACAAACAAGCACAAACAGCAAACAACAGAATTTATAGTGGTTCTCCAATTCGGTACATCCACTTTCCCTCTGCACCTATCCAAGCTTATTTGGTGGACTCGACACAAACTCCTCCAAACTGCTCCTAAGAGTTTACACCTCAGATCCCGCAGGATCTTCAAGTCTCCTCCAAGACTCACTTCTCAACCACAAGGGCCTACACTCAATGGTCAGCACACCATCTACCTCAGGCTGTTAAGCCCTACATTCAGGCTGGGAGGACAGCCCTACCTCAGATCCCAAAGGATCCTACCTCAGAGCTCTGCAGTGCCCCTACACTCAGTGACCCGCAAGCCACCTACCTCAGCCTTATCTCTAAGTCCTACAGCTCAGGCTTCTCAGCCCTACAACTTCAGGTACAAGGCCCTACTCTCAGAGTGTTGCAGCACTCCTACAACTCAGTACCCCTCCAGGCACCTACACCTCAGTTACAAGCTTGTCACCTACCTCAGGCACAAAGACCCTACACTCAGAGAGCAGCACTCTCCTAGCTCATGCACTTAAGCCCTACAGCTCAGATCCTCACTTGGATCTTACCTCATTGCCCCAACAGGGCACCTACCTCAGTGACAAATTTGTCACCTACAGCTCAGGCACAAAGTGTCCTACACTCAGATTCAGAAAACCTGAATCCTACAGGAAATAAAGACAGAGTTGAAGAAAATAAAATTACTGACTCAGAGAAATAACTCTGAGTCAACTTTGCTGGACTGAGCAGATTTTAGTCCAGCTCACCTGCTGTAGAAGGAATCAGCCTTATTCTACAACTATCACTTATTACTGCTGCACTGATGAGCAACTTCCACCTTGCTGAGAGATGAATCAGCTAAACTGTTCTATAGAAAACAACCTTGCTGAGCTTGAAGAGCTTCAGCTATCCTTTCTTGCCTCCAGGCTATCTTGCCTCCATGCTATCTTGCCTCCAGGCTATCTTGCCTGGACTGCAGCTTTCAAACTTGATCGGAAAATAATGTCCAGCCGCCTCTATCAGTTTTTTTTTCTTTTCCTTTGATTCGTTAACCCTAATCATTTACTGTTTTTCCTTTTATATACGTTGATTTGAATCAACGACACCAGAGTATATGGGCCCACCAAGGATTGGTGAGCGCCAACTCCATCAGAAAGGGACAAAACATCTTTCGGCGTTGTAGCAGCTTTCACGCAACGGTTTCCTGCAATTTTGACTTTCATGACATCACCAGTGGTCATCAACATATGGACTTAGAAAATTTTGCTGAATCCCATCAAGTGTTGAGCGATGTTGAGACACTCAACCCCATCAGCCTTGGCTCTCAGCGCTTCTGGACTTAGAAAATTTCTTTGCTTTGTCTCAACGGTTTTGTCTCAGCGGTCTCAACGGTTTTCCATTATTAGCTGAGACAAGTCTTTGTCTCCGCGCTTTCCTCTTATCTGATGTCTCAACGGTTTTTGCACTTTAACTTTCTCAGCGGTCTCAGCGGTTTTTCATTTATCAGCTGAGACAATTCTTTGTTTCAGCATTTTCCTCTTCATTATAAGCGTTGAGTGAACCTGCTTCACTTAACGCTTCTGGACTTAGAAAAATTCCAGCTAATTTTGTTCTTAGCTGTTCACCTCTTAACTGTCTCAGCACTTCCTGTTATATTTTGAAGTGTTGAGTAAATTGCTTCACTCAACGCTTCTGGACTTAGAAAATTTCCCGCTAACTTTGTCTGTTGTCTCAGCTATTTCAACGTCATTTTCTTAGTTGTCTCAGTTGTCTCAACGCCATCTTCTCATCTTTCTCAGCTGACTCAACGTCATCTTCTCAGTTGTCTTCAGTTGTCTCAACGCTATCTTCTCAGCTGTCTCAGCTGTCTCAGCGGTGTCAACGTCTTCTTCTCAGCGGTCTCAGCGCTTATGCCTTAGTCAATTTTTCTCTTGCTTCAGCTTGACAAGCGTTGGGCTGAGCTCGACGAACTGTAACCTAAGCTCAACGAACTTCGAGCTAAGTTCGACGAATTTTGTATCCTGATTTCTTAAGCTTATGTTGAGTTGAGCTCGACGATCAACAAGCTGATTTCGACGAACTCTGAGCTGAGTTCGACGAAATTTGAGTTCATTGCCCAACTCATTTTTCTTTACTTGTCCAATCATGGACTATTTGCATGCATGAACTAAAGCACACATAAAATACATTATGTGTGTATGTCATTGACCCGTTTGACTTCTTACAAATCTGGGATATTGGGATCAATAGACCCAACAATCTCTCCCTATTTGAATAAGTCAAAACAATACAGGTCATTGACAACACAACATTTCATCATAACAAAATTTAACAGTAGAAGTAAAAGTGTTACCATTTCTCCAGCTTGTGGAGAATTACTTACTCCCCCTGGCATGCTGTCATCCTTACAGTTCCACTTGGTTGTGCTTCTCATCCCTTGACTTCTATCCTCCCCCTTTTTGACTTCTGCAATAGGGAGCATACTAATAGGTTGTTCTCTATATATCTATCTCAGCTGTTGGGCAAGCTCCCCCTCAACAGTTGCACACTGTCTTCAGTATATGGAGGAAGAGCTTGTTCTACCTGCAAAATAAGCAATGCAGCATGTGGTAGAGGAGAGAATTGAAGCTACACAAGATTCAACATGCTCAATTCAAATTTGAAGGTGTTGAACTTAGCTTCATCTAGTGGCTTAGTGAAGATATCAGTCACTTGCTCGTCTATGGAGACAAACTCAAAGGAGATGTCTTCCCTTTCCACATGTTTTTTAATGAAATGATACCTAATTTTTATATGTTTAGTCCTGCTATAGGAGACATGATTCCTAGCTATAGAAATTGTACTAGTAGAATCACAGAAGAGTGGAGTTCTACTTATCTGAACATTATAGTCTTGAAGTTGATGTTGAATCCACAGCAACTGAGCACAGCAGTTTTCAGCTGAAATATACTTTGACTCTGCTGTTGAGATTGCTACACTTGTCTATTTCTTGCTGCTCCAAGAGACAAGTCATCCACCTAGAAATTGACAGGAGCCTGAAGTGTTATTTATGTCCTCCTTGCAGCCTGCAAAATCTGCATCTGAATAGCCAGTTAGTTCAAATTCCTCATTCCTGTGGTACCATAGGCCAAGATCTGGGTGCCCTTATGATATCTCAAGATTCTTTTCACAGCAGTATAATGAGACTCTTTAGAGCAGGTCTGATCCTAACACAGACACATGTTGCATACATAATGTTAGGCCTACTTGCTATGAGGTAGAGAAGGGAGCCAATAATACCTCTATATAGAATTTGATCAATAGGCTTCCCTGAATCATCTTTGTCTATAGACATACTTGAGCTCATGGGAGTTCTTATGGTGGAAGCATTCTCCATGCTACATTTCTTGATTATCTCCCTGGTGAATTTTGACTGGGATATGGATAGAACATCATCAGTCTGTTTTACTTGAAGTCCCAAGAAAAACTTCAATTCAGCCATACTACTCATCTCAAACATCTCCTGCATAAGTTTTGCAAATTTCCTGCAGAGGTTGTCATCAGTAGAGCCAAATATTATGTCATCAAAAAAAATCTGGACTAGGATGATCTTGCTCTTAAATTCCCTGAGGAATAGGGTCTTGTCTATCTTCCCACTTAAGAATTTGTTCTAAATGAGGAAGGTAGACAATGTCTCATACCATGCTCTTAGGGATTGCTTAAGCGCATAAAGAGCTTTCCTAAGTCAATATACAGCAGTAGCAGAGTTAGAGTCAATAAAACCTGAAGACTGCTCTACATAAACCTCTTTCTTCAAGTCTCCATTCAGGAAGGCTGACTTGACATCCATCTGGAATACCTTGAATCCCTGGAAGGCAGCAAATGCAAGGAACAGTCTGATTGCTTCTATCCTTGCAACTGGGGCAAATGTTTGATCATAATCAATCATTTCTTCCTTTCTATACCCTTTGACCACCAGTCTGGCTTTATTCTTGATTACAATGTCATTTTCATCAAGTTTATTTCTGAAAATCTACTTAACTTCAATAACATTGAGTCCATTTGGTCTGGGAACCAGCTTCCAGAACTTGCACCTTTTGAACTGCTTCAGTTCTTCCTGCATTGCACCAATACAGAATGGGTCTTGATTTGCTTCTACAAATTTCTTGGGCTCTTCTTGTGACAGGAAGCAAGAATAGAGTGTTGTGTTGAGACTCTTGCTTCTGGTCTATACACCTTGGCTAGCCTCACCTATTATCTGCTCTGGAGGATGATCTCTAAGATATTTGACTGTTGGGAGAAGTCTGACTGCTTCCTGTTGATTATCATTTTCTGCAGCATGTTGATCTTCATTTCCAGCTTGACTGCCCTGTGCTTCCTCTGGACAGCATCCCTCACCACAATCTCCTTGCAAAGCTGGGTCTTTATCTTTGATGGAGAGTTTTTCCATCATGACTTTTGTTCCTGCAGAGCTAGGCAAAGAGCTTGACAGATCACTGTCAATCATGCATGACTCATCAAACACTACATGGACAGACTCTTCTACAACTTAATTTGTCGAGTTATAGACTATATATGTCCTACTATTGTTGTTGTACCCAACAAATATCCTCTCATGAGATTTGACAGCAAACTTAATCATTTTTGACTTACTATTGTCCAGGATGAAACACTTGCAACCAAAGATCCTGAAGTAGGAAATGTTTGGTTTTCTGCCCTTCAAGATCTCATAGGGAGTTTTTTTGTGCTCTTTGGTGATAGAAGCCCATTTGAGCACATGACATGCAGTGTTAACTGTCTCAGCCCAGAAATATTCAGCGAGAGAAGTGTCACTTAAAAGTGTTCTCCTAGCTTCTATGAGAGTCATGTTTTCCCTTTCAGCTAACCCATTTTGTTGGGGTGTTCTTGGATAGGAGAACTCTTGATGAATCTCTTGCTCTTCACAGAATGTAGTCATAGCAGCAGACTGAAACTCAGTTCCATGGTCACTTATCATTCTGACCACAGAGCATGGTTCATTCTGAATTTGCCTGATAAAATTTGTGAAGACTTCAAGGGTTTCATCCTTTCTTCTAAGAAAGAACACCCAAGTAAACCTGGAAAAGTCATCAACCATCACAAGGGTGTAGACCTTCCTACCTAAACTATGAACAGACATAGGACCAAACATGTCCATATGCAGGAGATACAAGAATCTCACAGAGTCCTTGGCCCCAATGCTCTTGAAAGAGGTCTTAGTCTGCTTACCCTTTTGGCAAGCAGCACAGATACCCTCCTTGGAGCATTTTATTTTGGGACCATTGCTAACAAGCTCATCACTGAAGAGCTGAACAATGGTCTTATAATTTAGATGAGCCAGTCTCTTGTGCCACTGGACACAATATGAGACTTTCTCATCTGCAACTACGCATATAGGGGAACTATTTTCTAAGCAAGAAAAATTCAAGCAGTAAACATTTCCACTCCTAGTGTCTGTTAAGATGACACTTTGGTCACTTAACCTCTTGATGTGGCACTTATCCTTATGGAAAGAAATGTCATAACCAAGATCATATAGTTGACTTATGTTTATGAGGTTGTGTTGCAACTCCTCCACATAAGCCACATTTGTGATGGAGATTATGTCATTTGAGATATTATCAAAGCCTCTGGTTATCACCTTGTCTGAGCCTCCAAAAATGACCTTTGGTTCATTCTTTACTGTAGTGTACTCTTTCAATAGCTCCTTTGTTTCAGTCATATGCCTGGAACATCCACTGTCCAAGTACCATTTAGAGGATTTGGTACTTGAACTAACCTGAAAAGAATGCAAGTCACCTTACCTTAGGACCCCAATTTTTGTTGGGTCTTAGGTTCACATTAGCCTTGAAATAACCTTGTCTTCCTGCAGAATTCCTGACAGGTTGGCAACCTCTAGACACAGAGGGATTGTGCCAGCAATCTACAACATAGTGACTCATTTTGGCACAACACTACCACTCATAGATATTATATTTCCTTTTCTGTTTGGGACCAGCATTTGACTGTATTGTTTCCTGAACAGCGGGGAGATGTGCTGCACTATACTACAGTCTTCTTTCAGCAGCAATTTGACTGAAGGACAGTCTTTCAGCTGGCTAAGTTGGTCTTCTCTGAGAACCACCAGTTGCATGTCTCTTTTCAGCTAACATACATCTGATAGCATCTGAGATGGTCATTCCAGCTCTGTCAGAAGACTCACCTTGAGTCACAACTTTTGCTGTATGATTTAGATTTTTAGCAGTAACAATATCTTTTAGTTTTGAAGCTGGAGCACCAAAAACATATGGTCCAGATTAGGCAATTTGGATTTCCTCATGGGCAGGCTTAAAGGCTTTCACACGGTTGTACCTTCCACCATGGATGGGGCCACATTGGTCCACATCAGTGGATCTATCGTTCTCCCAGTGACCATAACAACTTTTATGGTCATACCTGTTAGAAGACAACAATACTCTTTGAAAAGAAATTTGAGGCAGTGAGGCTAGAGGCACAACAGGTGTCTTCCCTTTTCCTTTTCCTCTTGGATTGGAAGGTCTAGCAGATCCCTTAAATCTCAACCCTTTCTTACTAGCTTGGATAAGGTGGGTATCAATTAAGGGTAGCACAGTGCTTGGCTTAGAAAATTTTGTCACCAACAATTTCTCATTTAAGAGATCATTTTCAAGTTTCTGGATAAGCTTCTCATTTGAGACTCTTATCACAGACTCACTGTCAATGATTTCCTTGAGCTGGCCTGCATGTGCAGTCATGTCAGTGAGGGCTTTTCTTGGTCTTCACACTTGCTTTTAAGACAAAGAAGCTCTTTTGCATGTCTCTTTGCAAGTAGCTTGCATTTCTTGAAAGCCTCAAGAAGTTCTTCATACTTGGCAATTATGGAGTTTACATCGTCCTCAGAGTCTAATGCTTCGTTTGGGGGGACTTATTTTCACCGGTCAAGCGTTCATGACCGCATGAACCGGGACTTATTTTAAGTCCCGGTTCATGCGGTCATGACCGCTTGACCGGTGAAAATAAGTCCCCCCAAACGGAGTCTAAATCTCCTTCATCTCTTGACGATTGAGCTTCAGAGACTGAGTCAGCCTCATGACTAGAAATAAAAGAATGTGGTTTAGCATGTACCTGAAAATGACCAAGTTGATCCTAGCTGCTTTCTTCATCTGTCATTGTCATTAGTCCATGACACTGAGCATCTCCTTCTTCATATTCATCCACCTCTGAGTCACTCTCTGGATGTGACAAAGGGGCCCAGATCCCTATTCTAGCAGCAAGGAACTCTTCTTCAACAACAATAATAAGCCCAATGTAGGCTTCATCTTCTTCACTGTCTGACTCAGAGGAAGAGTCAGACCAGGTCTTTTCTTTCTTGGCCACTAGGTACTTCTCTTTCTTCTTTCCCTTATGGTGCTTCTTCATTCTTTCTTCTTTCCTCTTTATTGGGCAGTCATCAATTACATGCCCAGGTTTGCTGCAGCAAAAAAAAATAATGTTAGAGAAGGATTGTTTATTAGAGTTAGGAGCATACTTGTTCTCCTTAAAAGATTTCCTTCTGTGCTAAGAGGACGAAGGTCTTTTGTTCTTCCAATGTCCCTTTCTCATGAATTTTTGAAACTGCCTAGAGAAGGCAGCAAGGTGCTCATAAGATGTATGGCTGTCAGATGAGCTGGACCTAGAGCTCTCTGATTCTGACACAGCAGTTCTCCTCACTGGATAGATCTTCCTTCTGCTCCTGGTTGAAGCATCAGCTTTGAAAGCCACAGATTTCTCCTTGCTATGTGACTTGCTGGTCTTCTCTTCTTCTTCCTTCTTTGCAGCAAGCTGCATCTCATAGGACAGTAGCTTTCCAAACAGGGTTGGAGGTGGTGTGTCTGCTAGTCTACCCATCTCCCTGATGGTACAGACCCTTGTGTCTCAATCCTTGGTGAGAGACCTGAGAAATTTGTCATTCAGCTCATAGGTGTTGAATACTCTTTCATAAGTTCTCAATTCATTAACAGTTCTGAAAAATTTTTCAAAACTTTCAGCAATGCCCTCAGACTTTCCTTGTCTGAAGGCCTCATACTCCTAGTTGAGCATGAATTTTCTGTCATCCCTCACCTCTTCTGAACCCTCCATGAACATCACTAGGGTGTCTCATATCTCCTTGGAGGTCTTGCAGCGCACCAAATTCTGGAATGTAGGATCTACTGCACTAGCAATGATATTTTGAGCTCTCTTTTCCATGGAGGCAAGGAGGAGTTCATCCTTGTTCATTTCTTCATATGATTTGGGAGTCTGAATGTTGGCATCCAGAACTGAGATCTTCATTGTGATGAAAGGTCCCTCTTTGACTGTGATGAATATCCTAGGGTCAGCAGCTTTCATGAACATCCTGACCCTTTCCTTCCAAAGCTCAAACTCTTCCTTTCTGCAGATTGGCAACTTCATGACTCCTCATTTTTTGTAGTTTACACCAGACCTCATTTCTTATCTTTTAGTTAACCTTGGAGGCATACTCAAATTGATAAATCCTTTTTGAGTAACCTCCCTCTGATACCACATGAAAGTTATTTAACAGTAGGTTAGCAAATCACCTAGAGGGGGTGAATAGGTTTTTGAGCTTTTAATATATCTTTTATTGTTTTCAAATTATGCTAACTAGAGCTTGGGCTTAAATCCTACAATCACAAAGACAAACAAGCACACACAGCAAACAACAAAATTTATAGTGGTTACCCAATTGGGTACATCTACTTTCCCTCTCCACCTATACAAGCTTGTTTGTTAGACTCGGCACAAACTCCTCCAAACTACTCCTAAGAGCTTACACCTCAGATCCCGCAGGATCTTCAAGTCTCCTCCAAGACTCTCTTCTCAGGCACAAGGGTATACACTCAGTGGTCAACATACCACCTACCTCAGGCTGTTAAGCCCTATACTCAGGCTGGGAGGATAATCCTACCTCAGATCCCAAAGGATCCTACCTCAGTGCTCTACAGTGCTCCAACACTCAATGACCCGCAGGCCACCTACCTCAGCCTTATCTTTAAGGCCTACAGCTCGGGCTTTTCAGCCCAACAACTTCAGGCACAAGACCCTACTCTCAGAGCGCTGCAGCACTCCTACAACTCAGTACCCCACCAGGTGCCTACCTCAGTACCCCTCCAGGAACCTACAGCTCAGTGACAAGCTTGTCACCTACCTCAGGCACAAAGGCCCTACACTCAGAGAGCAGCACTCTCCTACTTCAGGCACTTAAGCCCTACAGCTCAGATGTTCACTTGCATCCTACCTCAGTGCCCTAACAGGGCACCTACCTCAGTGACAAATTTGTCACCTACAGCTCAGGCACAAAGTGTCCTACACTCAGATTCAGGAAACTTGAATCCTACAGGAAATAAATATAGAGTTGAAGAAAATAAAATTACTGACTCAGAGAAATAACTCTGAGTCAACTTTGTTGAACAGAGCAGATTTCAGTCCAGCTCACCTGCTGTAGAAGGAATCAGCCTTCTTCTACAACTATCACTTATTACTGCTGCACTGATGAGCAGCTTCCACCTTGCTGAGTGATGAATCAGCTAAACTGTTCTGTAGAGAAAACCTTGCTGAGCTTGAAGAGCTTCAGCTATCCTTTCTTGCCTCCAGGCTATCTTGGCTGGACTGCAACTTTCAAGCTTGATCGGAAAATAATGTCCAACCGCCTCTATCAGTTTTTCTTTCTTTTCCTTTGATTTGTTAACCCTAATCTTTTACTGTTTCCCCTTTTATATGCGTTGATTTGAATCAACGGCACCATAGTATGTGGGCCCACCAAGGATTGGTGAGCGCCAACTCCATCAGAAAGGGACAAAACATCTTTTGACATTATAGCAGCTTTCACACAACGGCTTACTGCAATTTGGACTTTGATGACGTCAGCAGTGGTCATCAACATCTGAACTTAGAAAATTTTCCCGAATCCCATCAAGCGTTGAGTGATGTTGAGACACTCAATGTCATCATCCTTGCTCTCAGCGCTTCTGCACTTAAAAAATTTTCTGGCTTTGTCTCAGCGGTCTCAGTGGTTTTCCATTATTAGTTGAGACAAGTCTTTGTCTCAGCGCTTTCCTCTTATTTGTTGTCTCAGCGGTTTGTGCACTTTAACTGTCTCAGCGGTTTTGTCTCAGCGGTCTCAGCGGTTTTTCATTTATCAGCTGAGACAATTCTTTGTTTCAGCACTTTCCTCTACATTAGAAGTGTTGAGTGAACCTGCTTCACTCAAGGCTTCTGAACTTCAAAAAATTCCAGCTAATTTTGTTCTCAGTTGTTTACTACTTGACTGTCTCAGCGCTTCTTACTTTATTTAGAAGTGTTGAGTGAACCTGCTTCACTCAACGCTTCTGGACTTAGAAAATTTCCAGCTAACTTTGTTTGTTGTCTCAGCTATCTCAATGCCATCTTCTCAGCTGTCTCAGCTGTCTCAACGTCATCTTCTCAGCTGTCTCAACGTCATCTTCTCAGCTGTCTCAGCTGACTCAACGTCATCTTCTCAGTTGTATTCAGCTGTCTCAACGCTATCTTCTCAGCTATCTCAGCTGTCTCAGCGGTCTCAACGCCTTCTTCTCAGCGGTCTCAGCGCTTATGCCTTAGTCAATTTTTCTCTTGCTTCAGCTTGACAAGCATTGGGCTGAGCTCGACGAACTGTAACTTAAGCTCGACGTACTTCGAGCTAAGTTCGACGAATTTTGTATCCTGATTTCTTAAGCTTATGCTGAATTGAGCTCGACGATCAGCAAGCTGATTTCGACGAACTCTGAGCTGAGTTCGACGAAATTTGAGTTTACTGTCCAACTTATTTTTCTTTACTTGTCCAATCATGGACTACCTGCATGCATGAATTAAAGCACACATCAAATACATTATGTGTGTATGTCATTGACCTGTTTGACTTCTTACAAATCTGGGATATTGGGATCAATAGACCCAACAGATACAGGCAGATTGAGACCGCGGATACCCCGGATGTTGTACAATGACGTGGTCGGATGCCCGATTCGGGGGAAGCCCGATTCGGGGGAAACCCGTGTGGTGTAGAAAAGTGGGGTCCATGCATGTCCAAGAGTCAGTGGATGTTGGTGTGTGGAACCTGTGCCGGAGAAGTTGTTGCATGCATGTGCCACAAAAAGACGCTGAAATCTGGGTATGTCGTCCGCAGGAGGGAGCACAAGGCAGCAGGAGAACATGCTTAGGACGAGTTTCCCTGCAATCGGTGAGAGGCGTCGGACGCCTCGAAGATCATGGTGAGACGATCCTAGTTATGTTGAATGTCACCTAACGTGCGCAGCAAGGCCACACAAAGGATTGTGTCAAGGCCTCCAAATCTGAAGAAATAGAAATTCGTCGTACCCAAATAAGATCTGATTGTTAGGGTTAGTCCCACACAGCAGCCCGTCGTTTGAACTCGGTGACCGCCGTCGTGGAAGATGTGCAATCTTGAGGTGGGGGGTCACCGGAAGCTGCAACTCCAACACGAGGGCTTGAGAGATCAAATTGTGGCTTACCCCACTATCAATCATGAGAACTACTGAGCAGTCGCGAAGGAAAGCCTCCAGCTTCACGGTACAAGGTTCGTTCATCCCCTGAACTGTGTAATAGGAGACCTCGAGGAGGTGGAAAAGAGTTGGTGGGGTCATGTCAAGGTCGTCCTCATCTAACTCTAGAGCCTAAAAGTCGATCATGTCAATGTCGACATCTTCGCCCCCAAAGAGCATTTTGAAGTCTTTGTTCGTGCATACTACTGGCATCTTGGCTCTTGCAATCAAAGGCTCTTGCAGCGGAGGGCCAAATACTTGACTTGAGACATCATATGCACTTACTGGCATCTTGGCTCGGAGAGGTGTCGCAGGACGGCCCAATAAATTAGAGGGTTTGGCTGGAAGACGAAGCAGAGGTGCCAGTGGATTGAATAAGTCGGGGTGAGCAGAAGAGGATGCGTCGGTGGAGTGGAGTACCAGGCTAGAGGATAAGGTGGCAAAATCCTCTTCGACATAGCAAGCATGTTCCATAAATCGAGTAAGTGTAGTCGGATCAAGAACCTATAGGCGGGCCCGGATGTGCATCTGTAGGCCGCAATGAAGGTACCCAAGTAGTGTTCTGCTGACAAGCCAGAACATGTGTGGTGACCTTGACGAAGGCATCGATGTATGCATCAACGACGTCCGCCTGACAAATGTTGCCACATCATAACGACGAAGTAATACGTCCTTGAGGGCTGCCCAGGAAAGAGTGGATGTGGACTAGCAAAGCCAACAAACCCAATAGAGGGTCGAGCCCTCTATGTAGATTGTTGTGACTGGCACTTTTTGAGCTTCAGGGATACCCTGGAGGTCAAAATATTGCTCCGTGCAGGACAACCTACCCATGGGATGACCTCCATCGAACACTGAAATGTCGAGTCGGGGTAGGTGGGAAGCGACGAGTTACCAAAGGGCACAAGAAACCCAAACAGTTCGACAACACTGTTTGGAGAGGTGATAGAGGGGCCTGTCGGGGCCGGCAACGTTGGTGGCAAGATAGGGAGAGTGAAGAGGAGGGAGTGAATCTCTCGGACTGCGACTTAAAGGTCGGAGAGAGTCGTGCGAGTTGATCCAGCGGTTGGAAAGGCCTTCCACCGGGGTGGTTGTTCTTGTCACATGTAGTCATTTCACGCGTCAAGGTCATGCACAGAGTTGAGGGAAGAGGTAGAGCATGTAACCGAGGCCGAGGCAAAGAAGACGCACGCATGTGCAGGCAGCGGAATAATAAAATAATCCAAGATAGGTCTCCTCCCCTTATAGATAGGAAGGCCCAATCAAATGATAAGAAAAACAGAAATACGAGGGGAAGCGTGAGCGGAAGACTAAAATAATCCAAGATAGGTCTCCTCCCTTTATATATAGGAAGGCCCAATCAAATGATAAGAAAAACGGAAATAGAAGTTAACAGAATTAAGTCCCACGATCCATCCCAATGCGTCCTCAAACCGCGCCCGGTCCCCATGCACGCCTCCTCGTGTAAGCCCTTGTGTAGCTCTTACCGATGATGAGATCTTCTGCACTCGTATCACACGAACCAACAATTTGCTATGACCTTAAGCGGGGATCTGCACAAAAGCGGTACAATCAAATACAAAAAGCGTAAGGATAAAAAGTGGGGCTCAAAAATGAAGGATGGAAATGGTTGATTTACCAGAAATCGATTGATCAAATAATAGGTGATAAGATGACATAGCGCCAATATGACCTAGGAGCATTCAATTGACACAACAATGTATGAGCACATTGAAGAAATGACAACTCATCCTTTCCAATGCATTATTTTGTTGTGTCATATGAGCACAATTGTGTCTCAAAAATGAATCTATGAGAAGTACAAAAATAGAGAGTAAACATGTCATATCCCTTAGCATTATAGGAGCCAAGAATTTGCAAAATAGTGTCAAGTTGAATTTTTATTTTATAATGAAATGACAAAATGCTAAGCAATTAATGACGGGCATCAGCCGCAGGATGGACACTGGACTTCGGGTCTACTCGGTGAGTTCCGCATTTGAGTACTCGCGGAGGAGGTATTGATCGAATAGATGTTCCAAGACCACAAGGGCGTTTGGAGCGCCGTTTTACTCATGTATTTTATTTTATTGGATATTATTTAGTATTATTCGGACACCCGACATAAAGTCCAATCATAATCATTCACACTGAGTACACAAGCCCCCTTTAATTATAAATAAGGGCGATGACTATCATTTAGAGGTATTGTTAGCCTAGATAATCCAAAACGAACAATCATATCGTGATGCGACGCAACGAGATCCTGGGGTGAGACGTCCCAGTTCCTTTTTCAACTTCAATCAATTATCTTGCACCCGTATCTCTTCTACCGTGAAACCATCGCCAAACTACCGTAACCGCACAATACTCTGTCTCAATAACGACCAACTACATTCAATCTCTCCTGATCCCTCTTCTAGCAAACATTTTGTCTCCAATTCCCGCCTTCAGCCAACATCCAGCATGATTGCTCTCCCCTGACAACCAAAACCACTTGTTTCATCATCTCTGCCACAAAAAATCAAAATGTCATGGTTTCTCCCAGCAGACAGCAGTGCCAACGCATCCCGCTCCCTCTCGTCACTGCCACTAATGCCCAGACCCATCGTTTCTCCAACAGTGTCATTGCCTCTCACTCCTTATACCAAACCGCCGCCCCATTTCCAGTGGAAAACTCCCCCTATGTCCCAGTCCCCGCCGCAAGCTTCTTCTCCTTCCACTGCAACAAACAAAAATCTCTCTCCCGCTTCCGCCGCAGACTCCCCATGCCATTCAAAGTCGCAATCATCGTCAAACCCGCTTCCTCCATTATCCCAGTCGACAACCCCTTCTTCCACCTCAAGCCATACCTCTCATTTTACCATTTGCGCCACAA
Source organism: Platanthera guangdongensis (assembly GCA_039583875.1). NCBI lineage: Eukaryota > Viridiplantae > Streptophyta > Magnoliopsida > Asparagales > Orchidaceae > Platanthera > Platanthera guangdongensis. The sequence goes on along the minus strand of CM077147.1, from coordinate 156,328,321 downwards.
GTCGATTACAATATAACAGGCATGTCCTCGTCACTTGGAGCCACACCTATCGCCACTACTGGGTTCCTTTTCTTGTGAGTATTTTAAATGGTGCATCTTTATTTGTATTGAATACTAGATGGACATTTCATAGTTGTCTAGAAGTTGAAACTTGTTGTGTTATTTGTTATGTTTCTTAGTTTCCTATAAAATTCGTTGGTGCACATTTAGCATAAGGCCCTTCGTGCGGACGAAAGCTTTTCTTCATTTTTAACAGATACTTTTAACTGATATTAGTGAGAATATGGCAAAAGATAGGGCACAATGGCGACAAAGGATCCATATAGCCGACCCCACTATAGTGGGATAAAGGCTTGAGTGTTGTTGTATTTGTTGCAAATGTTTTGTTTGATTTCTTAGCATATCTAATCTTATTGCTAGATTTAATTCCGAATTGAATCAAGTCATACATGCATAATATAGAGTAGGTATGCTCGAGTCAACCCTACACCCGCACATAGACTTGCATTAGCATTAAGTACACTTTCAAAAGATATACACTGCGTCAGACTTGGTATCAGAACTAAGGTTTGGGCCACTTGCATGTTACGTAGTAGTGGGCCTTATCGTCAGCCCATATCCGACCCAAATCTTACCGACGAAAGAGCCACCAACTCCAACTTACAAATGACACCTGCAGAATTTCAACGATTGATCTTAAATCAGTTCGATCAAATGACTGCACAATTCGACAATCAACGAACTTGCATAAATATCATTGAGGATTGTAGGGAGCAAGAGACTCCTCAAAGCAGGGAGGACCCACTCATTCCACCTTACAATCATTTTAGGGAAAAACGAGACGCCCTCCCGCCTGAAATTATAGTGTTGCTCTACCATAAGAGCTTGCCTAACCTATGATGCACCCCTTTGATCACATTTAAGACCGTTGATCTGGACCTGCCCTGGATAGCATTTCCTCCCTCAGGAGGACTATCAACCTCGTCAACCAACCCCTCATGATCGAGTCCAGGACCATCGTGACTTTGGGCGGGGTGATTACTATGACGGTTATCTGGAGCTGCTTAGAACACCACAAGTGAAGGACACCATCACTCGCAACATACACATTGATGTCTGTACCTTTGACGGCCACCAGAACCCGAAGGTCTTTAGTGATTGGATCCAGGAGATGGACCACTATTGTATGTGACATGATATGATTAATGAGCAGCGAGTTAGACTTGCGAGGATGGCCCAACAAAGATTTTCTAGACCGGCCTAGAGAGGTCACTCCATCGAGATTAATACAACTATATCATTCGTTAGGACTAAAGCGTCAATTAAATGACAAGTATCTTCCCGCCTCTTATCGAGACCAGTTGCTGGATCAACTTTACGTGTTGCACCAGGATACGCTATCGGTGGAGGAGTACATCTCGATTTGACGAGTTATCTGTTGATTTGCAAGAGGATACTAGCGCCACCGACTCACAATTATGTTATGAACTGAGGGCCGAATTACTTAGGGAGCTTATTCCCAATCACACAGAGAAAGTAGAGTAAGGTTATTAGATAACTCGAGTATGAGTAGTACCAGACTGACTTACATTTAGGAGTCTACCTATGGCCACTACAACTCCTGAAGGATCCCCTCGTGCGTCTGTGAACAAGAAGGGAAAGGATGTCGTTACAAGACCTCCTGCGGTCATCCAGTCAGGGAATGTTCAATGTTATCGTTGCTCTGGCAGGGGTCATATGACAGTTCAGTGCACCACAAGAAATTTATTAGTTGAAGAAGGTGAGCCCAGTTCTGATTCTGAGGTCATTTATGAAGAAATTGTTTCCACTGACGAGCATGGTTGGGAGAGCGGTGTTGAGCGCTCCATAGAAGTTATTCGACGTCTTATTTACACCTCACATATCGATGAGGACTGGCATCATACGATGATCTTTTATACTTTCTTCCACCTAGCAGTCGGTTCGTGCAAGTTGGTCATTAATAGTGGGATTTGTGTGAACATTGTGGCCCAGAGGGCCTTAGAGCTGAGGCAAGTGACTCCTGAGCCTCATCCCCCTCCATATCGAGTGATTTGGGCAGATAAGACAACCATAAAGGTTACCCACATGTTCTTGGTTCCGATATCTCTCGCCTCATTCGAGCACTGTGTTTGGTGTGGCATCATCCCCATGGAAGTCACCCATGTTCTATTAGGGAGACCTTGGCTCTTCGAACATGATGTCACATGCTTCGTTCGCTCAAACACGTGTATTCTACGAGAAGCATCATAAGATTACATTGGCACCAACCCAACCCAAAGGGAAATACAAGGGAAAGTTATATCCTCCACTGGCACGAGATCATCCAAACCATTGCATATTCTGTATCAGAAATAGTTTATGAGGGAAAGTGAAGACGTTGACATATTTTCTGTAGGGGCCACTACCATGGCTCATGAGGTGCCTACAAAGATTTTTGGGTAACTCCTCGAAGCTTGGTGTATTCTTGATGAGTATGCTGATATTATGCCTGATGATTTACCCGATAACTGAGCTTCGCTCCAAAACCTAAGAAATTACCGGATGAACTCGGTCGAGCAAGTTGTGGTTATAAGATAGGTTGACAAGCTGCAGAGGAAGCAATGCAAACGTGAGAGCCTAAGCTACTACACGGTCCATGCACTTCTCACCCAGAAGATGGATGAGAGTTGGCGTATATGTATTGATAGTAGAGCCATCAATAAAATTATTAAGCTTGTATCCCCATCCCCCAGTTAGAAGACATATTAACACGATGGTTGGTGCTCAAGTATTCTCAAAAATCAATCTTCGCAACGGGTACCACAAAATTAGGGTTCGTGAGGGAGACGAATGGAAGATGGCTTTTAAGACAAAATATGGTCTCTATGAGTGGTTGATCATGCCTTTTGGGCTATACAACTCCCAAAGCACTTTCATGCGGGTCATGACCCATACCTTGAGGCCCTGCAAGAGAAAATTCATTTTCATCTATTTTGATAACATTTTGATTTACAACCACACACCCATCGACCAACTAAGTCATCTGACGTTCCTGTTTGAGATTCTCCAAAATGAGAAACTGTTTATGAACCTGAAGAAGTGCTCTTTCTTAATCGATTTTATGCACATTCTCGGGTTTATCATATCTTTGTCTAGCGTGTTCGTTGACCCGGACAAGGAAGGTTCTTCAGTGGCCCCCTTCACGGACTGCTTGAAGAAGGGAGATATACAGTGGGCGGGAGACGACACTCAGACTTTCGAAGAGATTAAAGAGAGACTGATAACTGCTCTCATTCTAAGATTACCTAATTTCTCTAAAGTGGTTAACATGTCTGTGGCGCATTTGGCATTGGCATTGGTGGAAGACTGAGCCACGAGGGTTACAAAGTTTCATATTTTAGTGAGAAGTTAAACGAGTCCTGACAAAAGTGCTCTATCTAGGAGAAAAAGCATGTTGACGCTACTAGTCACCGTATCACCCTACTCCACACACTAAGCACTAGCATGAGTAGCTTTGATCTATTTCCTAAGGATTACTTCACCTACACTGAATTTGACGAGATTTATTCTAAATTCTTGAGGGATCCCTTTGATCCCACTAAGTGGTTTGATACGTCAAGGGATACTTATATCATGGGTCTTGTCTCTGTATTCCCCGGTCCTCCTTCCAAAACTTCTTGATTTAGAGGATACATGCAGGTGGCGTCGCTGGCCACGTTGACAGAGACAAGTCGAATTCTTTGGTTGAGGATCGATTTTATTCGTCTGCCTTAAAGAAGGATGTAGCAGGAACCGAACGTAACCACGACACCTGCTATACTGCAAAGGGTTCAAAACAAAAGACTGGACTTTATACCCCTTTTCTAATCCCACAACAACCATGAGTCAATATCAGCATGGACTTTGTATTACTTTGAGAAAATATGAGTATATTTTCTTAGTGGTAAAACGATTTCTGAAGATGACTCATTTTATTGCCTGGAGCAGGACCACAAACGCGGCCCGCGTGGTGGCCCACTTCATGAGAGACACGGATTACCCAAGTCCATAGTGTCCAACTATGACCCAAACCTGAAATTTTCAATGGCTTATCACCCGTAGACTGACTACAAACTGAGTTCGTAAATAGGAGTTTGAAAAAATTGTTACAGTGTCTAGTTGTTGAGCATCCTTCGGTTTGGGTTAATGGGTTGTCAATAGCTGAGTTAGACTAAAATACCTTTGTCAATAGGTCTACTGACATGATTTCATTTCATATAGTGTCATGATATGAGCCTAGGAAGCCTTTTGACCTCGCATTTATTCCCTTAGAGTTGTGTCCCAATGAGTTTGTTGAGTCCTTCATCCATCACATACATGAAATGCATGAATTGAACTGGAAGAAAGTTGCTAGCATAAATAAATTATATAAGACACAGGCAGACAAGCACAGACGCGAGTAGCATTTTTAGGTGGGTGAGCGGGTTATGATCAGAATTCGCATTGAGAGCCTTCCAAAACAAGTCGCTAAAAAACTACAACATAAATGAATGGATCCATAGAGTAATATTAGAAAATAGGAACAATGCCTACGAGATCAATCTCCCTGTAGATATGAGTATTCATCATGTATTTAATATGGAAGATTTAAAACATTACTTTGAGCATTTTGAGCATAGGAACTGCTATCTTGAGCCACCACGTACATCCTTGAAAGAACTAGTGCCTAAACACCTAGGGGGGTGAATAGGTGCACTTAATCTTTTTAACTTTAAAGGCAGAAACACTGAATTATTAGACCTGTTTATGTAATTCTCTACAGCAATTCAGCACAGATAACACAGCAATCACAGATTAACCATACACAGAGTACACACAGATTTTTATAGTGGTTCCCCAAGGTCTGGGTACATCCACTTTCCCCCTTCGCCTATCTAGTAGTGTACTAGATTCGGCCTAACTTCTCCACTTCTTCTCAGATCCTCAGATCTTACAACTCAGAACCCCAAACAGGTTCCTACAACTCAGAGTGAACCCACTCCTACAACTCAGCACAAAAGCCATACCACTCAGTCTTCACCAAGACTTACACTCAGAGAACAAAGTCTCCTACAACTCAGGCACTAGGCCCTACCTCAGTCTTCAACAAGACCTACACTCAGAGCGCACTGTCTCCTACACTCAGCATTTATAAAATAGACTTACAGCTCAGATCCCTTAGGATCCTACAGAAAATAATGTTTACAAAATTTATAACCACAACTCTGAAAGAGAGAGATGAGTTGACTGGTTTCTTGATGAGTTATTGGAAGAACTTGGCAGAGATCAACCTCCCTTGGCTTTCTTCAAAACTTCTTGAATTAGAACACAGTAGGGTTGTATCTCTATGCAGATGATCTTCAATCAACTGCTGACTTGAGATTCTGATTTCAATCTGAATCTTCCTTATCAGCCTGGTTCAACAGCTGGTCTTCTTAGAAGGAGCTCTCTCTCTCCAACTTCTTAGATCTTCTCTTGAAGGTCTTCTTCTTGTTGTGTTGTCTTTCACTTCATTAATTACGATTATGATTACTCTGTTGAAGGAGAAAGGTCTTTAAATAAGCTTTTTCCATGGTGACTGGCTGATCCGGTTTCTAACAACTTTCTGATGGCTCTGACAGTTGCAGTTGACCGGTTGAAATGGCAGTTGTCAAGTCATCCAGTCACTTCTTGAAATCTCTGTCACTGTCTGAAAGTGTCGAGACAGATAGTCTTTATGTGTCGACACAAATAGACTAAGTGTCGACACAAGTAGACTAAGTGTCGACACTAGCCTTCATGGTGTCGACACAACTCCTTGTGTTGTTGTAACATCTTCTCGACATTGCTTCTTCAGAATGTGTCGACACTGATCATGTGTGTCGACACAAGCCTTCTGTTGAATGTGTTGACACTGGTTGAGTGTGTCGACACAAATAATTCTTCAATACTTAGTTGATTTCTGCTGTGTGTCGACACATCTTTTTGTGTTGAGACTTTGCTAAGTGTCGACATATCTCCTTTGTGTCTACACATTCCTTCATGTGTTGAAACTTTGCTGAATGTCGACACATATCCTTTGTGTCGACACTTGTACTTAAACTTTGTTGAAGTTTGCTGACTGTCGACATAGCTTCCTGGTGTCGACACATGTACTTGAACTTTGTTGATGTTTGCTGAGTGTCGACACAGCCTCCTAGTGTCGACACATGTACTTGAACTTTGTTGAAGTTTGCTGAGTGTCGACACAGTCTCCTAGTGTCTACACTTTTGATGTCGACAAAGTTTCTCTGGGTGTCGACACTGCCTCTAAGTGTCGACATAAATAATGTTGATAATTCTTCACTGTGTGTCGACACATCCTGTATGTGTCGACACTTTTCTTCTTGTGTCGACTCTGCCTTCCTGGTGTCGACACAATTACTCCAAGTGCCGACACAGCTTCTCTAGGTGTCGACACAAGCCTTCTTAAGTGTCGATACTTTTCTTCTAGGTGTCGACACATGAAATTAGAAACTGTTATGTTTTCTCTACAATTACTTAACCTGCACAAATAAACTCAAAGCAAATCAAATACATCTTGATATATAGCATTGAGTAGGGTGAGGCTTCTTCAAATCAGGTACATATATTCCAATATACCCAACAATCTCCTCTTATTTGGAGAAGTCATAACCCTTAGTCAATGATATACACCATACATAACAAATTCTCAGTATGATGTAAAACAGTATCATATGATAGGGAAAATATTAAACATGTATAAACAAAACATGTATAAACAATTATCTCAGAACAATTAATGTAATAGATTGAACATATAACATTGTTCTTACAACTCCAAACATTTTCATTAATCAAAAGTTTATATAGAGTTAAATACAAATGATTACAAATTGTAAACTTAAGAAAATTTATATCTTATGACTGCTCAGGCTCCTTGATAACAATCCCCTTTACAGATTGAATCTTTGCTTGAACTGGAGCATCATTGTCATCAACAGTCTTTTTCCCTTTGAAATCTTTCTTTTTCAGCTCTTCAGCTTTTATCTTCTGTCTTTCAAAATAGTGATAAGGCTTAGGGAAATACTTGCTAGGCTCCTGTGCATTAGGAGGTAGCTTTCCCAGTTTAGCCTTCTTTCTATATTGTACTATGGTCTCTTGCCTATTCTCATATTTTCTCCACTCCTGTTCAGAATATCATTTGCCTCTATCCAGGATATTGTCCTTAGCAGCCTTACAAGCAGTCAATATGATATTCCTGCATGTAGTGCTCCATTGTTCAAAATCTGGCCTTAATTCAGCCTGCTCTCTGAACCTTTTCTTAGATAATTGAGCCTCTTGTTCCTATAATAAAGTCTCTTGCTCTTTTAGTACTGCCTCTGGCACAGGGTGTACTACTTTCTCAAGAATAATATTCTGATTACCCTCAGGAGGACTATACATAAACTGTACCTCCTGATGTATCATGTCAAAATCTGCAGGAGGATATATCACTTGAGCCACTTCAGCTTGCTCTCCTCCAAAGTATGCAGTATTTATTCCAGACTCTGTCACATTGTCATCATCACATAAGGGTGGATATCCAAGGGTAGCTCTGATGGAGTTTGAAATCCATTTGGCATGATCAGAGTCGGTTTTGACTAGTACCCTCTCCCCCTTTATGACTTCTCTCTCTATGTGATCCCTAAGATCATCTTTCTGGAATCTTATTTGAGCATTCAAATAGTTTACTTCATCCTTATAAAAAGGTTTGAACTTCTGAAGCTGGACAGAAATAGCTTTCTGAGAATCTTCAATGGCAGTTTTCACAGCAGTGAGACTCTCCTGTAATTTCCTATCAAATTCTTCTTTGGCAGTGGCACTTACTGCAGGCTGTGCAGTAGCTATATTTTTCATTTCAGTTACAATGGCATTATGTGAAGCAGTGAGATTATCATTCATCTTTATCTGGTTTTCCAGGACATAGTCTTGTTTGAGTGTCAGATCATCAATCTGTTTCTTGAGATTCTCTTGATGTGTAGCCAGATAGACCACTGCATTGCCTCGTTTATGGAAACAATCAGTCATTTCCTTCTTGTTTTGATTTACTTCAAATCTGATAGACTTGATGTCTTGTGACAGATCAAATTGCAGGGATTTATGTCCTTCATCCATATACTTTTCTAAAGCTTTTCTTTGCTCATCTAGCTTAATCTGCAAAGCCACCATCAGTGAACTATAATCAGTAGATGGGGCAGGCTATGGAGCAATTGTTTGTAGTGCTTTCTTGTAATTCTGGTTTCTTCTCTTGAAGAACTGGAACTTCCTTTTCTTGCCTCTAGCAGCCTCTTCATCCTCTGAAGCAGAAATGCTAGCAATATCTACTCTATCCTTAGGACTATGAAGTAGTTCCTTCTCAGTCCTTTGTATTTGCTCAGCATCCTTTGGCTCCACAGTCTCTTGTCTAGACAGCTCCTCTACATGCTCCCTCTCAAGGTTTACCTGCTCCCTCTCAACAGCTGCTTTTTCCCCCTCTAAGTCGGTCTGTATTAGATCAGGGAATAGCTCTTCTAAAGTAAACTCATGTTGAGGTTGGATTGGTGAATCTCTGTGCTCAGGAGAATCTAAGACCTCTCTGTCAGCAACTGATGTGTCCTCCATGACCACATCCTGGGGTTGACTATGTATCTGTGTTGGCTGATTAACATCAGGTAATGAATCAGTCAAAACTTCATCCTCAATAGTGAAATCTAATTGATTAATTTCGGTGATTACCTCTAGAATGCTTTGGGTAGCCCTTTCACTCTCTAATTGAGTTGGCTCTTCCACATGTAGAGGCTCCCCCTGGAGTGGATCCAGGTGAATTGGGCTTGCTGAGGGTAGCTCCCCCTGCCTCTGAGCATCTTCTTGTCTTGCTGGTGACTGTCCAGCATTTCTCCCCTCTTCATCATCAGAACTAAACACCACTTGCTCCTCTGAGCTACTAGATGATTCTTGAGCCACAATGGCTGTCTTCTTCTTCTTCTTCTTCTGAGGTGTTTTCTTTTTTGGAGTTGGCAGTTCCTTTGTCAATACTCTATCCCACCTTGAGAAAATTCTCACATCCATTCTCCTCATGTGGTTTATCTTTGAACCAGCAGTTTGATTCATCACTTCAGGTATACTTCCAGCTAGGTATAGACTCAGAATTCTACACAGATTGGGTTTCTTCAGGCTCTCTTTTATTTTATCAAACATGACTGCAGACCAATCAGTATTAAGGTTGAAAATTATCCTTGTCATTAGACTGAACATGTGAGCAGATATTCTATCATGCCCATCAGACTTGCTCAGTATTACTTTTCCTACTATTTCAGACAGAAACTTTCCTTGTATGTTCATCCCTTTTCTGTTGAAAACTGATCCAATTTTCAGATTTGAGTCTAATCCACACCATTTCAATGCCTCTCTAGTCTTAGAAGCAGATAAATCTTCTTCCTCTTTTGTTCTTGGTAGTTGAAATACCTTTCTTAGACTTTTCTGTGTGACCTTGACTTTTGTCTCATGGACTCTGAACTTAATTTTGAGTCCAGTAACATCAAGTGAGGCTGCACTCAAGAATTCAAGTACCTCTTTCTTCCAGATCTTGATGGGTTCTGATACAAGATACTCTAGTCCAGACTCAGCAATTAGGGTTACCACGCCTTTGATTTCTGGTTCCGCATCATCAAAGGCGTGACGCACGAGCTCATATCCTTCGTTAATGTTCTCTTCTAGCTTGGTCGTCATTAGGGTTTGAAGAAATTTTGAATTTAGAGAAGACAGATGTCGACACACAAGTTTGGTCTCGAGACTAAGGTGAGCGTGTCGACAAACAATGGGGAAAACCTATTTATACCTTTCTAAAATTGAAGGTGAAAAAGCGCGTTAACATACTTGAATTGTGTCGACACTGTTGAAAAGTGTCGACACTTACTTAAAATGTCTCGACAACTATGTGTCGACACAAATATAGTCGACAGAATATATGTGTCGACACTTATACATCTCAGCTCGACACTTAGTCGAGACTCTACTAAACTAATTCTGTGTAAATCCTAAGTGTCGACACCACCCTGGATGTGTCTTCACCTACACTGCATGTGTCGACACTAATTCTCTGAAGTGTCGACACTGACTTTCTAGATGTGTCGACATCATTTCTCTGAAATGTCGACAACACTTTTATGTGTCGACACAGACAACTCTGTGTGTCGACACTATTTTACTTAGCCAATTTTTGTAAACTATTCTAAGTTTATCATCCCTAATTCAATTTTAAACTTATTGAATTTGGTTTCATCTAAGGGCTTAGTATACATATCAGCTAACTGATTATCTGTATTTATATACTCTAAGGAAATGTCTCATTTTTCTACATGTTCTCTTAAAAAATGGTATTTTATTTCTATGTGCTTAGTCCTACTATGGGAGACAGGATTATTTGCAATAGAAATAGCACTAGTAGAATCACAAAATAAAGGTGTTCTACTTACTTGAATACCATAATCTTCTAGCTGATGTTGGATCCATAGAAGTTGAACACAGCAACTTCCTGCAGCCACATACTCTGATTCTGTTGTGCAGATAGCCACACTTGTTTGTTTCTTACTACTTCATGACACCAGCCTTCCACCTAGAAATTGACAGGTACCTGTGGTACTCTTTCTATCTTCCTTGCAGCCTGCAAAATCTGCATCTGAATAACATGTCAGTTCAAAATCTCTATTTCTAGGGTACCAAAGGCCTAGATAAGGTGTGCCCTTAAGATATCTCAAAATTCTTTTGACTGCTGTCAAATGAGATTCTTTAGGTCAAGCTTGGTACCTTGCACAGACACATGTAGCATACATGATATCTGGTCTACTAGCAGTTAGATATAGTAGGGAGTCAACTATCCATCTATACAAAGTTTAATCTACAGGTTTCCCTGCATCATCCTTGCTTAAAAACATTGTTGACCTCATAGGAGTTTTCATGGTAGTGGATGATTGCATATCATACTTCCTTATCAATTCTAGGGTGAACTTAAACTAGCATATGGATAATCCATCTTCAGTCTGTCTAACTTGGAGACCCAAGAAAAACTTAAGTTCCCTCATACTGCTCATTTCAAATTGTCCTTGCATGAGTTTTGCAGACTTTCTGCAAACACTACTTTCTGTAGACTCAAATATGATGTCATCTACATATATTTGAACTAAGATAATCTTGCCTCTGGATTCCCTAAGGAATAGAGTCTTGTCTATTTTCCCCCTTGAGAATTTGTTCTCAATGAGGAAACTAGACAGGGTTTCATACCAAGCCCTAGGGGCTTGTTTTAACTCATACAAAGCCTTCCTAAGTCTATATACATAATCAGGTTTAAGAGAATCTACAAAACCTGATGGCTGCTCTACATAGACTTCTTCATTCAGGTTTGCATTCAGAAAATCTGACTTAACATCCATTTGATATACCTTAAATCTTTGATATGTTGCATAGGCAAGGAACATCCTTATTGCTTCCAGTCTTGCTACTGGAGCAAAGGTTTGATCAAAATCAATATCTTATTTATGCTTTATCCTTTTGCAACTAGTCTAGCTTTATTTTTTATAATAATTCCATTCTCATCCAACTTGTTCTTAAAGATCCACTTAGTTCCAATAATGTTGTGGCCCTTCGTTTTAGGAACTAGCTTCCAGACCTTACATCTTTTGAACTGGTTCAACTCCTCTTGCATGGCCTCAATCCAATGAGGGTCTAGGATTGCTTCTTCAAATTTCTTTGGCTCTACTTAGGATAGAAAGCTGGAGTAGAGAACTGAACTTAGATTCCTGCTCCTTGTTTGTACCTCTTGTCTGAGATCTCCAATAATTTGATTAGCTGCATGATCTTTTAAATGCCTGTTTGCTGGAGGCAGCCTGTCTTCTGGTTGTACACCTTTAGCTTCTTCATTCAACTGCACCTCTTGGTCTTCTTCAGCAATAGGAGTATCTTGTACTCCCCCTGGACAGCAGGCACCATCTTCCACTTGCTGACTTGCAGAAAAACCTTCTGTTAAGGTAAGCTTCTCCATTCTCTCAGTTACACCTATAGAGCTGCAAACACTTCTAGGCAATTTATTGTTAATGAGTCTTGCTTCATAAAAAACTACATGTACTGACTCTTCTACAACTTGAGTAATCAAGTTGTAGACCCTATAAGTCTTACTGTTGTTGCTGTACCCAACAAAGATCCACTCTTGGGATTTGGCAACAAACTTGATTAGATAAGACTTACCATTGTTAAGGATATAGCACTTGCAACCAAAGATCCTGAAATAGTATAGATTTGGTTTTTTGCCCTTCACAATATCATAGGGGGTCTTCTTGTGGCTCTTGGTGATAGTAGCCTTATTGATCACATGACAAGCAGTGTTAACTGTCTCAGCCCAGAAATATTCTGCGAGAGAAGTGTCACTCAACAGGATTCTACCAGCCTCTATCAAGGTTCTATTTTTCCTTTCAGCAATACCATTTTGCTGAGGTGTTCTTGGTGAGGAAAATTCCTGAAAAATTCCAAACTCTTCACACAGTTTTGTCATACTTTCAGACTGAAATTCAGTACCATGGTCACTTCTGATTTTGATCAATGTACTGTTCAATTCATTCTGAATTTGTTTAACAAAACTATACAAGATACTTGGTGTTTCAGATTTTTGTCTTAGGAAGAACACTCAGGAATACCTTGAGTAGTCATCAACTACCACAAATGTATAGACCTTCCTACCTACGCTGTGAACTGGCATAGGACCAAAAAGATCCATATGCAAGAGGTATAGACACCTCACAGCATCTTTGTTCTCAAGGCTATGAAAGGTGGATTTGGTCTGCTTGACCTTTTGACAAGTTGAGCATATCACAACCTTTATACACTTAACCTGAGGATCATTCCTCACTAACTCTTTGCTAAAGAGTTGGCTAATTGTCTTATAGTTAAGATGAGTCAGCCTCTTGTGTCATTTAACACAATGTGAGACTTTCTCATCAGCTACAAGACAAATAGGAGAAACAATGTTCTCACACATAATGTCTAGACAATAGACATTTCTCTTCTTATATCCTGTCAGAATGATCTTTTGATCACTTGACCTACTGATATGACAACCATCCTTGACAAATGAGATGTCATATCCTAAATCACTCAGCTGACTTATGTTAATGAGGTTATGTTTCAAACTCTTTACATAAGCCACTTGAGTAATTGTAATTACGTTGCTAGAAATATTAGCAAAGTCTTTGATGATTCCTTTTTCTAAATCACCAAAGGTAACTTTAGGACCATCCTTGATTGGTGTATAGTCCTTCAGCAATCTCCTAGTTCCAGTCATGTGCCTGGAACATCCACTGTCCAAGTACCATATAGGGGCATGGCCACTTGGACTCACCTGCAAAACAGATTACTTAACCTTAGAACCCAAATAATTCTTGGGTACTTGGTGCAGGTTAGTTTGACTTTTAACAAAACTACCTGTAGCTTTTCTAGCAGGCAGTTTGCTACTCTCCTTGACACTTGAATTGTGCCAGCAATCTATGGCAAAGTGGCCTACCTTGCCACAACACCAGCAATCAAATTTGTTGTACCTTTGTTTAGGTACAACCCTGGTTGTTTTATCTACAGCAGGCTTCTTGTTAAGTACTGGGGTTTTGCCCTTAGATTTGGACATAACTGTCCTGGTAAGTTTTGTAAACCCCAATCCAGTCTTACCCTTTTGAGGGATAAACTCATCTATCAAAGGTAAAACTGATTTTGGTTTAGAAAAACTTGCAACAATCTCTCTCTCCTTCTGAAGTCTAACCTCCAGATTCCTAATTTGATCATTCTTAAATGTAATAGTTCTCATCTGAATAACTGTAATGTTCTTCAGTCTGGGTATTTCATTTAGTTTTTGATCTAACACTTTATCTGAATCAGCAGCTGCCAACTTAAGATTAGCAATTTGCTTAGTCAGCGTTTTGACCAGATTTTTGCTCTTCTTAAGTGCCTGCAATACATCTCTATATTCATCCATCAACTGATGAATATCTCCCTCAGATTCAGACCCACTCACATCACTTGATGCAGATGTATCTGATTCTGAATCAGTACTATAATCTGAAAGACATTGTACCTTACTTGGTCCAGGCTGATCCTGGATCTTGTCTCCTTCTATTAAGGCCATCAGTCAATTGCACTGATTGTCCTCATGCTCATAAATTGAGTTCATTAACTGCATGAACTCATCTTTCTCCTCTTCAACAAACAGTCCAATATAGGCTTCAGCTTCTGAATCTGTTTCTGAAGATGACTGATCAGTCAAACTCTTATCCTTCTTGACAACAAAAGATCTTTCCTTTTTGCCCTTGAACTGAGTCTTCTTCTTGTCAGTTGACTCTTTCCTCTTTTCTGGACAGTCAGCTAGTATATGTCCTTGTCTATTGCAACAATAACAAACTATCTTTGAGGATGTATTTTTACTTGGCTTGGACTTTCTTTTGTCATTCCTTGATGACTTCTTGCTCTGATAATAGTCATCTTTTGTCTGTGAAGTGGATGACTTATACCTCCACTGCTTCTTCTTCAGAAACTTTTGAAACTGCCTTGTAAAGGCAGCAAAATACTCATCACTTTCACTGCTATCTGAGTTCTGGTTCTCTGAATTTTTTGAAGCAGTATCTGCAATTATTTGTGGTGGAGATGGAGACTTGCTTCTATACTTCCTAGTGGCTTCAGTCTTGAAGGCCACAGCTATTTCCTTATGCTCCACTCTTGTACTCTTCTCTTTCTCCTTTCTAACCATTAACTGCATTTCATAAGATGACAGTTTTCCAAACAAGGTTGGAGGAGGTATATCAGCTAATTTGGTCATTTCCATAATGGCACGGATCTTGGTATCCCAGTCCTTAGTCAGGGATCTTAAAAACTTATCATTCAGCTCATAGTTGCTGAATTCTCTTCCATAGGACATCAACTTATTAACAATCCTATAGAATTTCTTGTAGCATTCAGTAATGCTATCAGACTTTCCTTGTCTGAAGCTTTCATACTCTTGATTTAACAAGAACTTCCTGTCTTGTCTTACCTCTTCAGATCCCTCCATGTAAACTATTAGAGTGTCCCACATTTCTTTTGAGGTTTTACAATGTATTAGGTTCTGAAATGTGACATCATCAATTGCACTTACAATAATATTCTGGGCCCTCTTGGTAGTTCTCTGATTTGCATCCAGAACAGATACTTTCATTGTCACATATGGCCCTTCTTTGACTGTGACGTATATTCTTGGGTCAAATGCTTCCATAAAGAGTCTAACCCTCTCTTTCCATATGCCAAAAATCTCTTTTCTGCAGATTGGCAATTTCATGGATCCTAACTCTTTGTGATTCTCAGTAGAACTCATTTTCTTGATTCTTGATTATTCTGATTCTGCCTACAGGATCTTTACTCAGACTGTTATGTCCTTTTTGAGTAACCTGGCTCTGATACCACTTGAAAGAACTAGTGCCTAAACACCTAGAGGGGGGTGAATAGGTGCACTTAATCTTTTTAACTTTAAAGGCAGAAACACTGAATTATTAGACCTGTTTATACAATTCTCTACAGCAATTCATCACAGATAACATAGCAATCACAGAATTAACCATACACAGAGTACACACAGATTTTTATAGTGGTTCCCCAAGGTCTGGGTACATCCACTTTCCCCCTTCGCCTATCTAGTAGTGTACTAGATTCGGCCTAACTTCTCCACTTCTTCTCAGATCCTCAGATCTTACAACTCAGAACCCCAAACAGGTTCCTACAACTCAGAGTGAACCCACTCCTATAACTCAGGCACAAAAGTCCTACCACTCAGTCTTCACCAAGACTTACACTCAGAGAACAAAGTCTTCTACAACTCAGGCACTAGGCCCTACCTCAGTCTTCAACAAGACCTACACTCAGAGCACACTGTCTCCTACACTCAGCCTTTATAAAATAGGCTTACAGCTCAGATCCCTTAGGATCCTACAGAAAATAATGTTTACAAAATTTATAACCACAACTCTGAAAGAGAGAGATGAGTTGACTGGTTTCTTGATGAGTTCTTGAAAAAACTTGGCAGAGATCAACCTCCCTTGGCTTTCTTCAAATCTTCTTGAATTAGAACACAGTAGGGTTGTATCTCTATGCAGATGATCTTAAATCAACTGCTGACTTGAGATTCTGATTTCAATCTGAATCTTCCTTATCAGCCTGGTTCAACAGCTGGTCTTTTTAGAAGGAGCTCTCTCTCTCCAACTTCTTAGATCTTCTCTTGAAGGTCTTCTTCTTGTTGTGTTGTCTTTCACTTCATTAATTACGATTATGATTACTCTGTTGAAGGAGAAAGGTCTTTAAATAAGCTTTCTCCATGGTGACCGGCTGATCCGGTTTCTAACAACTTTCTGATGGCTCTGACAGTTGCAGTTGACCGGTTGAAATGGCAGCTGTCAAGTCATCCAGTCACTTCTTGAAATCTCTGTCACTGTCTGAAAGTGTCGATACAGATAGTCTTTATGTGTTGACACAAATATACTAAGTGTCGACACAAGTAGACTAAGTGTCGACACTACTGCTTGTGTTGTTGTAACATCTTCTCGACACTGCTTCTTCAGAATGTGTCGACACTGATCCTGTGTGTCGACACAAGCCTTCTGTTGAATGTATCGACACTGGTTGAGTGTGTCGACACAAATACTTCTTCAATACTTAGTTGATTTCTGCTGTGCGTCGACACAACTCCTTTGTGTCGACACATCTTCTTGTGTTGAGACTTTGCTAAGTGTCGACACATCTCCTTTGTGTCTACACATTCCTTCATGTGTTAAAACTTTGCTGAGTGTCGACACATATCCTTTGTGTCGACACTTGTACTTAAACTTTGTTAAAGTTTGCTGACTGTCGACATAGCTTCCTGGTGTCGACACATGTACTTGAACTTTGTTGATGTTTGCTGAGTGTCGACACATCCTCCTAGTGTCGACACATGTACTTGAACTTTGTTGAAGTTTGCTGAGTGTCGACACAGTCTCCTAGTGTCGACACTTTTGTTGTCGACAAAGTTTCTCTGGGTGTCTACACTGCCTCTAAGTGTCGACACAGATAATGTTGACAATTCTTCACTGTGTGTCGACACATCCTGTATGTGTCGACACTTTTCTTCTGGTGTCGACTCTGCCTTCCTGGTGTCGACACAATTACTCCAAGTGTCGACACAGCTTCTCTAGGTGTCGACACAAGCCTTCTTAAGTGTCGACACTTTTCTTATAGGTGTCGACACATGGACTTAGAAACTTTTATGCTTTCTCTGCAATTACTTAATCTGCACAAATAAACTCAAAGCACATCAAATACATCTTGATGTATATCATTGAGTAGGGTGAGGCTTCTTCAAATCAGGTACATATATTCCAATGTACCCAACAATCCTCCTAGTTACAACCGGATCATTACCCTAGTCACCTAAGATGAGCATCTACGGTTGTAAATGTTTGTTTTAGGATTGAGGGTGACCTTAGAGTGGGGGTGAATAGGTCCAATTTGAATCTTGGCTACCCTTTTTAATTCACAGATATACTTTTTTTAAGTTAAATATCACAGTCAGATAAAACAAGATAATCTTAACAGCAATCAAGAACTATCACAGCATACCAAACACATCATACACAACACAATACACACAATTTTATAGTGGTTCTCCAATTTATGGGTACATCCACTTTCTCCTTTCGCTTATCTAGCAACGAACTAGATTCAGTCAAACTCCATTTTCTTCCTTTACTCAGATCCTCGGATCTTACAGCTCAGAGCCCAACTGCCCCCTATAACTCAGACTTTACAAGCCTTACCATTCAGATCACCAAGATCCTACACCTCAAGTTCTTCTCAAGAACTCTACCTCAGAATGTATCCATACTCCTACTTCTCAGGCAAATCCTGCCTTACAACTCGGAGAAATTCTCACTTCTCCTACCTCAGGCAATCCCTGCTCTACCTCAACCTTTATAACATAGGCTTACAATCTCAGAGAAAATATTTCCCATACACTCAGATATACAGGTAGATCTTATAAAATTAATAAAAGTAAAAGAAATTGATTCAGAACTAGTCACCCAGCAAGAGAGAAATGAGTGACTGATTCTTGATCTGATCCTGATCTGTTTGCTTCCTTTAATCTTGAAGTGATAGATTTGGTCCAACACTTCTTAACTTTTCAAAGGTTCTTGAAGTTGAAATTAGGGTAGATCTAGGCCGGAGAATGTTGAAAACGATTCTTGATCCGGCTTCTCTCCACCTTCTGAATTCTAGCAGATTGCTTTTTAGATGTGGACTTGACAAATTTTTCTCTCTGACTTTTCTGAAGTGTTGATCCCTATATATAGGCTCCGTCAAAGGTAACCGGCTAATTCAGTTAATAACTGACATCAGACAGTTCTGACAGTTCTGACAGTTGTCAGACCCTCTGGCTTGATTTCTGTACTTAGAAAACAAATCTGCTTGAAGTGTTAAAACTTGACTGTTGGATGTGTCGACACCAGTACTGGGTGATGAAATTTCTCTTGTAGTGGTGTCGACATACTTCTGAATGTGTCGAGACAACCTTCATCTTGTCTCGACACAGCTGATGTAGAATGTGTCGACACTAGTCCTGAGTGTCGACACTGCTGTTGCTTCCAGTCTTGACTCGGCTTATGAAATGTGTGTCGACACTAGTCCTGAGTGTCGACACAGTTGCTTTCTTGTATCATAGTGTCGACCCAAGTTCTGGGTGTCGACACAACTTTCTCTTTGACTCAGCACTTCTTGTTTAAGTGTGTCGACACTAGTCCTAAGTGTCGACACAGCTTTCTCCTTATCTTAGCATATCCTTGACAAAGGTGTCGACACTTTCCTAGTGTCTCGACACTTTTGTACTTAGCTTTATTTACATGCACACATGAACTTAACATTCATCAAATACAATTATGTGTATATCATTGAACTGAAAGGGCTTCTTCAAATCAAGTACATTGTGACCAATGTACCCAACAATCTTTCCCTATTTGGAAAAGTCATAACCTTATTTCAATGATATATAACATGATACCAAATATATATTATGATAAAGACATTTAAGAGTACAGTGCAATACACAGATAAAAACACATATTTAACAACAATAATGTTGAATAGAAAATCAGGCAAACAATTGCAAACCTAATTAATAACAAATGAAATGTTGAGTAAACAAAATTTCATTAATTGTTTATCGCAAGGCTTTCTGTTACAAGCTTTGGTTAATAGTTACAGAACAAGTTTTTTATAAAATTTAAACTAAGAACATTCTATGATAGCTCTGGTTCTTTGATGACTATGTCTTTTTCAGATTGTATCTTTGCTTTCACCTCAGGCATCTTGTCATCAGCAACCTTCTTTCCTTTGTCATCCTTAACTTTAGCTTTTGCAATTGCTTCTCCTTCCAGCCTTTGTCTTTCAAAGTAATGGTATGGTTTGGGGAGATATTTACTGGGCTCAACTGACTTAGCAGGTAGCTTTCCTTTCTTCAAATCATGTCTGAACTTCTGGATAACTTCTTGCTGCTTTAAATGTTTGACTCATTTCTGTTTTGAATACCATTTACCTCTGTCTGTCATATTTGCATTTACTGTTTTCCATGCAGTGAGAATTATTGATCTGGAGGTTGGGCTCCACTGCTCAAAATCTGGTGTAGCCTCAGCTTGTTCTCTAACCTTTTTTTTTAAAAGTTGTGCATCTTTTTCTTTGAGCATAACAGATTCAGGCATCTCCAACGATTCACATATAACATTTTGAACTGATAGTGGAGGACTGTACATGTGTTGGAAAGCTGCTTGGATAGTCTCAAATGTAGCTTGTGATGCAGGATTGTATATGGTTTGCTCAGCAGCATGAGTACCAGTGGCATGAGTTGCTTCAAGGTGAGCTGGTTGACAACCAGACTCAGCAGTCTGATCTCCATCATACCATAAGGGAGGAAAGTCTAAAGTGTCTTTGATATTATTTGATATCCAGGTAGCATGTTCAGAACTAGCTCTTATCATTACCCTCTCCCCCTTTATGAATTCTCCTTCAACATGATCTCTTAGATCATTCTTGTGAAATCTGAACTGACCATCTAAGTAATTGATACCTGAAGTGACAGTATTCTTCCAGAAAATTCTTGTCCAAATCTTTGTCAGAATCTTTAAGCAAGGAGACTGAATGGTTTGTCAGCTGAGTTTCCATGGCATTTGTAGCAGCAGCTAATTTGTTGTCTAATTCAGTAGACTGTTCAGTCAGTTTAATCATTGTCTCGGTATGCATGGCAGTTATGTTTTCATCCAAAATTCTCTGATTTTGAAGGACATAGCCTTGTTTAACAACCATGTCATCTGCAGTTGTCTTGACTTCTTGCTGCTGTTTAGCAATATAGTCCACAGCATTAGCTCCTTTCTCAAAGAAAGTGGTCATTTCAGTTTTCAGGAGATTGACTTCAAATCTTATTGACTTAATATCCTGAGCTAGTTGAAACTGCAGTTCTTTATTGCTTTCATCTACATATTTCTCTAGATCCTGCATTTGCTTATCCAGCATTAGCTAAATTTGGACTAGCAGCGAGCTACTATCTCCTGAAGGAGCAGCTGGTGTTCTAGATTGTAAATTATGTTTGTAGCTCTTGCTCCTCTTCTTCATTTCAGAAAAGTTACTTTTCTTCGGTTGAGATTCTTCTGCATCTTCTGATTCAGAAGAACTTATCTCTTCAACTTGAGGTGTCTCTTTTGTTTAGTCATTATCTGGGGCCAACTCCCCCACAGTTCTTGTACCTTTCTCATTTATATTGATATTATTTAAGTTATCATTTGCATGCTGAATTGCACCATCAGGAACTTCAATCTGGGGAATTTCATCTATCTCCCCTGGATATTAGTTTATTTAAATAGAAGAATTTCTTCTTCAGTCTCTATTGGAATTTATTCCTCCATCTTTTTCTCAGGTGTTTCTTGCTCAGGTATCTTTGAGTTTTTCAGTTCCTGTACAACATCCATTATTATATTAGTAGCTATATCCATTGGCAATTCATTGAGGTTCTCCCCCTCAATTTATTTTTTTCAGGAATGTTCTCCGTCTGCACCTGATCACTAGTTCCAGGTGAGAGACTTGAAGATCTTCTTTGTTCTTCATCAGCATCCTTATCTGAGCTAAACTCTACTTGTTCTTCAAAATCACTTGAGGATTCTTCTTCTACCATTCTTTCTTGTGTTTTACCTCCTTTGTCTTTTTGGGTTCTGGAGTGTCCTTAGACAAGACCATTTCCCATCTAAACAAAATTATTAGCTTCATTCTCCTCATATGATTTATCTTGAACTCAATCTTCTGATTGATACTATCTGCAATTATCTTTAGCAGATACAGACTAATAATTCTGCCCATATTGGGCTTCTGAATCCCTTCTGCAATTTTATCAAATACTACCCAATTCCAATCAGTGTTGATTCTGAAGATAATCATAGTCATTAGGCTAAACATAAATGTTGAAATCCTGTCATGTGCTCCAGTCTTGCAGAGGAGCACTTTCCAATTACTTCAGATAGAAATTTTCCCTGGGAATTCATTCCCTTCCTGTTTAAGGAACTTCCAAATCTAGTGGTTGGAGCTAGTCCACACCATTCTAAGACCTCTGCAGTCTTGTTTGAATTCAGTTCATCTTCCTGTGCTGTTCTTGGAATTTGAAAGACTTTAGCCAGTCTTTTTGTTGTGACCTTTACTCCTACTCCATTAACACAGGATTTGATCTTGCCTGACTTAGGGTTTAGTGAGGCATTGGAATAAAATTCTGATACTTTTTGTTCATATCTTAGTTGGTTTTGAAAGTAGATATTCAAGATCTGCTTCATTGACAAGGTCAATCACATTCTTTATTTCTTCTGGTGCGCAGATGAATGCGTATCGCACCAGTTCGTAACCCTCGTTGATGTTGTCGTCCATCTTGGGTGTCATTCTAGTTGAAAGAGTTAGAAATTGAAAGGTGTCGACTAAGGATTTCTAGGTCTCGACACACAATGATCAGTCTCTGAAGATTTCTGGCAAGCGTAGTCAACAATTCCTTACACCTCCTATTTATAGTGACCGTCTATTGAAGGCGAAAAGGCACGTTGTATTTAGTAATTTTCTCAATATTGGAAAATATCTAATGTCGACATGGAAAACCTACTCTGTCGAGATGTGTCTACTTAAGTCGACACAAGATTCATGTCTCTCGGCACAGAGCTCAAGGTCTCGACAACCTAATGTCTAGACACTAAATTATAATGTATCGACACACTGTCGCTAATCAGTGACGACAAACTGTCAGGTGTCTCGACACACGACTACTTATTGTGTCGACACACATTCTGGTGTCTCGACACAATACTGCCTATAGTGTCGACACATACTGTGGTGTCTCGACACTAATCTTTGACTTAGACAAAATTTGTGTTCTGAATATACTTTCTTGACTTATGTCATGTCTTTCTTGGTTGTAATTCTTTGTTGACCTGATTAGCCATTTTTATATGTTGTATAAAATTTGTTGTTAATAATTGAAAAGATTTATTCAATTTTCAACATGCCTAGTTCAAATTTAAAATAATTGAATTTGCTTTCATCTAGGGGTTTTGTAAAGATGTCAGCAACTTGTCTATCTGTTGCAGTATACTATAGGCTAATATTTTCTTTTTCAACATTCTATCTAAAAAAGTGATATCTAATTTCTATATGTTTAGTTTTACTGTGTGAAACAAGATTATTAGCAATAGAAATTGCACTAGTAGAATCACAAAACATAAAAGATTTACTTAATTGTACAATGTAGTCCAGTAGTTGATGTTGAATCTGCAGCAACTGTGGACAGCAGCTTCCAGCAGATATGTACTCAGATTCTACTGTAGAAATTGCAACACTTGTTTGCTTCTTGCTACTCTAACTTATTAGCTTTTTTCCAAGAAATTGGTAAGTTCCAGAAGTACTTTTTCTATCCTCTTTACACCCTGCAAAATCTGAATCTGTGTACCATGTGAGTTCAAAATCACTATCCCTATGATATCAAAGTTCAAGATTGGTTGTGCCCTTAAGATTTCTCAATATTCTCTTCACAGCAGTGTAATGAGACTCTTTGGGGCATGTTTGGTACCTTGCACAGACACATGTTGAGAACATAATATCTGGCCTACTAGCAGTCAAATACAGGAGTGATCCAATAATGCCTCTATACAAGGTTTCATCAACTGGTTTCCCAGACTCATCCTTATGTAGTGACACAATAGATCTCATTGGAGTTCTCATATTAGTAGAATTCTTCATACCATATCTCTTAATCAACTCCTTAGTGAATTTAGATTGAGAGGTGGATATACCATCCTCAGATTGTCTAACTTGGAATCACAAGAAGAACTTTAGCTCACGCATGCTGCTCATTTCAAACTTGTCTTGCATAAGACTGGCAAATTTTCTACACAGTTTTTCATTAGTAGACCCAAAAATTATGTCATCTACATAAATCTGGACAAGGATGCTTGAACATTTGACGTCCCTAAGGACTAGTGTCTTGTCTATCTTTCCTATAGAGAACTTGTTTTCTAAAAGAAAGCTAGACAAGGTCTCATACCAGGCTTTAGGTGTCTGTTTTAACTCATACAAAGTCTTGTGCAATCTGAAGACATATGTGTTGTGTTTAGGGTTAACAAAACTTGGTGGCTACTCTACATAGACTTCCTCCTTCAGTGTACCATTGAGGAATGTTAACTTTACATCCATGTGGTAGACCTTGTATCATTTGTATGCTGCATGAGCTAAAAACAACCTTATGACTTCTAGCCTAGCTACAGGTGCAAAGGTTTGGTCAAAGTATATCCTTTCCTCTTGTCTATATCCTTTAGCCACTAATCTAGGTTTGTTCTTAACTATAACTCCATGCTCATCTAATTTATTCCTATAAATCCACTTAATGCCTATGACATTGTGATTAATAGGTCTAGGAACTAAACTCCACACTTTGAATCTCTCAAATTGATTGAGCTATTTGCATAGTCATAATCCAGCTGGGGTCTGAATTGGCTTCTTCAAACTTTTTTAGGTTTTACCTGAGAGAGAAAGCTTGAGTATAGAACTTCATTGTGATGTCTACACCTAGTAGTCACTTCTAGCCTGACATCACCTGTTATTTGATCAACAAGATGATCTTTAAGATGTCTAACTGCTACTGACAGGTGTCTACCATCACCTAGTTCTGTAGGAGGATTAGGATGATTCTCTTCCTCCCCCTGGGCAGTTACTGTATTCTCTATAAAAATTTCTACATTATTTTTAGTGTGTAACTCTAGATCAGGTGAATCACCTATATTTAACTTTTCCATTTTAGAGTTTATATCACCAACACTAGAGTTGTTAGAGATCTCATTATATAAAACAGAAATTTCATCAAAAACTACATTAATTGATTCTTCTACAACTTGATGTTTCAAGCAAGGTTGTCATGATCGCGATCCAGATCATAAAATCTTACGATCCAGATTTTATAAAACGATCCTGATTTTGTAAAGCAATCCTCGATCCGACAATACTATCTGATTTGATCCTACCTCAAAACGATCTCATCTACAATCTCGATCCTGACAACCTTGTTTAAAGTTGTACATATTGTATGTTTTGCTATGTATATTGTACCGTACAAAGATTCCTTCATAGGATTTCTCTGAGAACTTAGTTAGATAAGTTTTCTCATTGTACAATACATAGCACTTACTATCAAAAATTTTGAAATAGGACAGATTTAGTTTTGTCTTTCATTAGTTCATAGAGAGTCTTGTTGTGATTCTTGTTGCTCAATGCTCTATTCTAAATATAGCATGTTGTGTTTACAGGCTCAGCCCAGAAATATTCTGTAAGAGATGTATCACTCAGCATTGTTCTAGTTGCCTCAATGAGAGTACTGTTTTCCTCTCAGCAACTCGATTTTGCTGTGGTGTTCTTGGAGAGAAGAACTCCTGAAAGATCCCTAGTTCCTTACAGAAATTTGTCATCTTTTCAGATTGAAATTCTGTACCATGGTCACTTCTAAGTTTGACCACAGAATATCTCATCTCATTTTGAACTTGTTTGACAAAATCAGCAAGGATGTCTAGTATTTCAGACTTTCTCCTTAAGAAGAATACTCAAGCAAACCTAGAGTGATTATCCACAATCATATAGATATAGGACTTTCTACCCAAACTAAGAACTTGCATAGGACCAAATAGATCAATATGTAGTAAGTACAGACACCTCTCAGTGTCTTTGGACTGTATGCTTTTAAAGGAGACTTTTGTCTGTTTGCATTTTTGACATGCAAGACATAAGTCTTCTTTGAAACATTTGAGCTGTGGACTGTTTCTAACTAAGTCCATAGAGAATAGTTTGTTCATTGCTTCATAGTTTAAATTGGTCAACCTCTTGTGTCATTACACACACAAAGAGTCTTTTTCACTAGCTACAAGGCATACATGTGATTTCTCATTTACACTTAAGAAATTTAGAAAATAAATGTTCTCATTACTAGTGTCTGACAAGATGATCTCTTGATCACTTGGATTTTTTATCAGACACTTGTCATTGTGAAAAACAATTTCATAACCTATATCACAAAGCTGACTAATGTTTATCAGACTGTGATTCAATCCTTCCATATAAGCCACTTTAGTGATGGTTACTAGTCCATTAGAAATGTTATCATATCTCTTGATGAGTCTTTTCTCCGACCCTCCAAAGATGACTTTTTGTTCATTCCTAACTGGAGTATAATCTCTTAGCAAACTCTTTGTTCCAGTCATGTGTATGGAATAGCCACTATCGAAGTACCATTTTGGCATTCTTGTAGTATTTGCTTCAACATGCAAACACAGAATTAATTTACCTTAGGGACCCAAATTGTTTTGGGGCATTGGTTCCTGTTAGACTTTACTGTGTGAAACACAGCAGACTGTTTAAACAAACCTGGTTAAGTCTTATATGAAGGTGTTGTTGGATTATACCAACAATCTAGGGCATAATGCTCAACTTTCCCACAACACCAACACTCAAATCAATTATATTTTTTCTTTGGTTGCACATGTGAAGTTGTTCTTTTATAAAACTTGGATTTGACATCCAACTTCCAAGGTCGTGGTGCAAAGTTTACACTCTTACTTTTCAAGTTTTGGTGTGGTGCAATGAGACCAGCTCCAAGAATTCTTTGGCTTCTTATATTGAACACCCTTTGTGGTGGTTTTTGGCTTTTATTGCCTTTAGATGTTTGTCCCTCCCAGCAAGGATGTTTATTGACATTGCAGGTAGTGCACTCAGGATTCATGTGTCCAGGAACACATGATTTATTGCATCTGTTAGAAGTCAGATGCTTGGTAGGTAGCTTAATTGGATCCATTGGAGCTTTTCCCTTAGGATCATACTTCTTAATAACCTTTTTTATTTTTTCCATAACCTACACCAATTCTA
The DNA here is from genome assembly GCA_039583875.1 of Platanthera guangdongensis. Lineage (NCBI taxonomy): Eukaryota > Viridiplantae > Streptophyta > Magnoliopsida > Asparagales > Orchidaceae > Platanthera > Platanthera guangdongensis. The sequence continues at coordinate 156,301,798 of CM077147.1, read as the reverse complement.
AATGGTGCAGAAAATGTAAATATGATAGGTAGAACAGACTTGGGTTTAGAGAACTGAGTCAGGAGATGTCTTTCTTGGGTGAGCTTTGCTTTCAGGTGTTTGACAGTCTTGACATGTTCTACTATTACTATTGTCTGGCTATTTATCTTGTTAGTTAGTTTTATAAGTTTCAGTTTTTGTAAGTCTAACTTTATGTTGACCATTTCCAATTGAAACGATACTTCTCTTAAAGATTCTAATTCACTGACCTGATTTTTAGCAAGCTTTTTGCTTGCAATCAAAGCCTTTAGTAACTTCTCATATCTATTGATAAGGGTGTTGAAATCAACTTCAGTGTCTGAATCATGTTCTCTATTATTAGAGCAGTGAGAACATGATTTATTTTTTGATGCAGAAAAAGAAACTGATGCAAAATTAGGAGAGGTTGGTTTTACCTTTGCAGGACTTGAACAATCCTGTCCTTATTCTCCTGATTAAATATCCTCAATAGCCTTCAGGCCCATGAGAGCCTCCTCCTCTTCTGATTCTAATGAATCAGACTCACTATCAGATAGTGTAGATTGTTTCTTTGCCAAGAGACTTTTGTCAGCCTTCTTATGTTGTCCAGTCTTCAAGTTTACTGATTTTTTCTCCTTTTTTTGTTGAGCAATAAGTTATGACATGCTCTTTCCTGTTGCAACAATAACACACAATATTAGTCTTAATATATTTGTTCTGTGAAGAACCATACCTGTCCCTAGATTTCTTCTTCCTGAGTTTCTCTGGATGATTGGTCTTCTTGAGAGAAGAGTCTCCAACTGGACCCTTCCAGCTGCCCTGTCTTCTTCTCCTCAACATCTTCTTGAACTGTCTAGAGAAGAGAGATAGTTCCTCCTCAATTAAGTCTCCTCCCGATGAGGATGATTCTGTACACTCAGAGGATGTGTCTTGTTTCTCTAAGAGTGTTGATTTCTCTCTGACCTTCCTAGAAATCTCAGCTTTTAGGGCCAAGGACTTTTCTTTACTGTGTGCTCTAGCCGAATCTTTTTCAGACTTCCTGAGGTTGAGCTGTAACTCATGGGACAGCAGCTTGTCAAATAGAGTCTGGGGGTCTATATTGGCTAAATTGCTCATTTCTGTTATAACACGGATCTTGATGTCTCATTCCTTGTTTAGGGAACTCAAGAACTTGTCATTAAGTTCATAGTTAGTAAATCTCCTGCCATAAGTTCTCAGGTTATTTACAATTCTGAAGAATTTTTCAAAACATTCAGCCACTGAATCTTTTTTATCTTGTCTGAAGGCTTCATATTGTTGGTTTAGCAGATATTTTCTATCATCTCTGACATCTTCAGTTCCTTTCATATAGACAATCAGTGACTCTCACATTTCTTTTGATGTTTTACAATGAATCAGATTTTGAAAAGTGAAATCATCTATTGCACTGACTATAATATTTTGAGTCTTCTTGTCCATAGAGGCCAGAATAATTTCATTCTAATCCATATCCATGTAAGTTTTGGGCGTCTTGATGTTTGCATCAAGAACTGACACTTTTATGGGAATAAAAGGTCATTCAATCACTGTGATGTAAATTCTTGGATCTGCTGCCTCCGTGAATAATCTGACTTTTTTCTTACATATTCCAAAATTTTCTTTAAAGCAAACAGGGAACTTGAATGAATTGTTTTCCCTTTGAGTCATGATATATCTTTCTCTGCAAATACTTTGAATTTTCACTAGACTGTTATGTCTTTTCAGTGAACCTCCCACTGATACCAATTGTAAATGTTTGTTTTAGAATTGAGGGTGATCTAAAGAGGGGGGGGGGGGTAAATAGGTCCAATTTGAATGTTGGCTACCCTTTTTAATTCAGAGATTTACTTTTTTTAAGTTAAATATCACAGCCAGATAAAACAAGATAATCTTAACAGCAATCTAGAACTATCACAGCATAACAGACACATTATACATAGCAAAGTACACACAGTTTTATAGTGGTTCCCCAATTTATGGGTACATCCACTTTCCCCCTTCGCCTATCTAGCAATGAACTAGATTCGGTCAAACTCTTTTTTTCCTTTACTCAGATCCTCAGATCTTACAGCTCAGAGCCCAGCTGGCCCCTACAACTAAGACTTTACAAGTATTACCACTCAGATCATCAAGATCCACACCTCAAGTTTTTCACAAGAACTTACCTCAGAATGTATCTATACTCCTACTTCTCAGACAAATTCGGCCCTACAACACAAAGAAATTCTCACTTCTCCTACCTCAGGCAATCAATGTCATACCTCAGCCTTTATAATGTAGGCTTACAATCTCAAAGAAAATATTTCCCCTACACTCAGATCTACAGATAAATCTTACAAAATTAATAAAAGTAAATGAAATTGATTCAGAACTAGTCACCCAGCAAGAGAGAAATGGGTGACTGCTTCTTGATCTGATCCTGATCTGTGTGCTTTCTTTGATCTTGAAGTGATAGATTTGATCCAACACTTCTTAGCTTTTCAAAGATTCTTGAAGTTGAAATTAGGATAGATCTAGGCTGGAGAATGTTGAAAACGATTCTTTATCCGGCTTCTCTCCACCTTCTGAATACTAGCAGGTTGCTTCTTAGATCTGAACTTGTCAAATGTTTCTCTCTGACTTTTTTGAAGTGTTGATCCCTTTATATAGGCTCTATCAAAGGTAACTGGCTGATCTGGTTAATAACTGGCAACTGACAGTTCTGACAGTTGTCAGACCCTCTGACTTGATTTCTGTACTTAGAAAACAAATCTGCTTGAAGTGTTAAAACTTGCCTCTTGCATGTGTCGACACTAGTCCTAGGTGTCGACACTTCTCTTGTAGTGGTGTCAACATAATTCTGAATGTGTCGACACAACCTTCATTTTGTCTCGACACAGCTGATGTAGAATGTGTCGACACTAGTCCTGAGTGTCGACACTGCTCTTGCTTTCAGTCTTGACTCAGCTTGTGAAGTGTGCGTCGATACTAATCCTGAGTGTCGACACAGTTGTTTTCTTGTATCATAGTGTCGACCCAAGTCCTATGTGTCGACACAACTTTCTCCTTGACTCAGCACTTCTTGTTTAAGTATGTCGACACTATTCCTGAATGTCGACACAACTTTCTCCTTGTCTCAGCACATCCTTGACAAAGGTGTCGACACTTGCCTAGTGTCTCGACACGTTTTTACTTAGCTTTATTTACCTGCACACATGAACTTAACATTCATCAAATACAACTATGTATATATCATTGAACTGAAAGGGCTTTTTCAAATCAAGTACATTGTGACCAATGTAGCCAACAACAGTCTCGGTCGCACCCCCTATGATGACACGGGTTCTTCTGAATCCGCGAGCATGAGAGGTGAGAGCTGAGAACATTGCTGACATTATGACCCCAGATAGCCTATCTTAACGTTACTTAGTGCACTGGAATGGACGCCCCACCTTGGATGATATTAGGATATTGTCGACAAAGCTTGACAGACTTGCACCCAATCTTCGACGTCAATATGATCATCTTCATCCATCGGGATGAACGCTTTTAAGATAAGGGAAGTTGATGGTAATCAACCAAATGTTCAACATTGGACTGCAGGACACCATTCTACGGGGCTTGCATTTGAGTACTCGCGTAGGAGGTGTTGATCGAATCGATGATCCAAGATCACAAGCGCGTCCGGAGCGCCATTTTACTAAAGTATTTTATTTTATTTTATTAAACTTTATTTAGTATTAACCGGACTGCGGGAGTAACGACCAATCACAGTCATCCACGTTGGGTGCTCAAGCCTCTTTCATTACAAATAGGGGTGACAAATTACATTTGAAGGTATTGTTAGTGAAAATCTTTGTTCAAGAGTAGATATACACCTAGAGCGATGGTGAATAGGTATGTTTAAATATTTTTAATTCTTTTGAGTTTAGGTCTAGTTGTGTGTTAGATTTTGTTGTTTAGTTTTCAAAAGACACCATAATACACAAAAGTTTATAGTGGTTCTTCTATATAGGGTGCATCCACTTTCCTCCTTCATCAATCTAGCAGTGAGCTAGATTCAGCTAACTTCTTCTTTTACTCGGCTCTGTGAGCTTATACCTCAGATCCTTCAGGATCCTACACCTCAGAGTGAAGCTCACTCCTACAACTCAGAGTATAACAACTCCTATCTTAGGCTAAGCAACCCTACACTCAGAGATTCACAGATCTTCTACCTCAGATCTATACAGAGATCCTACCTCAGGTACAACATTACCACAGATCCTAAACAGGATCCTACACTCAGATGCACAGCTCCTACACTGAGCTTATATAACTCGGGCTTACAGCTCAAATCAAACAATGATCCTACATAGTGAGTAATGATTTGGTGATGATTGACTCCAGAGAAATGATCCTCTGAGTCACCTCCCTGAACTGAGTAAACTCAGTCCTAACTCTTCATAGTAACAAGATTCTTGATCTTCAGAGTAGTTCTGCTTATGCTGAGAAAACCTGATGCAGAGGTTTGTATCTTCAAGCTTTAATATCTCAGAGTTAAAAGCAATAGCGTTGAAGATGAACAGCAACATTCTTTGAGTGTTGTGCTACTCCACTGTCTTCTGTAACTCTTCTATAAAAAATCAGAATGATCGATTGAGAAGAAGAAGACTACAAGAAGAAGAAGAAGCCCTTTTAATTTCACTGTAAAGTCCTTTTATATTCTGTCGTCCAAGGACTCTTTTATCTGTATGGGCAAGCCGAAATAGCAGTTGTAAAGGTACTTTAGCTTTAACTGTTGTTCAGAAAGAGTTCGGCGTCATTTGGCTTCTAGTGCGCAAATTTAGCTTAATTTGAATTTGGGTGACGTCAACATGACTGAGCACATGTGGACTTATCAGTTTTCACAGTCAATCTGCACAGGCGTTGAGTGAAGCTATGCGACTCAACACAAAAACACTTAGTAGAAAATCTGCTTCTTGAGGCGTTGAGTAAGCCTTCATCTTTCAATGCTTTTGTCTCAGACAGCTAAACTGATAAGGCGTTGAGTGAATCTTCATCACTTAACGTATTTGTACATGGCAAAATTTTTCTGGTTAAAGGCATTGAGTGAAGCCACTTACTCAATGCTTCTGGACTTGGTAGTCATCCTGACAGTAAGCGTTTAGAGAGTCTTCTACACTCAACGCTTCTGTACTTGCACCAAATTTATGAAAGAAGACGTTGAGTTAACAGCCTTCACTCAACACTTTTGGACTCAGCTGAATTATTGATAACGCGTTGAGTGAGCCTTATTCACTCAAAGCTTCTATACTTAGACAGATTTTGTTTTGAGTTGACGTTGAGTGAACAGTCTCTACTCAACGCTTCTGGACTTAGGCAGATTTGAGTCCAGCAACACCAAGGCTTCGAATGCTTGATGTTCTGTCAACGCTTTTAGCCTCCTGGCATTGATTGAAGCGAACTCACTCAACGTTTCTGTACTTAGCCAGATTTCTGCTTTTCCAGTATCCTGTCTTGAGTCCAAATATTATTCTGACCCTGACTACCTGTCTAATCATGGAACAGTAGACATTCTACAAATATTGAACTTGAACATATATTAAATATAATCATGTGTATACTATTGACTTGTGGGTCTTATTCAAACCTGGGAAATTGTGATCAATGGACCCAACAATCTCCTCATATTTGAAAAAGTCAGAATCCTAGTCAATAATATACACCACCATATAGAAGAGTTAAATTTCATAGCAAATAGGAACAAAAATAACACATAATCAAGATATGATAACATAAAAAGTGATGATTATAAATCAAAATGTGTGCTCATAATAAAGTTTATATTCCTAATGCCCTAAGGAGCCCAGTACATAAAACAATTTATGTTTTTGGTTCCTTGATGACTATACCCCTGCTTGGCCTCTTGGCAGCCTTCTCATCAGCTTCAATCTGCTTTTGTCTTTATCTTTCAAAATAACGTAAGGCTTTGGGAAGTACTTGTTAGGATCTGGGGCATCTAATGGCACTGCGCCTGTCTTCTTATCCCTTCTGAACTTTCTTCTTAACTGTTCATTCCTTTCCAGTTTTGTCCATTCCAGGGAGCTGTATAGCTTTCCTCTTTCAGTTTTATTCTCTTTGATTTGATCCCAGACTGACAGAATGATAGTCCTAGATTGAGAACTCCATCTCTCAAATTTTGCTAGATTGGATTTCTTCTTCGTATCTCTTCATGCTTTGTCTGATCTCTTCATCTTCTTCAGCAGCAGTTTTGTCTTTCATATTTGATATTTGTTTAGTGGTGGGGCAGAAGGTAGGAACATCTACAACTGAGAGTTCAGCCCCATCAATATCAATCTGTCCTTTTGGAGCAAGAGCATTATCATATGTATACTGATCTAGACCCAATGATCCCCTGATAACATTTGTGGTCTAGATAGCATTGCCTATGTCTTTCTTGATCATTGTTTTCTCTCCCTTTATGACTTCTTCACAGATTACAGTAGCCAGGGAGTCCTTGGTAAAAGAGATTCTATCAGCCAAATAGTTAACTCCTTTGGTGACATGATTTTTGACTTCAAGCATATGATCATCTAGAATCTGTGTACAGACATCCATCCTCTTCTCTAGAGTGATCTTGTGTGCTTCCATGAGTTGTTTTTTCACATTATGCACCATTTTCATGTTGCTAGAGGTGATGTTCTGATTCTCAATTATGTCATTCTGTTTTTATCTAATCTCCTCAAACTTTCCTTCAATATAAGTCACAGCAGGAGCAGCTGTCTTGAAGAATGCATCAGTGTTGCCTTTTAGCAAATTCACCTCAAATCTGATAGACTTGATCTCAGTAGATTGATCTTGTCTTAATCCTTTGATAGAATCATCAACATAGTGCTCTAGCTGTCTGCTCTGGTCATCTAGAAGTCCTTTCAGCTGTGCTAGGAAAGTAGAAGACATAGCATCAGCGTGATGAGATGCCCCTTGGAAGCAGACATCCTCATCATCTTTCTTTGTATCTCCCTTTGTTTCTGAGTCAACCCTCATGAACTCAGTGGAATGATCATCAACATCAGCAGCTAGTTTGTCAGATACAGATATTTCAATTGTATTTACAGTCTCTTGAGCAGGGAACTCAGTAGGAATCTCTCCTTCAACCTCAGCACTTTCCAATGGAATTTGTTGTTCTTCAGCAACTGTGTTGAGCACATCTTGTTCTATTGAAACTGTAATCTGCTCTCCCTCAACTTGATTACTGGAGGGTAGCAACTGAGACTCATCTGGAGTCTGATCTATCCTTCTCTGCAGATTATCCAAGAAGGAATCAATCTAGTCCTATAATGACTGAACTTGCTCCCCCTCAGTAGGAGCATAATACCTGGGTGTCTCCCCCTCAATTTCTGCACAGATTCTGTCCACCACATCTCCAGTCAGTTTTTCTGTTGTTTTTGTTGGAATGTCTTCACACTGAAAAATGTTGTTGGGTAGAGTCCTTAATACAGGTTCTGATGACATAGACACCTGAGCACTCACATCTCTTCTAGTGTCTGCAGTAGATTCAGACAACTGTGGGTCATGAGGTTCTTCTTTTTTGTTCTTAGAAGAGCTGCTCTCAGAACTTTCTTCAGTGATGGTAACTGTTTTCCTTTTCTTCATATCAGCTGCCTGTTGGTGTGAGAGCAATACCATGTCCCACCTTTCAAACATCTTGGAATCCATCTTCTTCATGTGATGTATATTAGTTCCTAACCTCACACCGAGGATTCCTGAAACAGAATTATGCAAGTATAAAGACAGTATTCTCCCTAAGTTTGGTTATGAAACACATTCCACAATTCTTTCAAAAAGAATCCTTTCTCAGTCAGTTCTTTTGGATAGAATTATTCATGTCATTGTCTCTAACATCTTCCTGGAGATTTTATCATGAGACCCTGTTTTTCAGATCAAGGTCTTGCATATTTTATTAGCTAGGAACTTCCCTTTTAGATTCATTTCCTTCCTCGGTATAGAGCGAGTGTTGTTCTTTGGAAGGCCACACCATTTGAGAGCTGACTTCACATCCTCTTGGAAAAGTTCATCTTCCTCATCTGTCGGCCCAAACTCTGTCAGCTTTAGAGCTTTGCTCAGCCTCCTGGAGGTAATCTTAATCTTATGTCCACTGATAAAAGTCTTAATCTTGTTGGAAGAGAAGTCGGTTTTGTTATTTGAGTAGAGTTCCAACACTTCTTGTTTCCATATAGAACTAGGTTCTGACAGGACAAACTCTAGGTCGGCGACCTGCAACAAGTGAAGAACCAGCTGAACTTCTTCTGGTGCATCCTTGAACCCATTCCTAACAAGTTCAGATCCCTCAAATAGGAAATCCACTCATTTGGGCCCCATTGAAACTTTGAATTTCTGGAGAGTTGAAGAACTTGCTCGAGAAATCTTCGCAGGGATGCTGACATTCAAATAGGACTAGGATTTATGTGATTTATTTTAAGCACACATTTATAATTATATTTACCCATATTCAAGAATGTGGAGAGGCGCGTACTTGTTGGGATTAACACGATTCGATCAACGACTGAGATTAATCTCGGGAGATAGTCGTAATCGGAACTGCCAGAGTGAATCCGTTGAGTGAACTCAATGCACTCGACGCAATCGACGGTTGGAGTTGTCTCAACGCACTCGAAGCCTGGAATGTTAGTCAATCTTTTTTGATTACCTGCAAAAGGTTAATCCTGTCTAATGTATATATGCATGTAGGGACAATGAAGGCACACTAAGTTCAACTTAACCAACTCAAATTTGAAGGTGTTAAACTTAGATTCATCTAGTGGTTTAGTGAAGATATCAGACATTTGTTTGTCTGTGGGGACAAACTCAAGACTAATGTCTTCCGTTTTTACATGCTCTCTAATGAAATGATATTTAATATTTATGTGCTTAGTACTGCTATGAGACACAGAATTTCTAGCAATAGAGATAGCACTAGAAGAATCACAGTACATGAGAGTTTTACTTAGCTGAAGATTGTAGTCTTGGAGTTAATGTTGAATCCATAGTAGTTGTGCACAGCAACTTCCAGCTGAAATATATTATGATTCTGCAGTGGAGATGGCTATACTGTTCTGCTTCTTGTTGATCCATGATACCAGTCTTCTCCATAGGAACTGACAGGTGTCAGATGTGCTTTCCTGTCTTCTCTGCAACATAGAAAGTCTGCATCTGAATACTCAATTAGATCAAAACCATTATTCCTAGAGTACCATAGACCAAGATCACGTGTCCCCTTAAAATATCTTAGAATTCTTTTACCAGCTGAATAGTGAGACTCTTTATGACATGTATGGTACCTAGCACAAACACATGTAGCATACATGATGTCAGTCATACTAGTAGTCAAGTAGAGGAGGGAGTCAATTATGGATCTATATAAGGTTTCATCAACAGGTTTCCCAGTCTCATCTTTGTCTATTGACACACTTGACCTCATAGTAGTTTTCATTATGGAGGCACTTCTAATTCCAAACGTCTTGATTAACTCCTTGGTGAACTTACACTGAGAAATGAATAACTCATATTCCGATTATCTAACTTGGAGGCCAAAAAATACTTGAGTCCACTCATAATGTTCATTTCAAACTGTTATTGCATAAGTTTAGCAAACTTCTTGCAAAAGTCATCATCAGTAGACCCAAAAATTATGTCATCTATGTAAATTTGGACTAGAATGATCTTATCTCAGACTTCCCAAAGTAATAATGTTTTGTCTATCTTCCCCCTTGTGAAATTGTTCTCAATGAAAAAGCTAGACATGGTTTCATATCATGCCCTAGGGTCTGGTTTTAACTCATACAGAGCTTTTTTAAGTTGAAACACATATTCAGGAAAGTTAGGATTAACAAAACCTGAGGGTTGCACACCATAGGCCCCCTCTTTTAGGTCGGCATCAAGGAAAGCTGACTTAACATCTATTTGTTATATTTCAAATCCCTTGTATGCATCATATACAAGGAACAGTCTGATTGTCTCAAGTCTAACAACTGGTGCAAAAGTTTGATTAAAATCAACATCTTCCTCTTACCTGTATCCCTTGCCAATCAGTATAGCTTTATTTTTGATGATAACACCATTCTCATCAAATTTATTCCTATAAATCCACTTGATTCCAATGATGTTATGTGCATGAGGTCTAGGAACCAACTTTCAGACCTTGCATCTCTTAAATTGATTCAGTTCCTCTTACATACCACAATCCAAAATGGATCTATGTTGTCATCTTCAAACTTTTTTGGTTCAACTTGAGACAAAAAGCTTGAGTACATGGCAATGTTGAGGCTTCTGCTCATTGTTGTAAAACCTTGCTTTGCATCTCTTATGATTAGATCTCTGGGATGATCTCTCAAGTGTCTAACAGCAGCTGGTATATTGTTCTCAGCACCTTGAACTTCAGTTACTGGATCCCGATGATCTTCATCAATGTCCAGTGCACTTGGACATTTTTCATGAATGATCACACCATCACTTTCCTCTTGTCCAGTAGGAGGAGTGTCATTGATGCTTAGCTTGTCTAACTTCAATTCTGTACCTGCAGATCTAGAGGAGTTTGACAACTCACTGTGAATCATGGAAGAATCGTCAAATACTACATTGATAGACTCTTCTAAAACTTGATTCTTCAAGGTGTACACTCTATAGCCTTTGTTGTGGTTATTGTACATAACAAAAATTCCCTCATAGGATTTGGCAACAAACTTTGTCAAGTAGGACTTCCTATTATTGAGCACAACCACTTGCTTCCAAAGATTCTGAGATAGACAAAATTTGGTTTTCTGGCTTTAATAATCTCATAGGGAGTCTTCTTGTGATACTTGTTGATAGATGCTCTATTCAGGACATGACAAACAGTGTTTATTGACTCAGCCTAGAAGTATTCTAGGAGAGAAGTGTTACTGAGTAATGTCATGTCAACCTCTATGAGAATCTTGTTCTTCCTCTCAACAATCTCATTTTGCTGGGGTGTTCATGGAAAAGAAAACTCCTAATGAATACATTGCTCTCCACAGAACTTTGTCATGTCTTTACAATGAAATTCAATATCATGTTCACTTCTGATTTTGACCACAGAACTGTCATTTTCATTCTGAACTTGCCAAACAAAGGTAAAAAAGATGTCAAGGGTTTCAGATTTTTCTTAAGAAAGAATACTGTTGGGTATTGTATCCACAACGTACCTGATTTGAAGAAGCCCCTGAACAAGCTAAGGTAAATAGACAATGTATTTGACAAAATATTTCAAGTTGTGCTTGCAGTTATTCCACGCTAAGTGCACACCAATGTCAGGGTGCAGTAGGTCAATATACACGGGTCTGTACGACGTAATCCCTCGTTGAGCAGATCAGTGTGTTGGTCTACGTGTACTCTCTCTATTGGAGTGCACTTACTTTCAAGTACAGGGCTGTGTTTATGCAAGAGAAGACAAGGAGCAAGGATGAGTCAAAGAGCAGCTCAGAGGCGTAGGACGAAAAATCATCTAAGTTAGAATCGACGAGAATCACCAAGTGATTCTCGCCGATTCGGCGAGAATCACTAGTGATTCTCGCCGAATCGTCGAGAATCACTGGTTGATTCTCGCCGGCTAATTCAGAGTGCAATCAAGTCAAATTCGACGAGAATCACTTTGTGATTCTCGCCGAATCGTCGAGAATCACCCTTGATTCTCGACGATTCGGCGAGAATCACAGGTGATTCTCGTCGATTTTTACTTGGGCAATTTTCGGGATAAAGCTGGACCGGATTCTGCCGCTGGCACTATTTTGAACCGGATTTAGGGTTTCTACTTGTGGGACCCACAACGGTCATATTGAAGTTGTCTACAGTATATATACGGGTATTTTTGAACAGTAAAGAGACACAGAAAGAAAAACGAGCGACGATCTTGACCTAAAATCGCGAAACTGCTCAGCCGCCGCCGTCGCCGCTCGCACTAGTTGGTCGCCGCTCTTGATCGCGATTCTTCCTGATCTTCCGGCGACAGAAGCTTAGCCTAGCTTAGAGTCTCACGTGTCTAACCGGAGATCTCTTGTCTCTTGATTTGTTGATCGGGAAAATCTTCCCCATCCGAATCGATCGAGACGATTGATCCTAGTGTGACCGTTGGTAGACCTAGCTAGCTTCGCTACGAAGTTTGGATCTCCAAAGTACAGCAGCTGCACATCGTTGTCGCCGCCGATCCCGTGAACCAAGCCGCCGCTCATCTTGCCGCCGCCGGTTCCGGGGAGATTCTCTCCAAGAGAGATCTAGGGTTGTGGACTCTTCGTGGACTTCAAGAACACGTCGTCAACGAAGAGGGACACCTTAGTCTCCAAACGTACTTTGTATCTCTTGTACATTCTAGTTTTACTTTTGTTGTAAAGGAACGTTGGTTCCTATTTGTAAGGGTTGGGTGCAACCCGTGTGTGGGAGTGTTGACTCCTACGTGTGGAAGGGTTCCTTCCGATAGTGCAAGGATTGGATTTCAATCCTGTTGGTGAAGAGACCGAGTCGTCCCTTGTTGGGAGATAGGTCGAAGGGGGAAAGTGGATGTACCCAAATCGGGGAACCACTATAAATAGCTTGTGTATTCTGTGTGCTGTGCTGTTTATTTTTATTGTGCATGTACAATTTTAAATTCCGCAAAAACGCTGCACGTCACCTATCCCCCCCCCCATAGGTGAAGTTAGTTGACACTATGTGGACTTTCAAGTGGTATCAGAGGGAGGTTACTCATCAAAAAGGTTAACACCTTGAGTTGAATCCTGCCACTAGTGCCAAGAAGAAGGAAAACATCTACCATGGACGGTCTCAAGTTCACAAGCAACATCCCAGTGTGCACCAGGCTCAACTTTCCTATCTGGAAGGAAAGGATCAGGTTCTACATGAAAGCAGTTGATCCTCGACTCTTCATGATCGTGGAGGAGGGACCTTATGTCCCCACTAAGGCCTCCACCATTGATCCTACCATGAAAGTGCCGAAGAAACTTTCTGAAATGGACAAGGACGAGATGGCTCTAGTGGGACTTGACAAGAAGGCGCAGAACATTCTGGTCAGCGCGGTTGATGACTCAATGATGCAGAACTTCAGCAACTGCAGGACAGCAAAGGAGATCTGGCATTGTCTGATCATCCTAATGGAGGGCACTGATGAAGTGAGGGATGATCGTAGATCCCTCCCGAACCAGAAATATGAGGCCTTCAGACAAGGGCCTAAGGAAGAGATCGGAGTCACCTTCGAGAACTTCCTCAAGATTGTCAATGCCCTCAAAGGATACGGAAGAGTGTTCACTAATGGTGAACTCAATGATAAATTCCTTAGGTCCCTTACTAAGGAATGGGACACAAAGATCTGCGCCATCCGAGAGTTTGGCAGACTAGCTGAAACAGACCCGCAAATTCTGTTTGGGAAGCTGATGTCCTATGAGCTTCAACTAAACACCAGAAAAGCTGAAGAAGAAGCAGAGAAGGCTGCAGCCAAAGAAAAGACTGTGACTCTAAAAGCCAGTCACTCCAGAAAAGGCAAGGGTGTGGTTTCATACCATGCCAGGAAAAAGGATGAGGAGGAGGACTCCGAGCCATGCTCCTCCAGCTCAGAGCTGTCGGAGGAAGATTTCTCCCTCATCACCCGAGAGTTCAAGAAGTTCCTCAAGATGAGGAATCAAAGAAAGAGAGACGGCTTCTCCTCCAGGCATCAGAAGAAAAATTATTCTTCTGACAGGTATGCTTCTAAACCGAACAAACATCGCTCCTCTGATATTATTTGCTTTGAATGCAATAAGCCAGGACACGTCGTGGCCGACTGCTATCAAGGCAAGAGAGAAAAAGGGAAAGAAGAGTAGCACAAATCTTCGAGAGATAAGAAGAAAGAGTGGAGCTACATCGCCAAAAGGCCAAAGACACTGAGTGAGTCTGATTCCTCAGACTCCAGTGATGATGAGGAAGCCTACTTCGGGCTGGTGGGTCGCTCCGACTCAGAAGGAGAATGCCCCCCATTTACTGGGAAGGTAAAAGCTCACACCCCTCTCTCCGACTCTGACTCTGATCCTGAGTCTCAGGATGATGAACCTGAGGATAGCCCTTCGGCCCGTGAAGCGGAGCTCCTCGAGAAGTATGAGCTTCTGCTCAACACTTTCGAGGAGTGCCGTAAGAGACTGAAGGCTGAGAAAAAGGAAGTGAAATTCCTTAAGGGTGAGTGTGTATCCCTAAGGGAAGAGGTCACTAGTTTGATTTCTCTCCGACAGGAGCACCTTGACCTGACTTCAAAGCATTCAGAGTCTCTTAAGCTCCTTGATCTTAAGCAGGAGGAAGTCGACAAGTTGGAAGAACAACTTGCGGCAGAAAGGAAGATCGTCAAGAGCTTCTCTATGCCAAAAACAGTTCTTCCAGTAGTTGATACCTTCTCTGCTCAGGCCAAAGGAGCTGGCTTGGGGCATGTAGGGGTATCTGGTTCCTCATCCAGGAGAAACAGGAACCAGAGGAAGAATAAGGCCGCCAAGAAGGCCTCTGCTGATGAAAAGGGTAAGGCTCCTCTTAGTCCTGTTGCGTTCAAAAAGCCTAGCTTTTCTTGCAACCAACATGACTTTGAATCAACATTTGGTCATCATTTCCGGCCCTCGGTTGCAAAGCCAAAGAGCCGATATGATGGTTGGACCTTTCCCCAGAACTTCGGTGAGAGTGCCTTCAAGGCACCTTATGAGGAAATCCACATGGGAAATTATGGTCAATTCTCTAGCGGCCATAATGGAAAGCAGGCACCAAGAGTCAAGCCTGTTATACTGACGAAACAGAAGGTGAAGAAGTCATGTGACTGCAATCACTATGAGGCCTCCACCTCCAGATCCAAGGCCCCGGCTGTACCCACCATTCCCAGGGTAAGGCAAGGAGCCTAGGAAGAGGTACAACAGATTCGACTGTTGGTGTTGTGGCAAAGTCGGTCACTTTGCCGTGGATTGTTGGTTTAATCCAAGGTATCACGAGACTCCCTATGTTAGCAATGCGAGGCCGACCACTCGTAGGGTTAACCAACCGAGGGTGAGTATGCTAACCAGGAATCTAGGACCCAAGTTCGATTGGGTTCCTAAGGGAAATTAATTTTGTTTTGCAGGAATGTCCAAAGGCCACCAAAACGCCGATCTGGTATTTGGACAGTGGATGCTCCCGGCATATGACTGGGACAAGAAGCCTGCTGCGTGATTACACTCCAGTCGAGAATGGACCCAAAGTCATCTTTGGAGGGTCAGATCGAGGAGTCACCAGAGGTTACGGTATGATTTCCAACAGTATAATCTCTATCACCGACGTGTCTTATGTTGAAGGGTTAAACCATAACCTGATCAGTGTAAGTCAGTTATGTGATAAAGGTTATGACGTTAAGTTCTGCAAGGATAAATGTCTGATAATTTCACGTACCTCTTCTGAGACGGTATTATCAGGCATTAGGAGCAGAAATATCTTCTGCTTAGATTTTCTCAGTTTAGATTCATCTACCCCCGTATGCCTTGTGGCAACAGGCAGTGCATCTCTTTGTGAACAATGGCACAAGAGATTGGCACATATTAATTTCAAGACAATTAGTATGCTGTTTTCTAAGAACTTAGTAAGGGATGCTCCCAGTATCAAGTGCATCAAAGATAGCCCCTGTCCTGCATGCCAGATGGGCAAACAGACTCGGGCTACCTTTAAGAGCATTGCAGACAAAGACTCTTCCCGATGTCTTTACCTTCTACATATGAACTTGTTTGGTCCAATGCAAGTTCATAGCTTGGGAGGCAAGTCCTATACGCTAGTGATAGTTGATGATCATTCTCGGTTTACATGGGTGTTCTTCTTAAAACGAAAGTCAGATACGTTTGACATCTTCACTAGTTTTGTCAAGCAGGTTCAGAACGAATTTAACTGCTCAGTGGTCAAAATCAGAAGTGACCATGGAACAGAATTCGAATCTGGTGTTATGACAGAGTTTTGTGAAGAACAAGGTATCTTTCATGAGTTTTCCTCCCCGCGCACTCCTCAGCAAAATGGAGTTGCGGAGAGGAGAAATAGAACTCTCATTGAAGCCTGCACGACAATGTTGAAAGACGCTTCTCTCCCAGAATACTTCTGGGCAGAGGCTGTCAATACAGCTTGTCATGTACAAAACCGAGCATTGATCAACAAGCATCATCGTAAGACGCCTTATGAGCTACTGAGAGGCAGGAAACCAACCATGTCCTACTTGAGGATCTTTGGTTGCCGATGCTATGTACTGAATAATGGGAAGTACCCGCGTACTAAATTTGGTGAAAAATGCTTCGAAGGCATATTCATGTGCTATAGTTCCCACAGTCGGGCATATAGGGTCTTCAATAAGAAAACCCTAGTGGTAGAAGAATCAATTAATGTTGTATTTGATGAAGGAAGTTTGCTTAACAGCAATTCTTCCAGTGGTATTCTTGAAGATGCAGGTGCACGACTTGAACAGCTGGATCTCGATGAGACCGCTAAAGATGAAACTCCAAAGTACGTCAAAGTTTCCACCTCCACGTCATCTGGGAATGTTGAAGATCAAAATGGAACAAATCTCTTAGAAGAAGGAGAAGCCCAAGAAGTAGTCGGAGCTCCAGACACCAGACTTCTAGAGCTCCGGCACGTGAGGGATCATCCTAGAGATCAGATCATCGGAGATCCTCGTGTCGGTGTCAGAACTCGAAGAGGTACTATTAACGAAGTTTTGCATCTTAGCTTCCTGTCACAGGTTGAGCCAAAGAAGTTCGACGAGGCGAACAAAGACGCGGCATGGATTTTGGCCATGTAAGATGAACTACATCAATTCGAACGATGCAACGTTTGGACGCTGGTTCCCAGACCACACAAGCAGAATGTGATTGGCACCAAGTGGATCTTCAGAAACAAACTGGATGAACATGGTGTCATCGTAAAGAACAAGGCCAGGCTGGTGGCTCAAGGTTACAGACAGGAGGAGGGGATTGACTTCGACCAGACCTTCGCACCAGTGGCAAGGCTCGAGGCAATCAGACTGTTCCTGGCGTATGCTTCGCACAAAGGATTCACAGTCTATCAAATGGATGTGAAATCAGCTTTCTTGAACGGAGACTTGAAGGAGGAAGTATACGTCGCTCAACCCACAGGTTTTGTCAATCCTACTTATCTCAATCATGTTTATTTTCTTAATAAAGCTTTATATGGGTTAAAACAAGCTCCACGAGCTTGGTATGAGACTTTATCTAGTTTTTTTCTTGAGAACAAGTTCTCTAGAGGTAAAATAGATAAGACATTGTTTCTCAGGGAAGTCAAAGGCAAGATTTTGCTGGTGCAAATCTATGTCGATGACATAATATTCGGCTCAACGAACAACAATCTTTGCAAAAAGTTCTCCAAACTTATGCAAGGAAAGTTTGAAATGAGCAGCATGGGAGAGCTAAAGTATTTCTTGGGACTTCAAGTGAAACAGACTGAATATAGAATCTTCATCTCTCAAACGAAGTTCACAAATGAACTCCTCAAGAAATTCGGTATGGAGAGTGCAACCTCTATGAGGACTCCAATGGGATCCACTATGTCTCTGGATAAGGATGAGAAAGGTAAACCTTTCGATGAAACCAAATACAGAAGCATCATTGGATCCCTGCTCTACCTTACTGCCAGTAGACCGGATATCATGTTCTTCACATGTGTCTGTGCCAGATATCAGGTGAACACTAAGGAATCTCACTATGTCGCTGCTAAGCGAATTCTAAGATACCTTAAAGGTACTCCCAATCTTGGCTTGTGGTACCCGAGAAACAATGATGTCGAGCTAATAGGTTTTTCAGATGCTGATTTTGCAGGGAGTAGGGATGACAGGAAAAGCACTTCCGGGACGTGTCAATTCCTCGGAAGAAGCCTTATTTCATGGAATAGCAAGAAACAGAATTGTGTTGCAACCTCCACAGCCGAGTCTGAGTACATCTCGGCAGGCAGCTGTTGCGCACAACTCCTATGGATCAGAAACCAATTAGCTGACTACGACCTTCAGTTCAAGGAAGTTCCAATGTACTGCGACTCCTCCAGTGCAATTGCAATTGCCAACAATCCGGTATCGCACAGCAGAACGAAGCATATTGAAGTGCGATACCACTTTATTCGGGAGCACGTGGAGAACAAGGACATCTCTCTCTGTTATGTCCCCACGGACAAGCAGATTGCAGATATATTCACAAAGCCCTTAGACGAGGCCAAGTTCAGTCTTCTCAAAACTGAATTGGGGATGTTAAACTATGAGGAATGAAGACTACAGAAGCTTCAGGCTCGTGCAAGAACTGAAGGGGAGCAAGGTACTCAAGTTGAGCACAGGCGCAAGAACTGAGGGGGAGCAAGGTACTCAAGTGTGAGCACAGGTACAAGAACTGAGGGGGAGCAAGGGGTCAAATGCTACAGACCCCGATTTGCAGAAGCCGAAAAGGGGGAGACCCTCTCGGCTAAGGCTAAGGTGGCTCCAAAGTTTGCTCTCAAGAAACCGGTACTGTTAATGAATATCTCTCTCAACTCAATTTCAAGGTTATGATTTTCATTCTCATACGCTCTATTCACCTTATCTTGTAGTGTTTAGGCTCCTTCAAATAGGGGGAGATTGTTGGGTATTGTATCCACAACGTACCTGATTTGAAGAAGCCTCTGAATAAGCTAAGGTAAATAGACAATGTATTTGACAAAATATTTCAAGTTGTGCTTGCAGTTATTCCACGCTAAGTGCACACCAATGTCAGGGTGCAGTAGGTCAATATACACGGGTCTGCACGACGTAATCCCTCGTTGAGCAGATCAGTGTGTTGGCCTACGTGTACTCTCTCTATTGGAGTGCACTTACTTTCAAGTACAGGGCTGTGTTTATGCAAGAGCAGACAAGGAGCAAGGATGAGTCAAAGAGCAGCTCAGAGGCGTAGGACGAAAAATCATCTAAGTTAGAATCGACGAGAATCACCAAGTGATTCTCGCCGGCTAATTCAGAGTGCAATCAAGTCAAATTCGACGAGAATCACTTTGTGATTCTCGACGAATCGTCGAGAATCACTTTGTGATTCTCGCAAGTGATTCTCGCCGAATCGTCGAGAATCACTTTGTGATTCTCGCCGAATCGTCGAGAATCACCCTTGATTCTCGACGATTCGACGAGAATCACAGGTGATTCTCGCCGATTTTTACTTGGGCAATTTTCGGGATAAAGCTGGACCGGATTCTGCCGCTGGCACTATTTTGAACCGGATTTAGGGTTTCTACTTGTGGGACCCACAACGGTCATATTGAAGTTGTCTACAGTATATATACGGGTATTTTTGAACAGTAAAGAGACACAGAAAGAAAAACGAGCGACAATCTTGACCTAAAATCGCGAAACTGCTCAGCCGCCGCTGTCGCCGCTCGCACTAGTTGGTCGCCGCTCTTGATCGCGATTCTTCCTGATCTTCCGGCGACAGAAGCTTAGCCTAGCTTAGAGTCTCACGTGTCTAACCGGAGATCTCTTGTCTCTTGATTTATTGATCGGGAAAATCTTCCTCATCCGAATCGATCAAGACGATTGATCCTAGTGTGACCGTTGGTAGACCTAGCTAGCTTCGCTACGAAGTTTGGATCTCCAAAGTACAGCAGCTGCACATCGTTGTCGCCGCCGATCCCGTGAACCAAGTCGCCGCTCATCTTGCCGCCGCCGGTTCCGGGGAGATTCTCTCCAAGAGAGATCTAGGGTTGTGGACTCTTCGTGGACTTCAAGAACACGTCGTCAATGAAGAGGGACACCTTAGGCTCCAAACGTAGTTTGTATCTCTTGTACATTCTAGTTTTACTTTTGTTGTAAAGGAACGTTGGTTTTTATTTGTAAGGGTTGGGTGCAACCCGTGTGTGGGAGTGTTGACTCCTACGTGTGGAAAGGTTCCTTCCGATAGTGCAAGGATTGGATTTCAATCCTGTTGGTGAACAGACCGAGTCGTCCCTTGTTGGAAGATAGGTCGAAGGGGGAAAGTGGATGTACCCAAATCGGGGAACCACTATAAATAGCTTGTGTATTCTGTGTGCTGTGCTGTTTATTTTTATTGTGCAGGTACAATTTTAAATTCCGCAAAAACGCTGCACGTCACTTCTCCCCCCCCCCCATAGGTGAAGATAGTTGACACTAGGTGGACTTTCAAATACTCAAGCAAATCTGAAATAGTCATCAACTATCACAAGTGTATAGACTTTCCTACCTATACTATGAATTGGCATATGACCAAACAAGTCCATATGCAAGAGGTATAAACACCTCTCAGAATCCTTAGCCTCAATACTCTTAAAGGAGGTCATTGTATGTTTGCCCTTTTGGCATGTAGAACAAATGCCCTCTTTGGTGCATCTCAGATTGGATCCATTTCTGACTAGCACTTCATCGAAGAGCTTGTTGATTGTCTTGTAATTCAAGTAAGCAAGTCTCTTGTGTCATTGCAACAATAAGAGACTTTCTCATTTGCAACAAGATACACAGGAGAGTCTGTACTAATAAATGAGAAATTTAAACAATAAGTATTTTCACTCCTAGTGTCTGTCAAGATGACCTCTTGGACACTTGACCATTTGATCAGATATTTATCCTTGTGCAAGACAATGACATAGTCAATATCACATAGTTGGCTTATGCTGATCAGATTGTGATGTAATCTTTCCACATAAGTTACTTTTGTAATGGAGACTATGTCATTGGTAATCATACCATAGCTTTTGGTAACTTATCTGTCTGAACCACCAAAGATGACTTTAGGTTCATTCCTTACTAGATTGTAATCCTTTAGATGACTTCTTGTTCCAGTCATATGTCTGGAACATCCACTGTCCAAGTATCATATTGGTATTGTATGGGTACTTGGACTATCTTGCAATCACAGATTAGTTTACCTTAGGAATCCAAACGGGTTTGGGTCCTTGATTCATGTTAGCCTAAAAATGACTATGTCTATCAGCTATAGCCCTGACAGAAAGACTCACCCTTGCCCTTGGCACACTTGGGTTGTGCCAACAGTCTATGACAAAGTGACCAGCCATGATACAACACCAGCACTCATAGATATTGTATCTCCTCTTCTGAACAGCCTTTGAAATATGCAAGCTATCAGGTTTTGTCTGTTCATAGAGGAGAGTAGCAGCCTTTTCATGTTTCTTTCAGAAAGTATTTGACTGAAAGTAAGTCTATCAGTAGGTATACTAGGTTGATTCTGAATTACACCAACAGATGTCTTCTTTGCAATTAACATAGTGTTGACATCAGAAACATCCAAGTGAGGCTTATTAACTGACATTCTCACAGTCGTGCTCTTTGCTGAAGGAACATGGGGATTGGCCACAGCCTTGTCCTTGAGAGTGAAAGCTGGAGCACCAAACACAAATGGTCCATGATGGGCCATTTGGATTTCCTTATGTGGAGCCTTCAGTGCACTCAATCTCATACTCTTTCTTCTTCCATTATAAGATACACTTGTATCCTTACAAGAAGAGCAACCATTCTTCAAGTGATCATACATGTTGTCATGGTCATACCTGTTAGAAGGGAAATTTACCTTTTGAAAAGTGGTCTGAGGTACTATTGGAGCCTTGCATTTTCCTTTGGAATGGACAACTCTAGGATTCACTTGAACCCCAAACCTCCCTTATCTTTTTTAGAGGTGAAGGAGTCAA
Organism: Platanthera guangdongensis; assembly: GCA_039583875.1. Lineage (NCBI taxonomy): Eukaryota > Viridiplantae > Streptophyta > Magnoliopsida > Asparagales > Orchidaceae > Platanthera > Platanthera guangdongensis. The sequence goes on along the minus strand of CM077147.1, from coordinate 156,280,126 downwards.
TCAGTGGCGACACAGTTTTGGGCTTAGAGAACTCTGTCACTAGCATCCACTCTTTAAGGAGCTTCTCTTCAAGATCCTTGATGATCTTGTTCTTCTGGCTAACGGTGTCAATTTGGATGATTGAAATTGTCTTCAACTGACTGACTTCCCTCCTCATCTAAGCTAGCAAGGGAGCTGACTCAGACTGCACGGAAGAAGCTTGCTAAAGAGAGGCAATCTCATCAGCTTGTCTTTTGACAAGCTTCTTGCTTTTCTTCAGAGCATTCAGAATTGCACCATACGTGTCAATCAGTTGATTGACATCATCATCAGATTCTGATCCATCATCCCCACTGGATGAATTGGATGCTTCAGAGTTTGAGCCAGTCTCATAGACAAAAGGAGAGTTAGGTAGAGAGTGTATCGGGAACAGAATTGTCTTGATTGTCTTCAGTTAGGGTCATGAGGCTGAATTCATCATCCTCTTCAAAGTCACTGTCAATAGAGGACAGTGGAGCTCTTATTCCAGTTGAGGCAGCTGGATGATCAGCCTCCTCTTCAATAGAAATGAGACCAATGTAGGCATCTTCTTCCTCTGATTCTGAATACTCGGAATCACTATCTGATAAGCTGATTTTGTTCTTGGCCAAGAATCTCATTTCAGCCTTCTTGTCCTTGTAGTGCTTCTTGTCATCAGATCTTTTGTGCTCCTTCCTCTTTATTGGAGAGTCAGCAATGACATGTCCACCTCTATTGTAATAATAGCAAACAGCATTAGTCTTAATTTATTTGTTCTGCATAAAGTCATACCTTTCCCCATAGGGGTCTTTTCTGGACTTCTCCATGCTGGAATAATGTTTTCTTGAGATGTAGCTTGAAGAGCCCTTGTTCTTCCACTATCTTCTCTTGCTCAATATTTTCTTGAACTGTTTGGAGAACAGTCTTAGTTCTCCATCAGACAATTCATTATCTGAGGAGCTGGGATCTGAACTCCCAAACTCTGCAGCTCTCCTTGGTGGAGGAGTCTTTTCTCTATTCCTCCATGTTGCTTCAGATCTGAAGGTCACAACCTTCTCTTTGTTGAGAGTTCTGACAGCATCTTCTTCTGCCCTTCTGGAGTTCAGTTGCATCTCATGAGACAGTAGCTTCCCAAAAAAGTTTTGAGGCATAGTGTTGGCCAAGTTGCCGACCTCTCTAATGGTACAGATCTTGATATCGTACTACTTGTTAATAGATCTTAAAAACTTGTCATTTATCTCATAGTTTGTGAATTGTCTGTCATAGGTGATCGGACTGTTCACTATCATGAAGAACCTTTCATAGCAATCAGCAATGGAATCTTTCTTGTCTTGCATGAAGGCCTTATACTGCTGATAAAGGAGGGATTTCCTGTCATCCCTCACCTCCTCTGTCTATTCCATGTATACTATCAGAGAATCTCGCATCTCTTTAGTTGTTCTGCAGTGGACCAAGTTCTGGAATTTGTAGTCATCTATGACAATAACAATAATGTTTTGAGTCTTTTTGTTCATAGTTGCCAAAATGACTTCATCTTTGGTCATTTCAATGTATTTCTTAGGTGTCTGGATGTTGGCATCTATAGCAGAGACCTTCATGAAATTGAAAGTTTTCTCTTGAACTGTTATGAATATCTTAGGGTTTGAGACTTTCATAAATAATCTTATCCATTTTTCCAGATACCAAAATTTTCCTTCCTATATATAGGAAGTTTCATAGAGCTCAACTCCTTATGGTTCTCACCTGAACCCATGGAGATAATCTTCTGCTAGCCTTGGAGATCTATTCAGAATGTTAAGTCCTTTTTGAACCACCTCCCTTTGATATCACTTGAAAGTCATCGTTGAAGAATAGCTACACACATAGGGGGTGAATAGGTTTGTTTTAAATCTTTTAAATTCTTTTGAGCTTAGGTCTAGTTATGTGTTTGATTTTGTTATTTAGCTTTCAAGAGACACCACAACACACAAAAGTTTATAGTGGCTCTCTTATCTAGGGTACATCCACTTTCCCCCTTCACCTATGTAGTAGTGAGCTAGATTCGGCTAACTTCTCCTTTTACTCGGCTCCTTGAGCTTACACCTCAGATCCCTCAGGATCCTACACCTCAGAGTGAAGCTCACTACCACAATTCAGATTATAACAACTCCTACATCAGGCTAAGCAGCCCTACACTCAGAGATTCACAGATCTCCTACCTATGATCTACAGAGAGATCCTATCTCTGACACAGCCTTACCTCAGATCCTAAACAGGATCCTACACTCAGAGACACAGCTCCTACACTCACCTTTTATAACTCAGGCTTATAGATCAGATCAAATAATGATTTTACATAGTGAGTAATGATTTGGCGATGATTGACTCCGAAGAAATGTTCCTCTGAGTCACCTCCCTAAACTGAGTAAATTTAGTCCTAACTTTTCACAGCAACAAGATTCTTGATCTTCAGAGTAGTTCTGCTTGTGCTGAGAAGACCTGATGTAGAGTTGAAAGCAATAGTCTTGAAGATGAACAACAACTTTCTTTGAGTGCTCTGCTACTCCACTATCTTCTGTAACTCCTCTGTAAAAAACCAGAATGATTGATTGAGAAGAAGAAGACTACCAAAGGAAGAAGAAGCAGCCCTTTTAATTTCACTGTAAAGTCTTTTTATATCCTGTCATCCCACAGCTCTTTTATCTGTATGGGCAAGCCAAAATAGCAGCTGTAAAGGTACTTTAGCTTTAACTGTTGCTCATAAATAGTTCGGCGTCATTTGTCTTCTAGTGCGCAAATCCCGCTTAATTTGAATTTGGGTGACGTTAGCATGACTCAGCACTTGTGGACTTCGAAGTTTTCACAGTCAATCTGCACAGACTTTGAGTGAAGCTATATGACTCAACCCAAAAACACTTAGTAGAAAATCCGCTTCTTAAGGCGTTGAGTAAGCCTTCATCTTTCAACGCTTTTGTCTCAGACAACTAAACTGATAAGGCATTGAGTGAACCTTCATCACTCAACGCATTTATACTTGGCAGAATTTTTCTTGTTGAAGGCGTTGAGTGAAGTCACTTTACTTAACGCTTTTGTACTTGGCAGTCATCCTGACTGTAGGAGTTGAGTGAGCCTTCAACACTCAATGCTTCTGGACTTGCACCGAATTTCTAAATGAAGACATTGAGTGAACAGCCTTCACACAATGCTTCTGCACTCAGCTGAATTATTGACAAGGCGTTGAGTGAGTCTTCTTCACTCAACGTTTCTATACTTAGACAGATTTCCTTTTGAGTAGGCGTTGAGTGAACAGCCTTAACTCAACGCTTCTGGACTTAACCAGATTTGAGTCCAGCAACACTGAGGATTTGAATACTTGATGTTTTGTCAACGCTTATAGCCTTCTGGCGTTGAGTGAAGCGAACTAACTAAACGCTTCTGAATTTAGCCAGATTTTTGTTTTTCCAACATCATGTCTTGAGTCCAAATGTTATTCTGACCCTGACAACCTGTCTAATTATGAAATAGTAGACATCCTGACAATATTGAACCTGAACATATATCAAATAAATCATGCGTATACTATTGACTTGTGGGTTTTCTTCAAATCTAGGACATCGTGATCAATGGACTAAACAGTTAGCATTGTGAGAGAATTTGGAGTTGTCAATCATATTGTGGTGTGACGCCGCGAGATCACGCGGTGCGATGTCCCGATTGCCTATTCAGTTTTTGTTTATTTCCTACACCTGTATCTCTTCTACCAAGAAACCACCTCCTAACTCCCATAAACACACACCCCGCTTCATCACAGCCATGACCAACAACAATCAAGCTCTTCTAATACCTCCTACAACGGGCATTCTATATCCTGATCCTGCCTCTAGCCAACATCCCACAAGATTCCTCTCAGCCATAACTATTTGTTTGATCATGTCTGCTACAAACGCCCAAAATCTCATTGTTTCTCACACCATTTCCATCACCTTGCGCCTCCCTCCTGTCTCTGCCATTAATACACAGATCCCATTGTTTCTACTGCAGGTCCAACGCTTCCCACCCTTATAGCAAACCATCTACCCTCTTCAAGTCGCAAACTCCCCCTTTGCCACAGTCCCCACCACAAGCTTCTTCTCCTTCCCCAAAAACCAACAACAATCTTTCTCCCGCATCTGCCTTAGACCTCCAATCCATTCAAAGCCACAATCGTCGTTAATCCCGCTTCCTCCATTATCCCAGTCGATAACCCCTTCGTCCACCTCCGGCCGTACACCTCCTCCTTTCCCCATTTGCGCCTCAAGTCGATTACCTTAGTACAGGCATTGCCTTCATCACTTGGAGCCACACATACCAGTGCTACTGGGTTCCTTTTCGAGTGAATATATTACATTGTACTTCGTTATCTGTATTGAATATTGGATGGATTTTTTGTAGATGACCGAAGTTGAAACTTGTTGTGCTAAATGTTGCGTTTCTTATTTTTTGATAAAATACGCTCGCACAAGTTTAGTTCAAGGCCCTTCATGCAAAGCAAAGCTTGTCGTGATTGTTTAACTAAAATCATTGTGAATGTGGTGTTTGGTTGCTTAGCCTATCTAATCTTATTGCAACATTAAATTCTAGCCTATCTAATCTTATTGCAACATTAAATTCTAGATTGAATCAAGTCATACATGCATCATATAGATTAGCTCTATTCGAGTCAACCCTGCACCACTCACCTAGGCTTACTGTTGGGTATTGTATCCACAATAACCTAGATTTGTCTGATGTCATCCTTGAATTAAGATGAATTAAGTATGTATTTGATGTTATTCTTTAGTTGAGTGCTTGCAGGTCATTATTGCTAAGTGTATACCAATGTCAGTTTACAATGAGTCACTAAACACAGGAGCATGTAATGTAATCTCTCATTGTGTGATCTATGATGTTGACTCATGTGTAACCTCTCTATTGGGATGCACTACATTTTCAAGTACTAGAGCAATAGAAGAAAGGAAGGGTTGCTGGTTTTCAACAAAGAAGAAAAGAAAATTTTTCTGAAAAATTTTCTAAGTGAAAAATTTTCTAAGTCCATTTCTCGAGAAATGAAATGTGTTTCTCGAGAAGTCTAAGTATATTTCTCGAGAAAGCAAAGTTGTTCTCGAGAAACCATAAGACTTCTCGGGAAATTGTCTAAAAATATTCTAAGTTCTTTTCTCGAGAAAAGCCCTGAAGATTTCTCGAGAAGTCAAGCAGTTCTCGAGAAGTTGAAATCAGTTCTCGAGAAACTAAGCATTTTTCTCGAGAAATCAATTCTTTCTAGAGAAATCAATCCTTTTGTTCTAAGATGATATTTTTCTCGAGAAAACTAGGTCATTTCTCGAGAAAGCAATTCTTTTCTCGAGAAATCATATCTTTCTCGAGAAATCAGTTCTGCAGTTCAAAAGTTGCGCTAAGTAAATTTCTCGAGAAAGACATGTCATTTCTCGAGAAAGCAAAACTTTTCTCGAGAAATCAGTATTTTACTTCAAAAAAAATTTGTTAAGTCTTTTCTCGAGAAAGTCATGTCATTTCTCGAGAAAGCAAGTTCTTCTTGAGAAATAATAACTCTTCTCGAGAAATGAAGTTGCAGAATTTTTCGTTTTAAATTTTTTGATGGAATTTCAAATTTAATCTAAGTTCCTCATGATTGATCCACATGGATCCTTCCTTAATGATTCGACATATCACAAGGTTGATCATGTCTGGTCTACAAGGAGGGTTAATTTGGCCACAACAGTTTGTCACCGTCTATGTGAAATGTCCCCCCCCCCCCTGATATTCTGTAAGGCTTCCAAAACATCTTGAAGACAGTATCCTCGACCCCACGGTACTCGTGACTAATGACCATAAAGAGAAGAAGCACGCGCACTACGCAAGGATCCGCCTGACATGAACTCGACAGAGCCGGGCGGTCAAATTCCCAGATACACGCACCACGCCAAGAAGAAATAATTGTCGTAAATTCCCAGATACACGCACCATGCCAAGAAGAAATAATTGTCGTACCAGACCACGCGCTCATATAAAGAATCACCTGCCTAGAAGAACAACAAACTTAGGCGCTTGCACTTATCAGAGACCTGAGAATAGCCCAGGAGGTCGTACCCCCTCTAGTGCCAGCCGACCAGGTTCCACAGCCCTGAATTTGCGCTCCAGAAAATCATCTAGAAGAAAGCTCTAAGGAATACTGAGAAGCTGCAAGTACCTCACACCCCGCTCGTCTAGCTAGGACCGCCAAAGCCAGACAGTGGCCGCAACACTAACGAGTGCTTGCTTATAGAAGTCCTATCAGAGAAGAGATTGGGGAATTCTTAGCATATGAATATGTACAGATTGGATGAAGAACTACATATCTGCATCGCCCTAATCTGGCGGGATCTCCGCTAGCACAGAAAGTTTTGACACATCCAGTTCCAGTTGGATTCAAGTTACCAAATATCGACAAATCTACAACGCGTCACCATAGTGCTGCAAAGACCCCTTGGAACATATTAACCACTTCACCATAGTGCTGCAAATCTACAACGCGTCAGATCAACTACTCTGTCATGTCTTCCAAGCCACGTTAAAAGGACAGGCCCGAACATTATTTTGCTCCCTCATAGAGGTGACGGTACATAGTTTCGCAAAACTAACTTGGCAATTTTTAGAACAATTCATGGCTAGTCGGAAGATTTTGAAGGACCCGTCTCATCTATCCAGCATCCGTCAAAATTAAGGGGAAAACCTTAAGGAATTTGTTTGCCGATTCACATCAGAGGCAAGGCAGATACCAGGGGTCGATCTCGAACTACTCTGAGGAGTCTTATTACCCTAGCGATTTTTATTCATCATTAATGAGGGAAATAGTCCCAATTTATCCTAATCTTGAACTAAGAGTAGAGGCTCAAATAGCGGGTGATGAAGCCGTAGAGGCTCATCACAGACAGTTTGAGGGAACGGTAAAAAGGAAGCGAGATGAGGCAGCCCCACGTCGTCAAGAGGAGTGCTGAAATGGCACACGATCGCAAGAACAACACAAGGACCACCCGCCCAGAGCCTACGGAATACATGCCCTAAACACTTCACGCGTAAATGTGTTATACGCAAATCAAGACAATCCTATACAGCGAAAGCCTCGAGAAATACCTGAAGGGAAGGGAGGCCAAATGAAGTTCTGTGAGTTCCATAGGGGAATGGAACACACCACTGAAGAGTGTAAAAACACTCAAGGATGAGACCGAACATTTGATTTGACAAAGAATCCCGGGAAGGTTCCTTCAAGATCAGACCCGCAATTAGTAAGCGCGGCCCTGTTGAGAACAGTCGCAGCCCCACCAAGAGCCACAAGAGAACATACAAGTTGTTGGGATAGTAGAGACTATCTCCAGAGGACACCTAGAAACCACTAACATTCTCATAAGGCCCCCAGAAGGAAACTAAATGACCGGAGACAAAGAAATGATCAACATTAGTGAAGAGGACCGAAAAGGATTGCTCGTTCCACACTAAGACCCTCTGGTTATCAGTGCTGAGATCGAAGATCCTAGTTTTCGGGTCAAGAGAATCCTTGTGGACCATAGCAGCTCAGTGAATATAATATTCTTGATAATGCTTTGCAATATGAACATCTCTAAGGATAAGCTTCATCCAGCCTCCGACCCAATCTATTGGTTTGATGGAGGACCTGTCCCGGTTAAAGGAATCATTGAACTATCAGTCACCTTAGGGGAATGTCTGAAATAAGCCACTCACACCATCTAATTTGTAGTCGTCAAGACAGAGTCATCCTACAATGCAATCTTTGGACGACCTCTTCAAGTCACCTTCAAGGAGATTCCATCCATCCCCCATTTGGCAATAAAGTTCATCACACCTGCAGGGGTTGGAGTTGAACGTGGGAATCGGGAGGCTTCCCATGCATGCTATCTACAACAGACTCAGCCAAGACCGAAAGTAGCCACGCAACTGGGGAGCATCAGCATCTAAGTACCGCCGACAAGGAAAGAGTCAGGAACCGGGTGGAAACACCCTACTATGTTCTGGCGTCTAAAACTTAATCGTTAATTCACCTGCTACAAAATAACAAGACAAAGACATCGTTATATATACACACATACATTATGTTTTAGCGTAATCACTTTTGCTTGTTTCAAATCTTACCATTGTAGGGATGCTCGGAGCATATCTACTCAACTACCAATAGTCAGTATTACAGTAGTCCTTTTTTGCCCCAGTTCGAAGGTGCACCCTTCTCCCCCGCGGTAAGGACATGTCGCAGGGCCACGCCCCGAATGCCCTCGCACCACCGCAGGTCGAAGGTGCGCCCTTAACCCACCCCCCACTCGGTGGTAGGTCCCGGTAATGCCAGGGCATGCCCCCTCGCGTACTCTAAAACGGCGTCGTCTCCAAGTGGCCTCGCACCACCCAGGAGCAAAGGTTCGCCCTTATCCCCTGCGGTAGGTAACAGCACCGTCAGGGCCTACCCACCTCGCGGTTACCTGGGTCGAAGGTTGATACTTCACCATCACAATCAACAAACGGCTAGCAGGGTCCACCTCTCGTCGTCGTCAACTGATCTTGCACCGCCATGGATCAAAGGCACGCCCTTCTTCCCCACGGTAGGTCACTACAATCAGCAGCACCGCCCAGTCTGAATAACTTAATCTTTGCCTGACCAACAAATTAAGATGTCATCGGGTCTCGCCCTTCAGCAGACAACCGGTCAACGATGTCAATACGTCTGATAGTTACTACAGAAGCTAAGCTCAATGTTGAAACCAAATTATAAAGGCAATTCAAAGAAGCATATCAAAGCACATACATATTGTCAAAAGATGATGTGAAGTACAAGAATGAAAGTACAAAGACAAACACAAGGACATCACAAGGCATCAGCATCATACAAAACTCAACTGAAAAGCAGGTACAAACACACAAATGCTAAGATGTTACTACTGGCAAACTAGATCTACTTCAGAAATCTGAGCCTGAGTCATCGTCAGAAAGGTCATCAAAGCTGAGACCCGAGACATCACATCCAAGACTCATGGAAACCATCTAAAGCTCCTTCGACACTCCCTGCCTAAGAGAAACCTCGTGAATGTCCTCCATTTGGGCCTCCACCTCTCTGGTTCATATCTCCTCACGAATGTCCTCGCTAATCAAGCAATGATCGCGTATATAATCCAAGGAGTCCATGTACTTGGCAAACCTGGCAGCTTTCAGCTCCACCACCCAATCCTCAAAGGAAAGACACTCCAACTCCGCCTTCGAAGCCCTTAGTTCCGTCTCCAAACGAGAAACCTCCGCCTAAGCGGTCTCCAGCGACTCGACATACCCTCCACAAAGGATTTCTCTGTCTTCAGCACCACTCGAGTCTCCTCGAGCTCTGTCTTCAGCTCTGAATTGATCCGTCAAAATTGAGATACGACTCGATCATGCTCCTCCTTTAGGTCGGCCAAAGAACCCTCCACCACTGAGAGCTTCTCCTAGAGGGCTAGATACCCATCTTTCAGACAATCATTATCCCATGTGAATGTCATACGAGCCTAGGCTTCAATCTACAATCAAAAGGAGGAAAATGTTACAGTTACCCAAACCAGTTAAACTAAAAGCCAGAAACAAAGGAGCTCACTCACCACATCGCTAGTCGCCTTCAAAGAGGACTTGGTGGGGGGGAGGGCAGAAGATTCCAACACCGCCACCTTTGAATCCGCCAGCGCATCCTCAAGATTTCTTCCTCAACCTTCTTCACCGAGATTTTCAGTTTTCAAAAAGGAAGAGCCTTGAAGATATCAGATCTGGAAGTATACAATTTTTATTGTTGTTGTAAAAAATTTTTTTAACCTTTGTAGGAGAATTATCTCCGAGATTTCTAGATCCGCTTGTGGATCGAGATTTATAGATCCGTTTGTGGATCGAGAGTTTGTAGATCCGTTAGTGGATCGAGTTTGTAGATCCGGTTTGTGGATCGAGGTGTAGATCCGGTTGTGGATTGAGGTGTAGGAGAGTGAGTTCTCTGAGGTGTAGGAGCGTTGCTCCAAGTTGTAAGATTGTCATAATCTGAGAAATGTGAAGTAGTCGAATCTATCTGTTCGCGGTAGATAGGCGAGGCGGGACAGTAGACGTACCCAATACGGGGAACCACTATAAATCTCTGTATTTATGTGCTTGAATTTTTAGATAATTTTTATTCTGCAAAAAAACACAAACACCATTTATTCACCCCCTATAGGTGATTTAGGTAGACGCTAGATACTTTCAATTGGTATCAGATGGGCGTTTTGGTCGATAAGGTTAACACCTTGATCAAGATCTCTGATCTAGCGTTAAGAGATTCCGCATATTCACCATGAAAAGAAGCAAAGACATTTCATCCATCAAGCTACCGGTGTGCACCAAGGAAAACTTTCCCGCGTGAAAAGAACGAGTACGGTTCTTCATGTAAGCTGTTGATCCGAGGATTTTTCAGATAGTGGAAGGACCACACATCCCTACACAAGCTTCAATGATAAATCCAACAATTACGATTCCCAAGAAAATGATGGATCTCATTAAGGATGAGATTACCTTAGTCTCCCTAGACAAGAAGGCAAAGAATATCATAGCAAGTGCAGTGGATGATTCAATACTCCAGAACTTATTCCATTGCAACTCTGCCAAAGAGATGTGGGATTGTCTTGTTGTCCTGATGGAAGATACTGAAAAGTGAGAGACGATCGCAAATCGTTGTTGAACCAGGAGTACGAAGCCTTCAAACAAGGTGCCAATGATTTCATAGCTAACAGCTTCAAAAACTTTTTCAAGATCATCAACGGTCTCAGGAACTATGGTCGCATGTTCACTAATGGCAAACTCAACGACAAGTTTCTAAGATCCCTGATTAAGAAATGGGACAGCAAGGTTGTTGTCATTAGAGAATTTGTGAAGCTATCAGAGATAGACACTTAGAACCTGTTGGGAAAACTGCTCTCCTATGAGCTTCAAATGAATACCTGGAAGAAGGAGGAGCAGAACAATAGAACGTCTAACAGAGAAAAGTTCGTGGCTCTTAAGGCGGAAGGGTCGAGGAAATCTAAAGCTGTGTCACCCGTTAGTACACGAGCTCCTGACACTCCAGAGGACTATGAGCCAAGCACGTCTGGCTCCGAGCTATCGGATGGAGAATTTTCCCTCATCTCCAAACAGTTCAAGAAGCTGCTGAGCAAGAGGAGACAAATGAAAAATAGGTCATCCTCTTCAGATTCCAGGAGATCACATCGTGACAGTGATCGTACCAAGAAAAACCACAACAAGGAGGACAGGTACAAATCCTAACCGAACAAACAGTTTTCCACTAACGTTGTTTGCTACTGTGGTAATAAATCAGGTCACATGATTGTGGAGTATCCTTACAAGAAGAAGGATAGCTCCAGGAAGGACGAGAAAAATCTTCCAAAGGGAAGAAGAAAGAAGAAAAGAGTTTCGTTGTCAAAAAGTCAAATACTCTCAGTGACGGTGACTTGAGTGAGTAGAGCTCTGAAAACGAAGAAACTTACTTCGGACTTATGCCTCAATCTGACGAGGAAGTGGGCGACTCCGAGTACCATGGGAAGGTAAACTCGCACACTATTCTTTCAGAATCTGAAACGCCCACTAATGGTCATAAAGACTACTCCTTTGATGAGAACGAGTCAAGGTTGACGACTCAGCACAAGCACCTGTTAAAGGCTTTCGGCAAATGCAGTAAGGTAGTCCGAAAGCAGGTAAAAGAGATTGTCTCCCTCAACACAGTGGAAGCAAATCTAAAAGAAGAAATTGCACAATTACTTCCTCTCAGAGATGAAGTCCACTCCTTGAAAGAGGAACCCAAGGACTCCGTTGAGACATTAAGTCTGAAGGAAAAATATCTTGATGAGCTGGAAGAAAAGCTCACGGTAGAGAGAAAACTCGTTGAGAGTTTCTCCAAGCCAAAGACTGTTCTCCCTCTCATTGATGAGTTTTCAACTCAGAAGAAGGGTAGTGGTCTTGGCCACGTCGGTGAAAATGGTAAGGCTGCCAAGAAGGCTAGCGCCAAAGAAAAGGGGAAAACACTCATGAGTCAACCATCGTTTAGGAAGGTAATCTTCTCAACAAATAAGTTTGACCTTGAGTCATCCTATGGTCATCATGCAAGGCCTACTCATGTAGAGCCCAAGAACAGATATCAGGGATGGACCCGTCCCCGTGACTTTGGTGTCAGCGTGTTCAAAGCATCGTTTGAGGAGATTCAGATGAACAGTTATGGTTCGTATGTACATGGTCATAACAATAAGAAGGCACCGAAAGCTAAATCTGTTATGCCTAAGGCTACGGAGATGGGAAGCCAATGTATATGCTGCAATCAGTAGGCCTCCACCTCTAAGAATGCTACCCCTGCTAGACGTCACATTCAAAGGGTAAAACAGGAGTACAAAAGGAGGTACAACGGGTTTGACTGTTGGTGCTGCGGTAAAATTGGTCACTTTGGCGCAGATTGTTGGTACAACCCTGCTAATTTTGTAACCCCGCGAGTTAGCAACGTGAGACCGACCACTCGCAAAGTTAATGTTCTTAGTGGTGTTCAGCTGATCAGGAACCAAGGACCCAAATACGTTTGAGTTTCTAAGGTAAAATGATCTGTTTTTGCAGGTATGTCCAAAGGCCAATAGAACTCTGATCTGGTATTTAGACAGTGCATGCTCTCGGTACATGACCGGGACAAGAAGCCTTTTGCGTGACAATACCCCAGTCAAAGACGGACCAAAAGTCATCTTTGCAGGTTCAGACAGGGGAACAATAAAAGGTTATGGTATGATTTCCAACGGCGTAGTCTCTTTCACAGACGTTGCTTATGTTGAGGGATTACACCATAATCTCATAAGCATAAGTCAACTATGTGACAAAGGCTACATCGTTGAGTTCTGCAAGTACAAGTGTTTGATAAAGTCGTCTGTAAATTTGGAGACGTTCTTAACAGGCACTCGGAGCAAAAATATTTTATGTTTAAATTTCCTTTGCTTAGACAATTTTATCACATTGTGTTTTATGGCTAAAAATAGTGTGTTTATTTGTGACCAATGACATAAGAGATTAGTACATATTAATTTCAAAACCTTAAATTTGTAATTTTCTCACAACTTAGTGCGCGACGCCTCCAACATTAAGTGTCTTAAATAGAGTTCATGTCACTCCTGTCAAATGGGTAAGCAGACACAAGCAACCTTCAAAGATATTGCTGAGAAAGATTCTTCACGAAGCTTATACTTGCTTTATATGGACTTATTTGATCTTATGCCTATTCACAACTTAGGAGGTAAGGTCTATAAGTTAGTAATTGTTGATGACTACTCGCGTTTCACTTGAGTGTTATTTCTGAAACAGAAGTCAGACACCTTTGATTCTTTCACTAATTTTGTCCGTCAAATTCAAAACGAATTGGACTGCTCAGTGGTCAAAATTAGAAGTGACCACGGAACAAAATTTGAGTTTAGTGCCATGACAAAATTCTGTGAAAGTCAAGATAAGTTTCATGAGTTTTCCTCTCCACGCACTACACAGCAAAATGGAGTTGCTGAGAGAAGAAATAGAATCCTAATTGAAACATGTACAACCACGTTGAACGACACTTCACTTTCACGGAACTTCTGGGCTGAAACAGTCAACACGACTTGTCATGTGCAAAACAGAGCACTCATCAACAAAAGCTAACGTAAAGCCCCCTATGAGCTATTGAAGGGCAGAAAACCGACCGTGTCCTATTTTAGAATTTTTGAAAGAAAATGATTCGTACTTAATAATGAGAAGTATTACCGCACAAAGTTTAGTAAAAAGTATTTTGACGGTATTTTGTAGATATAGTAGTCATAGTAAGACATATAGGATTTTCAACAAGAAAACTCTGGTGGTAGAAGAGTCAATAAATATTATATTTGATGAGACTAGCATGCTTTATAGCATCTCGTCTAGTCTTATTGGTGCAGATGCAGGTACCAGGTTCAAGGAGCTAAGCTTGGATAAAGCTGTTAAGGAAGAAGCATCAAGCTCTGTCAAACTCGTCGATCGAGGCTTGGTGGATGAAGAACCCCTAGAGGAAGAATTGCCTCAACCTACAGAGGCGGCACCGGATGTTGCAGAACCTGCTGGAGAGAGAGTACGGAATCTAGGGATCAGACACCTAAGAGATCACCCAGTTGATCAGATCATTGGAGAGCCAAGCGACGGTGTTAGAACCAGAAGAGGTACAACTAATGAAGCTTTCTGTCTCAGATTGAGTCGAAGAAGTTCGAGTAAGCGAACAAAGATTCCTCTTGGATCATGGCAATGCAAGTAGAGCTCAACTAGTTTGAACGATGCAAAGTCTGAGAGCTGGTGCCCAGACCGAAGGGACAAAACGTGATCAGCACCAAATGGATATTCAGAAACAAGCTGGACGAACACGGAGTAATTATCAAGAAGAAAACTAGGCGTATAGCACAAGGTTATAGACAAGAAGAGGGGATCGACTTCGACCAGACATTTGCTCCGGTGGCTCAGCTCGAGACGATTAGGTTGTTTCTTGCGTATGCTGCCCTCAAAGGCTTCACTGTCTACCAAATGGACAGAAAGTCAGTATTACTCAACGGGAATCTAAAAGAGAAAGTATACGTAGCGCAACCCCCAGGTTTTGTCAATTCTCAATTCCCTGAACATGTTTATTTTTTAAATGAAGCTTTATACTGGTTAAAGCAAGCTTCCCAAGCTTGGTATGAGAAGTTGTCTAACTTTCTTCTTGAGAACAAGTTTACAAGGGGAAAGATAGACAAAACATTATTTCTTAGGGAAGTTAAAGACAAGATTTTGCTAGTGCAAATCTATGTCGATGGCATCATATTTGGCTCTACAGAAGACAACTTTTGCGAAAAGTTATCCAAACTTATGCATGTGAAGTTTGAAATGAGCAGTATGGGCAAGCTGAAGTATTTCTTAGGACTTCAGGTGAAGCAATCTGAATATGGAATTTTCATCTCTCAGACGAAGTTCACCAAGGAGCCTTTTAAGAAATTCGGAATGAAGAGCGCATCCTCTATGAGGACTCCAATGGGTTCAACTGTGTCTCTGGACAGGGATGAGAAAGGGAAACCTTTTGATGAAACCAAATACAGAAGCATAATTGGATCCTTGCTCTACCTGACAAACAGTAGACCAGATATAATTTTTTAAACATGTGTATGCGCTATATATCCGGTGAACACTAAGGAATCTCATTACGTCGCTGCAAAGCGGATTTTAAAATACCTTAAGGAGTCACCTAATCTTGTCTTATGGTACCCAAGAAGTAATGATGTCGAACTAATTGGCTTTTCAGATGCTGATTTTGCAGGAAGCGGGGACGATAGGAAAAGCACTTCCGGGACGTGCCAATTCCTCGGAAGACGGCTTATTTCATGAAGCAGTAAGGAGCAAAATTGTGTGGAAACTTTTACTGCCGAGTCAGAGTATATCTCTGCGGGTAGTTGTTGCGCACAGCTTCTATGGATCAGAAATCAACTTGAAGATTATAATTTGAAGTTCAGAGAAATTCCTATGTATTGGGATCATTCAGCACAATTGCAATCGCAAACAATCCAGTATCCCACAGTCGTACCAAGCACATCGAGGTGCGCTACCATTTCATCCGGGAGCATGTGCAGAACGAGGACATAGCCCTCAGCTATGTCCCGATGGACAATCAAGTTGCAGATATTTTCACGAAGCCGCTGGACGAGGATAAGTTCTCCTCCTTCAAGACAGAAATTGGTATGCTCAACATGGAGTCCTGAAAAGCTCATGTTTGAAGTCAAGAGAAGATTCTGAAGTTAATTTATATTTCTCAGAAAAACAAGTGAATTTCTCGAAAACTGCCTGATTTCTCGAAAAAGAATTATACTTCTCGAGAAAAATAAATAGATTTCTCGAAAAATTACTTAATTTCTCGGAAAACAACTTATGTTTCTCGAGAAGAATTATAATTTCTCGGAAAATTACTTATGCTTCTCGAGAAAAGTAACATATTTCTCGAGAAAACAATTTCTCTCGAGAAATCACCTCAGAATTTCTAAAGAAGAATTCGAACTGTCATTCCCAGGTACGCCTTTCTATATTCTTCAAAATTTTCAATTTTATATAAATAGATAAGTCCATAAAATATCCAAATCCACAAATTCGAAAAAGATTTCCCGAGAGAGACGCTTCAGTTCCGTCGAAGGTCTCCGCCGCTCTTCACGCAAACTCCATCGATTCTTCTCCGAAAAGTCAGAAATTTCTCATCTTCTTTAATCGATGGCTCCTACTACAAAAATTGACATCGACAGTGAGTTCGTTCGCTTAGGTGTCGAAGAAATTTCCAATGATTTCTGGAATGTTATTCTACTTCTTGAATTTGCCGGCCTAACATTCATCCTTGAGCATCCGTGCAAAGTCCTGATTCCAGACGTAGAAGAGTTCTTCAGAAATGTTAAGCTCAAGAGGAGTGGAAGTTGTTGAAAAGTTCAGTCAGAGATGTAAAAATCAAAACCATGTCGTCCTCCTTGACAGAATTTCTGAGATTGCCCTCCATTGATGAGGAAGACTCGCTGGAAGAACCAGATTATTCCAGGGCTCTGTCATTCTGTGGTGTCTCCCAATCAACTACTTCCATTCGCAGACAGAATATGAATGACGAGAGCAAGCTGTTGGCCAACATTCTAGGAAAAGTCCTTCTCTGCAAAACAGGTTCAGTTGGATACATATCCTCTGACTTCTTCTGCATGATGACAGCAGTGGTATGTCCCAAGAAATCCCAAGAAATTCCAATGGAGACACATGCTTTTTGACAAAATTAAAGAAATCATGAAGGCACCCAACTTTGCAAAAATCATTTCTCTTTATCAAAATCAAGTGCATCCTGAAATCTTTGACTTGACCAATGGTGTGTCCATTCCCACCTAAAGAAAGTCACTATCTCATCCATCGGAAGATGAGAAATCAGAATTCCAAGACCAGGCTAGCTCCATCAGTTCCCAGGACCGTAGATGATGAGGACAGGACTCCATCTCCTCTTCAAGTTGATACAGTTGGCACATATGGTGCAGCTGTTGAGGGGGAGTCTGCTCCTTCAGTTCATGAAGAAGTTCAGCAAGCTGAGGTCGCAGAAAAAGAGTTTCTTCCAGATGTTCCTACAGATCAAATTACAGAGCAAGTTCCTGCTGATGATGTAGCAGTTGAAAAGAAAAATCAAGCTCAGTCCGATGATGAGAAGAGCACCTCTGTGCATGATGGTGGCTCAGGTATGAATGTTGATTCTTCCACTAATCAGGAAAATCCTCCGGATGAAACTCCAGAAGATTCTCAGCCCCAGGAACAAGTTGAGGCGGAGAATGAAGTTATACTCTCTGATGAGGACTAAATTTTCCCAGAACCTGCAGAACCCCCACTCAAGAATCTAGATTTCTCTCTCCCCATTAGTCTTGGTGAGAAAGGGGATGTGATAATATCTGCCCCAAAAGGCAAACGTTCAGTGATTACTGAAGAAATACCAGTATGTACAACTCCAGCACTACCTCGTCCACCTCCTCCAGCTGAAATCATTCCTGATGATACCCCGTTGGGTAAAATTGAGTCTATGTTGACAAAGCAAAAAGAGTACTCTGACAAGTCTCTCAAAGAAGTGACTGAAAGAGTAACTGCTCTTGAGAAAGAGATGAGCAGAGGTTTTGCTGAAATTCAGAGTAACACAGATGAATTCAATAGACTGCTAAATATTGGTGGAAAGTCTTTAGACCACACTATCACTAGTGTTGGTGAAGTTATGAATCAAGCAGTCACTGTGGCCAACAATCAGATCCAATTGCTGAACAAAACTGAACAACAAAACTTCAAAACATCTGAAGAAGTTAAAAAATTTAAGTAAGATGTCATAGAGACTCTATCTGTAGAAGTCAGAAAGGGGGAGGATAAGGTAAAAGAAAATCTAGACAAGAAAATTCAAGAGATGAAGACCCAGTGGGACAATCAGTTGAAAGAGATAAATACAAGTGCAGAAAAACAGATTAAGGGTGTAAACATCTATACTTATGAGACTGCTGTCTGGATGCACAACCAAATCTTTCTAGACTTTCAAGTTGATCCCAATGAGGCTCCACCTCCTCATCTTGATCCAAATGTTTGCAAGCCTACTTTTTCTCCTAGACCTGAACAGTATGAATTTCCTCCTGAAAGTTATTCTCAGGTATGGACTTCTAATCAACAAGAGATTCCTCAAGAACTACCTCCCGAAGTACAAGTGTCAAAGAAAAGAAAATATGGTGATGGTGCTTCTGCCAGCAGATCTATCCCCAGTCAAGGTGTTGCTAAAAGGAAAGAACAAGAATTTGCTGAAGTTTGGAGTCCAACTTCTAAGTCTCTTATTCTGGATACACTGAAGCTGGTTGTGGAATTTAATGAAAATAAAGATGATCATTACAGCCACAATGAGTGCGAGCTATATGAAAAATATTTGACAAAAAGAAGGATTTATGATCGTGAATATGGTCGTAATAATCCTAGTGCGCCTCCTCGACCTCCAAAGTATTATCCCAAGTCATTCAGTTATCAGAAAAGGCAGCAAGAGAAGAAGTAACGTCAACATTAGCAACAATACAAATGATTTGAGATTATCAGTATTATAGAATTTTGTGAACCAAGATATTTCTATGGACAAATTCTATATATATATATATATAATTTTGAATTTTGATGATTTAATCATTTCTTATCTGTCATTACATACAATATTTTACTTGTTAGTTAATTCTTTAATTATCTTGAAATAATTCACCTTAGTGAAGATCGGATGGAAAGTAAAGGCTTGATAAGACGACGGTCGCCAGCGCTGCAGGTGAACGGTCCAAGGTGGCGATCCAAAGAAAAGATAGTCATGGTTTTGACGGGAGAGCAAAGGGATCAATGATGCACAAGATCGACAATGAGCGTGATCGATGATAGAACTACTGGAGGATGATGGGTAATCCAGTCGACAAAACTCAGCTAAGGTGGGATTCACTCGTGCTCCGATACGATGTGGAAGGGGGGGGGGAGAAAGAGAGGGGTTAGTTAATACAAAGGTCCACAGACAATGCGGGTCAATTTATAAAAATAAAGAACATAAAAATGATTAACGGCTTGAAAATAAATATTCAAAACAAAAATGCTTCCAGAAAACCACCTGATCTGCAGCTTTCCTTTTGAAATCTTCATAGAAGGATGAAACTGCCTTGTAGGACTCAGCTACATGATCAACTATGTCTACTGTCGTAGGCAGTAAATGATTCGATAAATTACTGTTCAGATGTGATTGAGAATGATGCATGCGCTTTCTTGAAGATTGTTTCACAATTGATGAATTGAGTACATGTAGAAGCATATGAGCCTAAGAAAATAGAGAGAGTCAACAACCTGCGAAACATTGATTTCCGGATTTTGTTTGAAATAGAAATGAATACCTACATGGAATGCCGCCTTCAGAATGTCATCTGATTTTGCTTTATTCTTCAGCAATGCATATATGCTACCCTTTGAAGGATTATATGTCAATATATACCTTTCTTTCTGTCAGCAGTGAAAATTGCACTAGTTACCACAAGCAACTTTCCAAAATGGCAGTAAAAACAGAAAATTGTAGGTAAGTACATGAGAATACTCTTATATCAGGTAACCCATATAGTTCACATTAATATTGATCATTGGCTCCTCCATTTATATACCAACTTATTTCAGGTTGGATGTATGAGTTCTAACATGATATCATAGCAAGCAAGGCCAGGCGACCGTAACATCAAATTAAAAGTCCATGTGTTAGAGGCCAGAAACCCTACATATGTGAGGGGCGTAATGAAAATAGCCCCGCATTAGGGATGTCATGTAGCCTTGTGGAACAAGTAGGTAAATATAACAAAATCAAGGAGTCGCATTATGCAATAACATAACAAAAAAATGGAATTCAATGACTAACAAGTATAAAGCTTCATAAATAAAAATAATAATACCTCAAACAATGGCTCTAATGCAAGAAATGCTGATGGCTCTTGAAATGCTTCTCCAAATCTAGAACCTAAATGGAGGTGGAAATAGAGTTTAATGTGATCAAGAACGATTGACAAAACAAAATAGTACAAAAATATAGTTAGACCTAGGACTATAGATGTTTGTTTTGACCATGGGAAACTGAATATGTTTTCTTTCGCATTGCCTTCCTTCAATGATGGGACACTCCCTATAAAAGAGCATGAAAGAACATTAAGCGGAGATATTAAGATACATCAAACTAAGATTTGCCAACCCTGCAAATGATGCTCTCAAAGTGCTTAGTGCTATTTGTATCATTTTAGGACAAATTGAAATTATATACGGTAAAAAAAGATAAAAGCCAAATGCTCAAAAGAGGTAAAAGTCAACCAATAAAACAAATAAACTATAAAATCAAATTCACGGATTTAATATATGCATTAACATTAAAAAAAATTGTTGGAATATTATGTTGGCAGTCACATTGTATGAACGTGGTTTCCCCTATGTGGCCCACGATTGTGTAAGCCAAACATTGGTTTGCAACTGTGGAAGTTCTCCATAGTGCAGAGAGGAATTGCCCCACATAAGATACTTCTTTCCATGCATGCTTTATAAGCATTTGGACCTCTCTACTCTTTACAATTTGGATTTGACATGGATGCATGGGTTTTAAATGGTATCAAAGCGAGATTGCTCACACCTCTGATATCCATGTGAAGTACCTACATGAGTTCACGTAAGGGAGCATGTTGTATCGACATGGCTCCCACATGTAATCCCATAGTTGTATCCATTATGTAGTCTGCACCTTGTAGGGTTGGTACCGGTATGGGATAATAGTCTCACGTCATGTATTCACTATTCTTTTGGTGGCTTTATAAAATTTTGGGCACTTCCACTCATTGTCAATTGGTTTTGAGTTGGATACCCCAGTTTTACATAGTAGCAAAGTGAGGTTGCTTATACCCCTACAATTCATGTAATGTATACCTATGCGAGTCCACATGAAGGGGCATGCCGAACCATTGTCCCGGCGGCCACATGCATGTGTGTATTGAAACCACGTGATTCACGTGTATATTGTTCACAGTTGCGTCTCCCAGTGGTTCACGGCTATTGGAGCTTATTGATGTGTGATAATAGCCTCACACTGTGTATTTAATACGTCATTGGTGGCTTCATAAAATCTTGGATCCTGCCACTCATTGCAAATTGGTTATGAGTCAAAAGCCAAAGTTTTTACATTGTAGTAAAGCAAGGTTGACCCATGCCCCCACTATCCATGTGATGTGTAACAACCCCCTTTTTATAATAGACTCGTGTGATTTCATTACATGGAGTAGCAGTTGTCTGATACAGGAACCGAACTTGGAGAAATGCAGGGAGAAATGTCCTTTGTATGAGGAGGAAGGATCGGTGATCGTTGACCGATTGGGGTCCGATCGGCTATCGTTAACTATTTGGTCCGATCGTCGATTGGCAATTATCAATAGATGGAGCCGATCTATGATCGGTGACCGAGAGTCCGGTCAGTGATCGTCGACCGAAAGACCGATCTGCGATCGTCGACCGAAAGACTGATCAACGATCGTCGACCGGGAGCAAACCAATCAGCGATTGTCGACCGGTAGAGACGATCAGCGATCGATGAACGAGTATGGGCCGGTCGCTGAGCAATTGAAAAGCTAAAACCTGACGGGTCCCGAGAGATAAAATGAACTTGATTATGTCTGTAGATCTAAAGGCCAGTTATCCGATGTCTGGGGGCTTTTCCCGAGAGTCACTTGTAACGCCCAAATTTCTTCATACTACATAATGGTAATAAAATTATAAATACAATTATTTATGAGAAAAATAAAAGAGAAGCAATGGCAAACTATAGTCGCAACAATTCGAATTCATAAATTACGTTTAATAAAGTTTGTTTCCTTAAAATTAGGATGTACATCAATTTAATTTAAAGTGTAAATAGCAAAATTTAAGCACATTGGTGTGCGCATAGTAAAACTTCTGGATTACTTAGAAATAAATAAATAATGGATCAATTGAACCTAATCAAATCACCATTAGGCTTAGGTGGTGCATCTTGGAATGGCTTCATACTTTAGTAGCAAAACCGAGCCTCTGGCCCTCTTCAATCGACAAAATCCCACACCGTCCAATTTTACAGTCTCGCCGCTATTGCCACTTGGAAGCCAGATGCTTTCCCCTCCTTCCTCTGATTTCTCTGCCCCTTGGTAGAAATAAGGTTGGATCGACTCACTCGATTTGGGTGGTTGCCGGTTTTGGGAACCTCATACTTCAACAGAAGAAGGATTTGGGCATCCTTTATAGCAAAGCCCTAATCTCTCCTTCTTTCCCTATTGTAAGCTATTCTCCTCCTCTTTCCGCTCACCTTTATGCAAATACTGAGTAACCTAATTTTATTTTTGGAGATTTGGAAAAAAAATTCAGTTTTGATGTAAAACATTATGGTGGCATGCAAAATGATATTTTTCTATGGGGGGATAGAAATTTGAGTTTTATGTTCTGGAATTTATTAGGGTTGACTGTGGGAATTTTATTTGTATGTTAATTTGGATTTGCAATCCCTATTTCAGAATTTGAATCATGGATTTTATGCATGTATTTATGGCTGCCCAAGATTGGATTGCATGTAAGTTAATTAAGCATGATCATGAAGAAATTAAGTGGAATTGATGGCGCTTTGATACTAACCTTGCTAGAGTCGGTGGGAATCATGTTTAAAACTATTAATAATAGAGATTATGATGTTAAATACATAAAGGTTTGCTGGAAATTCATGTTTAATGGATGGAAATGCTGTTTTTTTCTTAGGAATGTTGTTTTGTTTTAGGAATGCTGTCCATTAAAAGAAAATTGCTGAAATTAGAGGTTTCACTCATGGGGCTGCTGTTTTTCCCCATGAGAGGGCTGTTTTTGCATGGGATTATTACAATTTCAGATATACCACTATAAATTATGATTATTTGTGGATTCCCTTAAATTCAATAGTTGATTAACTTCATATTAATGTCTAAATGATGATGGTTTTACTGAAATTGAATGGCTTTTATGCTTTTGGATACAATTTATGATGGGAACCGGTTGTTTGATTATGTAGTTGATCTTTATGATGATGTTAAGGCTTCATATTATGGATTGAAAAGTGAATTTCGCAATAAAAGCTTATGTAAGAATCAAGATGTCGATTCAATAATGTAAGTATGATTCAATAATGGAAGTATTTAAGTGAATTGAGGCTTATTATGATAATGTTATTAAAGATGTGATCGATTTCAATTGAAGATATAACTTAGTTTTTGGGGTTTAACCACAGTGTTAGAAAAATCCTTTTAAAAGTCTTCATTACCTTGAGATTTTCACAACATAACGATTAAAAACATGAACCATATTTTAATTAATGTTTACTTTCAATACAAAGAGGGATGACAACACATAATAGGTGTGACGATGACCCAAGAAAAGACAAGAAAAAGGAGAAACTTCCGGTAAGGGATTATTTCTTTAATTATATTCTACCTTCAAGTATTTTCATTATTAAAAATTATATCCCATGATGATTATATTTTCCTATATGAAAATTAATGAACGTGAATAAAAACTGTTATCGTTAAAGGAATAGAATTCTCAAAGTTATTAATATCATAATATAGATAATTATTGATAACATACCGTATTGAATGCATCAGTGCAAAAATTAAGGGTATATGTAGACTGATTTAAATCCAGTTGGTTTTTCATAGGTCTTAAGTGAGTTGTGCGACCTAGATTAAACTCTCGGGTCAACTAAGTTGGGTCTTAACGGATCTTATGCAAATTTTGAGCACTGAGTTCGACTCAAGAAGAATGAGTACAAGACTGAATACTGAAATAAATGCAGTGACCCTTTAACAATGTAAATTGAAAAGTATTGAAATGAACGAAGAAGTAAAATGAAAAATATTAATCGGCGTTACACTTCCATGTAATTACTTATTATTTTTATCAATACAAGTTGAACTGTGCCTCTTATACATTGAATATGTAGAATGCTTCTACATAGTAGAATAAAAATATCATATGAATATTGTTATTAAACCTTTGTTTTGTATGCACAGTAGTTACAAAAATAAGTTTCTCGCTTAGTCCTTTATTTAAAGGCTAATCCCTTCGATTCCAAATTTTTTAGGATCTAAGCATAAGGCGGAATAAAGAGGAACCTTATCTTGAATGGTTAAAGGAATAGTGGAAAGTTTTGACGTGGCCAATGATAATGAAGAATGTTGCTGAAACTTGAAGTGCCTCACTTGCCAAAGAAACTATGAATATTGCATTTAATATAATAATGTATTGGACATGTATATGTGAGTATGTTTTGGGACATGTAAGATACGTACATTACTTGGAATAAGAGTTTCATTTTTGTACTCTTAATTCGATACTCATTTGTGGTGTACTATAAATGTTGCACTGTGTTCAAGTCTTTATATAATGCAATGAATATTGTTACTCTGTGGTGGTTTACGGGCCATTACAGAAGATGGTATTAGAGGCAGTTTTGATTTCTGCGAGTGTAGTGCCACAATGAGTATTGTAGTAATGTAAAGAATATAAACTCATGCACATCTTTTTTTCATGTTTTTCTATTGAAAGCTAATTATATACTTCCCCTCGGGAACACAAGTATTCTAGTCGGAAGGCCCGAGAAGAACAAACAATATGTGCTGAAAGTGAGACAAGCCAGAGAATAAACCTTCAGGTGGCTGATATTGCTCGAGCAATGGCGGAACCGATGACTAGCAAGGGACACTCCTCCAACAGTACCTCATGTTGACCCTCTGAATCAATTGTCGTAGCGTCAGGTAGAAATCGATCTTAAGCAATTTTTGGAGTTAAAACCCTCCACCTTTAGATGAGGTTTAACTTTAAATTAGACTGAAGACTGGATACTGAGAATAGAAATCATATTTTGATTCATGAGTTGTTCAAAGGATAGAAAGATTGATTTAGTTATGTTCCAACTAGAAGGAGAAGTTGAAAGATGGTGGGACACGGTGATGCATGAAAAATTTATGACCAAAGGATTAGCTAGTATTTCCTGGAAGGAATTTATAAAAGAATTCATTAACTGGTTTTTGCCCACATCTAAAAAAAGGACCATTACAAGAGAGATTTATATGTCTAGTGCATGGTAATCGCACAAGACTCCAGTATGAGACAATTCTCAAATTTATTCTTTTATGTGGGATCTTTAGCTCTAACAGGAACAGAACGGTGTCGCCATTTCCAACAAGGCTTGTGAGATAATATTCGTACCAACCTCATACCATTTGAGCTCGCTAATTATAGTAATCTGGTTGCAAAGACTCGCTTGATCAAAATAGATTTAGAAAGAACACAAAAAAGAAGCGAGTTTATGAATAAAATATCAATCGAAGGATCGAGCAAGAAATCTTCAGGTAGATTAAGTTGATATTCATTGAAGAAGAAGTGGTCTCAACCTTCCTCATTAGCTACAACCGGCAATGTGACCCAGTCATCTGCGGGCAAATATGAAAAATGTGAAGAGGTTTATAAGGAACAATGCTTATTTGGTACTGGTTTTTGTTATATTAGTTGCCCGCCTGGACACCGGCAAAATGAATGTCCCAAGAGACAAACTAAGAAGGCAAGTGTCAGGGGAGACCCTGGAGCACAACCACAACGAGTATGTCAAACGGGGACAATTAAACAAGGTAAGTATGTTGCCTCCGCCTCAACACCAGTGGAACCTGGTCGTGAAGAACAATAAATATAGCCTCGTACCTTCAATCTAGGTCAATAGGACGCTAAAGCTGAGGACACTGTCAATTCATGCCTGCAAGCAATTCCTGAAGGATTTATTTGATACTGGTGCAAATTACACTTTTATTTCAACACGTATCTTGAATACCTTCCAAGTACAACCATATTAAACATATAATATCCAGCACGTAATGATAGTTGCGAGTAGAGTTATTTATTTAAAAGTCATTTTTTATGTTATTCCCGTTTGGGGGTAGTTTTGTCCTTTGGTCTGTGTTGGTCTTGCATATGTAAAAGTGAAGTCTTGTATTGGATTATTATTGATCGAATACTTCAATTCAACTTGGTATCAGAGCGAAGAGTAACTCTTTCCGCAGCCGCACATTTTCATCGTCGCTTCTGCCAGTAAGATTGCTCTATCTTCCCCGCGCCTTCCCTCAACCGCTTTGAGAGCCCTCACCGCCTCGTCTTCCAACATGTGGCCCCTAGGAGGACTAGCTGCCAACGCTAGTTGCTGAGAAGGACGAGGCCGCCACCTTCTATGACGCCGACAGTCCTTCCTCCTGTAGTCATTCCCGGTTGTTGATCCTATGCATCATCCGGCTGGCTTTTTCCATCAAAGTATTTCTTATCTCTCCCAGCCTCTCTTCCGCTGATCTGGCTCCGACTGCACGTTTTTTTTCGGTCCTCCCTAAAGCTTCTTCCAAGGATGTCTCTTTTGGTGCTCATTGAAGACAAAAAAAAGACCTGTGTTGCTGCTCTTTCATGATGCATCGACAACGCTCTCTCGTCTTCTTTCTGTGAATCCAGTGTTTGCTTCTCTATCTGATCAAACCGGCATCCATCAGATATTCCTTTTGAATGACTTCTGTCCCTTTTTTCTGATGTCGATTGTCACCGACGGCCTGCTTAAACATGTTGCTTGATCTTTTTGACGTGTCTCTTCACGGATATGGGTCATTTTTCTGCTTCTTCGCTGGATGTGATACAGCATCAGATGAGTGACCCTCAGCGGCCTCATGACCACTCTGATTTTTTAAAGATTATCACAATTCCTTTGAATGACACAAATTATCTAGAATGGTTTTGCGTTGGTTAACATGTTATTCGCAACCATCAGATGTTGGCTACATTGATGTAACGACTACAGAGCCCCTCAAGACTGACCCCTAATGGAAGCATGGGACTCAGAAAACTCTTTGGTCGTCTCTTGCTCCTACAATCGATGTCTCCCAAGGTCTATCAGAGTTATATGTCGATGGGCTCTGCATACAAGATCTGGACCCGCGCACAGAAACGTACTCCTAAATTGATAGTTCCACCCAAGTTTATGAGCTTACCAGCCGCATTCTGGAGTTGCGTCAAGGATCTATAATTATGACATCCTTCTTCTCGAAGTTCGAGCGATTGTACCAGGGATTAGACGACTTTGCGCACTTTACTCCGGCTTGTACTGCGGATGGTGTTAGTTAAAACAAAAGGAGGACCGATTTCATCTCCACGTCTTTTTGATGGGCTTGAACATGGACTCTGATATGGTGCGGACACATATCCTTCACCGCTCTCCTCTCATGTTTCTTTGGGAGGCATTCAGTATGGTTCTCGGTGATGAAGACCGTCGGAAGTCCCTCAGTGTTATTGCTCCACCTGATCACTCCGCTCTATCTGGTGTGGATAGGGGTCATGTTCTAATCCCTGGATCTTTTGTTCCTACTTGTGCTTATTGCAATGGTCGTGGTCGTGGTCCTATGGATGGGGGCCATAGACAGAGTAGCTCTCGGCCCCATGATGTTTCTTACTCTACAGATGTCTATGATAAGACATTGTGTTCCTCTCCCGGCCAACTGGCTGCGTATGAATTAGATGTGTTTCGTTGTCTGCTTCACGCTCAGTCTGATGCTCTTTTGGTGCTCCCACTTCTCTTTCTACTGTCGTTATGCCGACTGCTCATGCGACCACTGCCTCTTCTTCTGATTGGGTGCTCGACTCTGGTGCCACTCATCATATGACAAGTTCTTTTTCAGGTTTTCTTTCTTATACTCCTTTGTCTGGTAAGGACAAAGTCCTTTCTGCTAATGGAAGTTTGTCCTTCATTGGGGGAAAAGACCACATCTCATGTTCTCCGACCATTTCCCTTATGTTATACATGTCTTCTCCATTCCGTGCAATTTACTTTCTATCAACAATAGTACTAGATCTCTTAACTATTCTGTAACTTTTTCCCCGACACTTGTATTTTTCAGGAACTGGATATAAAGTAGAACATTAGCAGTGGTAGAAATCGAAGCGGTCTATAGTACCTGGACTCCCAGCTTCCCTTGCAGGCTCTTTCCTGCTCTACTGTTACTGTTGATTATGTTCGCAGCTGGCACCTGCGCCTTGGACATCTGTCTCCTGTTAACCTTAAAAAATTGTTTCCCGCTTTCTTACCTTTTTTGCGAACCTTTATTTATGATGTTTGTGATATGTCAAAACATGTGCGACATAATTCATCGCATTTATCTTCTCTGAGTAGCATTCCATTTGATGTTATTCATTCGTATGTTTGGGGGTCTTCCCCCTTTTTATCGTTATCAGGATTTTGTTGGTTTGTTATATTTATCGATTATTTGTCTTGCACCACATGGATTTATCTTTTAAAAAAGAAAGTGAGGTTTTTCCATGTTTTCGAACTTTTCATAAAATGGTGCAGACCTAATGCAACACCCCAATTTTTGACGTCGCGTTAAAATAAATTTCAGGGTCTGCCAATTACAGAATATGATATCATTTTGGGTATAGATTGATTATCAAGACATGAAGCTGTCAATAATTGTCAGATGAAAGAGCTTACAATTACGTGCACAGTTCAAAGTTTGGTATCATTTAAAGCGTTGACTGAAGTATCAAAACCATTGATCTCTGCCATGAAGGCTTTAAAGTCAATCGAAAAGGGGTGTGAAGCAACGTTAATAATGGTAAAAGAGACAAACGAAGAAAGGAAAGATATTGCTGAGGTGCCATTTGTTCGAGAATTTCTTGATGTATTTCCCGATGACCTACCAAGAATGCCTCAGACCAGAGAAGTGAAATTTGAAATTCTCCTCATTGAAGGAGCAACCTCAGTAGCTAAATCATCATACCGCATGACCCCAAAGAAATTAGAAGAGCTGAAATCTCAATTGCAGGAGTTATTAAACAAAAAACTTTGTGAAACCGTAAAAACATACAGTTCCTTGAATAAAAATATAGCCCCTTATATATACTAGAGGGTGATAAAAGAGAATAAAATATCCAAATATTTCTAACGTTGCGCCTCAAGATGGGTATGTAATGTTTTTTATGCCCAACTTGCAAATAATAGACGCAAATGTTTTTTCGTTAATTAGCTTGGTGAGAAATTCTGTGAGTTGTCCCTCCGAGTGAACGAAAAGGGTACATACAATCCTTTTCATAATATTTTATTTAAGTGTCGGTCAAATTCAACGTGCTTGGTGTTCTCATGCTGGACAGGTTTCTGGGTAATGTTGATTGCAGCCTTTGTGTCACAACACAAGTTGAAGGGGCCGGTTTCCAATTATCTAAGAACATTCAAGAGGGAACGAAGTCATAGCCCCTCACATATACCATGAGTTATAACTCTAAACTCAGTCTCTGCACTAGAGTGAGTCACTACATGTTGTTTCTTGCTTCACCAAGTGACCATATTAGCCCCAACAAAAGGAAAATATCATGTAGTAGATCTTCTATCACCAACTGATCCAACCCAGTCTGCATCAGTATATACTTCAACTTTTAAGTGATCAATAGGAGAGAATAGAATTCCCCTACCAGACGAGGTCTTCAAATACCCCTAAATTCAGTGCACAACATCAAGATGTCGGATCTTAGGGGAATGAATGTATTGACTTACCAATCCTACTACATATGAAATGTCAAGACGGGTATAAGATAGGTAAATCAGTTTACCTACCAGCTGTTGATAACTAGAAATGTCATCCACTAACTCCTCATCATCACGTCCAACTTTGTGGTTCACTTCAATGAGAGTATCAGCAAACTTACAACCACTAATTCCTGACTGTTTTAATAAATCAAGGACATACTTCCGCTGTGAAATTTGAATATCATATTTTGATCTTGCTACCTCAATCCCAAGAAAATAATTCAAATTATCCAAGTCTTTTACTTCAAATTTACTAGCACGTTTGAGTTTCAAAGGCACAAATTTCATCAATGTCATCACCGCAATAACCATATCATCAACATATATACAATCAGGAGTGTCACCTTCATCTATTTTAGTCAGATAAATATAGTGTGATCGGCATGACTTTGGGTATAGCCTAATGAGACCATAACTTTGTGAAGTCTCCCAAACCAAGCTCTCGGAGATTGTTTTAACCCATATACATCTTTCTTCAATTTACACGCTTTCCCTTCAGAGCCGATAAGAACAAAACCTGGAGCCATTGACATATAGACTTCCTCTTCCAATTCACCGTGTAGGAAAGCATTTTTTACATCTAGAAGTTGAAGGTTTCAACTTTTACAGGCAGCACGGATAAATAGGAGTTATATTGTACAACTCATATTCGTCGAGGGTGGACCCCTCTAGAGCCAGGCCGCAAGGGGTGAAAGCCGGCAAACCAAGGCAGAAGTTAGAGTCAACGCGCAAGTAGGCAGAAGGCCTGGGTGAGTATGGCGAGCGCTACTTGCATACTTGCCAGGTAGGCGACTAGGCCTGTTACTCGCCCAGCCAGGCGAGCTCCTCCCGAGAAGTCTCCTAGTCATCGTGGGTGGGTTATAAATAAGACCTCCCCCTCCCCCTTTGGATTGGCCTATATATAGGACCCCAGAGGTACGAGGAGACGGATTTTGAAATCTCGCAAAAGATCTCGACCGCCTTTTTCCTAGATAGCAAGCTGAGCGTTTGAATCCTTTATTCAAAGAGACAGACCGTGAGTTTGCCACTATCCCTGATAGTCGTCGCGACTTTGTTGTCAGCCAGTGTACCTAGTACCCTGCTCGGCCATTTTTGGTTGTGGAGGGGTTACTTCTTCTAAGCTTCCGGGTACGTGGTGGGACCTCCCTACCGCAACGTCTGGGGTCCTTTGTCTTCTAGTTTCTGAGTCTTAGCCCGCTAGTCGTCGAGTCTGACCGCTGAACCGGTAACCTTAGGCAGCCTTGATCTAAATTTTGGAGTGGGGAATTTTCCCGGCTTTAACACTTTGGTGCGGTGAGCGTGGATGGAAGCCGAGCAAGAAGGTTTCTCGAGTAGGCGAAATGGTGAATGTAGGTGAGCAAGAGGAGATAGTAGGCAACTCGGCCGGAGTTAGTAACTCGGCGCGAGGGAGCGACTTCGCGACGGTGGCAGCGTTTGAAGAGTTTGCAAGGAGGATAGAGAGGAGCATCCTCGCGGGATTCCATACTCGCCCTGATGTCACGGCGACCTCGCCCCGTCGCGTGACACTGTCGGATGAGGAAGCGCCGCCTAGGCAAACAGGGAAGGAGAATGCCTGGGAGAGAGAGGAGCGACCGATGCAGTTGCATCACTATCCAGCAAGCAGCAATGGGATCAGGTTCCGAGATGTGTAGCAGTCGGAGAGATACCGTGATACTTGTTATGATAGCGAGTATGACGAGTATACTCGCGAGGATGAAACTCACCACCGCCAGGGAGGGAGGAGCCCCTTCTGTGACAAGATCCTCGCAGCCCCAGTCCCCGAGGGCTTTAGGGAGCCCGTCCTGATCTAGAATTCCGGCAGAGATGACCCGGTCAGGAAACTCCAGTGGTTCGAGGAAATTGTGTCCATCCGCAACATGACAGACGCCTTCAAGTACAGGTTCTTCTCCATTACCTTCAAGGGTAATGCGAGAGATTAGTTCTATCAGTTGCCTACCGGCTCCATCTACTAATTCGAGGACCTACGTCAGGGCCTGATGGCAAGGTTCGTGATGTCCAAGAAGAGGAAGAAGGAGGCAACTGCTCTCTTCAAGATCGCGCGGGGGCAGCGCCAAGGCCTAGATCATTACAACGACCATTTTCAGGAGGAGGTCCTGGAAGTTGAGGAGGTGGGCAGCTTCACCCTGATGCTGGCCCTGAAGTTTGGCCTGAAGCAGGGTTTCTTCAGCCTGGAGATCGAGCCCAAGACCTCGAGGTCTTTTGAAAAGATCATCGAGTGGGTGAATACGTTCGTCCAGGGAGAGGAGAAGAATCCGGACTTCTTGACAAGGCTGGATGGAGAAGAGATTGGAGGCAAGAGCAAGGGAGAAGTTCTGGAGGCTAGGCTGGAGTGGTGGCAGAGAGGCCGGTGGAGAGGAGAATGGAAGAGCAGAGGACGAGAGAAGAGCCCAGGAGGGGAGTAGAGCGGAGGAGGCGGGAGAGGCCTCAGAGAGAAGAGGAGAGGAGGCCTGCGGCGGCTCCGAAGAGGAGGGAAGAAGCGCGGCGATTCCAGTATCCGGTGAATCGTCCCTAGTGGAGGCCACATGTTAGGCCTCAGTTTCAGCAGCAGGAGAGTAGAAACGGACACCAGTAGGGTGGAAGGCAAGGAAGGGCGCAGGAAGAGGCGATGACCATTTCCCGGCAAGGAGCTGTAGCCGAGGAAGACATGTAGGAGATGACCATTGCCCGGCAGGATCGGGTCGACCTGGGAGGTCGCGGAGAAGTGTGGTCTACGGCGCAGGAGGTGGGCAAGTTGGAGTGATCAACGGTGGGGTTGTACTTGGAGCTTCCCACAAGGGAAGTCTCCATCAGATCTATCGGAAGAGCGTCACCTCAACCTCTCAAGTTCCGCCGTCGTTGGAAGAGATCACATTTTCCGAGGAAGACATATTGGGAAATGAGAACCCCTTTTATGATGTCCTGGACATTCAAGCCGTCATCGAGGACTTCACCGTCGACGGAATCCTTGCGGACAACGGGAGTTCGGTGAATGTCATTTTCAAGAGGAACTTCGTCGGGCGGACCCCTCTTTGACTTCTCTTGAGAGGAGAAAGAGTTATGAGGGAGGAGTGGATCTCCTAGTGACCCTTGTGGGTACTTCGATCCGATGTCGGTTCGTCATCATCGACGCCCCAAGTTGCTACAACGACATCTTTGGGCGACCCCTCATCAACTAATTCAAGGCGGTTACATCGTCATATCATCAGTGCCAGAAGTACTGTCGGGGTGACGTCCAAGTACGGATAAGGGGCGATCTGAAGGCTGTCAGGGAGTGCTACCTGAACGTCGTCAGTACCATCAGCTGGATGGAGGGTGCAGAGAGACTGGAGAAGGAGAAAGGGCTGAGAGCCGCAGAGGAACTGGAGGAGCTGGAGGTGATCTCCCGGGGAGGAGAGCCAAAGCTGTTGAAGATCGGAGGATCCCTATAGTTGGAGGGGAAGTTGAAGGTGGCTGCATGCCTGCAGGAGAATGTGGACATCTTCGCTTGGAGTGTCGCGGAGATGCCAGAGATTGATGTCGATGTTGTCTGTCATCTCCTCAACCTGGATCCTAAAGTCACCCCCGTCTGCCAGAAGCAGAGGATGAGCGTCGCCGTGCTGGCCGAGCCGACCCGGGAGGAGGTAGAGAAGTTGCTGGAGGCAGGTTTTATTTCGGAGATCCAGTATCCTGGCTGGGTCTCCAATGTTGTAATGGTTACGAAGCCCAGAGGGGGCTGGAGACTTTGTATCGACTTTTCCATGTTAAATAAAGCTTGCCCGAAATATTGATACCCCTTGTCTCAAATCGACGGGCTGGTTGATTCAGTCGTCTGGTTTCCTGTAACGAGTTTCCTTAATACTTTTTCAGGATATCACCAGATCCGAATGCATCCCCCGACTATCGTGATGTCTCTTTCATCACGAGCGATGGATGTTATAACTATAAGATGATGCCCTTTGAGTTTAAGAACGCAAGAGCAACTTATGAAAGGATGATAGAACAAGTCTTCAGAGAGCAGAAGGGGAGGAATTTAGAGATGTACGTGGATGACCTCCTCGTTAAGAACAAAGGCATCGTGGAGCACGTAAAAGATCTGGTGGAGACCTTTGCAACCCTGCAAAAGTACAAGATGCGGCTCAACCCGGCTAAGTGTGTTTTTGGAGCTGGGAGGGGGAAGTTCGTAGGGCACCTCCTCACTCCGAGGGGGTGGAGCCCAATCCCGACAAAGTCAAGGCCATTTTGGAGATGGTTTCCCGGAAGAATTCAAAAGAAGTCCAGAGGCTAACAGGAAGATTGGCAGGCCTTAGCCGCTTCTTGTCCAAGGATGGGGAGAAGTGCTCTCTTTTTTTCAAAGATCTCCGGGGGAACCAACAGTTTGAGTGGACCGCGGAGTGTGAGGAGGCTTTTGGAAAACTCAAGCAGCAGCTAACTCAATCTCCTCTACTCCAAGGCCCGTAGGAAAGTGAAGACCTCCTCTATCTGGGAGTGGAGGCGGAAGCAGTCAGCTCGGTGTTGGTCAGAGAGGAAGGAAGGAAGCAGCTCCCCATCTACTAAGTGAGTAGAGTGTTGAGACAAGCGGAAATGAGATATCCCATCCTGTGGAAGTTAGTTTCTGCCTTAGTAGTTTCGGCTCGGAGGCTCCGCCCGTATTTTTAGGCTCACTCCATTAAGGTAGTCTCAGATCATCCGCTGCGAAGTATCTTGGATGGAGTGGAACATTCAGGCAGGCTGGCAAAGTGAGCGGTAGAGCTCAGCGAGTTTGACATTTCTTATTCGCCAAGAGTGGCGATCAAGGCCCAAGAGGTAGCGGATTTTCTAGCCTACTTCTCGGCTGAGGTAGGAGGAGATGAAGACTCTTCCAACCCAGTATCTTGGAAGAAGTTTGTGGACGGGGCTTCAGGCAAGAATTCTGTGGGAGCTGGAGTTGTGCAGGTGAGCCCGCAAGGAACTAGGATCGAGCAAGCAGTCGAGATCCTCTTCCCCGTCACGAACAATCAGACGGAGTACGAAGTCATGGTGGAGGGCTTGCGTCTCGCCAAGAGTTGGGGATTCAGGATTTCAGGGCTTTCACCGACTCAATGGTGGTCGCGTCGCAGATCAGGGGAGAGTTCGAGATGCACGACCCCGTTTTGCAGAAGTACTTGGCAAAGGTTAAGGGGTTGATAAGAGGTTTCCAATCCTTGTTCGTCGAGCACGTGCCTCGAGAGGATAACTCGAAGGCAGATTATCTCGCCAAGTACGGTCCCAGAGCTGGAGGTACAGTGACAGAGTTGTTTCGACTGTCCATCGAGGAAGGGGAGATGATGGAGAACGAACAGTGGGCTTCTTGGAAGGACTCGTTCGTTACGTTCTTAACGACAGGTCGGCTTCTTGCCGGTGGAGGAGATCAGAGAAAGTTCTGATAATAGGTTGCTTACTATCTGCTGTATGAAGGAGACCTATATCGCAAGACCATCTCGGGCCCTCTAGCGATATGCCTGTCAGAAGCTGAAATCCCTCGAGTGCTTAAGGAGATTCATTCGGGAGAGTGTGGCAGCCACTCGGGAAATCGAACTCTGGAACAGAGGATTCTAAGGCACGGCTACTTCTGGCCAACCATTCGGAAAGATGCAGAAGCCTTCTCGAGGAAGTGTCCAAAGTGTCAGCTTTTCTCTCTTCTTCAGTTGCAACCCGCTCAGCTTCGTTCAATCACCGCTACCTGGCCCTTTGCCATCTGGGTAATGGATTTGATTGGCCCTTTTCCCCAAGCTAGCAGTCAGAGGAAGTTCGTCTCGTCATGATCGATGATTTCTCCAAGTGGATCGAGTTAAAGGCCCTCGCCAAGTCCACTTCTCAGATCGTGAAGAACTTCATCCGGGGAGAGATTGTCTGCAGGTTCGGGATCCCACTCGCCATCGTCACCAAAAACGGCCCGCATATTTGCAAACTTGGAGCTCGAGGACTTCTACAAGCAGCTAGGGATGGATCTTCGATTCACCTTTGTACATCATCCTCGGAGCAATGGACAAGTGGAAGCCGCTAACAAGCTGATCATCAAACTCTTGAAGAAGGTCACCAATCTGAAGGGCAACTGGGCGGAACAGCTCCACTCGGTTTTATGGGGTCTGAGGACAACTCCTAGCACGGTCACGGGAGAAACACCATTCAAGTTATCCCACGGGTCTGAGGCACTCATCCTAGTAGAATTCGAGGTCCGGAGCCCTAGGGTAGTGGCAGCAGGGGAATGCAGCGAATAATGTCGTCTGGAGAATGAAGATGCTTAAAAGCTCTCGCTAGACTACATCGAGGATCATCGTGACTTAGCCTCCATCCTCCAAGAGAAGATCAAGAAGTGAATGGCAAAGCACTTCGACAAAAACATTCACCTCAAGCATTTCCTTACAGGAGACCTGATCATGAAAAAGGTGGACGTGGCAGGAAGGGGAGTTGTCGTTGGCAAGATAAATGCAAACTGGGAAGGACCTTTCATAGTCCAAGAAGCTCTAGCCACTGGAGGCTATCGCTTACAAGATCAATAAGGAGAACTACTGGGAAGTACTTGGAGCGGGGATGACCTGAAAAGGTTCTACCCCAAGCGGTAACATGTATTGTTTATTTGTAATGTTATTTCTATATGATTTATACACTTCCTCACCCCAGAAGGCACGGAGGGTTGTGAGTTGTCTTCTTTATGTTGATAATCTCCAGTCGGTTAAAAGCAGTTAAGTCCTTCTCCAAGATCGATTTAGAAAACTTGTGTCCGACCTGATTCTCCTAAAAAGCCAAGGACGGACGATGGCACGATGCTTCGGGATTTAAGCGTCCTCGTAAGACCGAGTCCCTGCATTGACGGTCGAGATCAGCTCCCCCATTGTAAGTCGACCTAGCTACCCCTGATCGCATATCTCCTCCGACTAGAGGAACTATCAGGAACAGATATGAACGCTAACCTCCTAAACTCGATGAAGAATCGATCTTACAAAGTGATACCAGGCCTGCAGAGCAGGACGCATCTTTGTTGTTGTCAAAGCGGGATAACCAACTATGCTCTGGAATGTACGAGTTCGCGGAAAGATGGTGGACTCGAGTGTGTGTCCTGTAAGACCCCCCCCCCCCCCACCCCCCGAGGGCCATTTCCCTTCGCTTATACGCTGGCCTTCGTAGCCAGGTGGCAAAGCTGATAGCGATCTCCATGAGTGAGTTGGGAAACGAGCCTTTGACCTGATTCTCCAAAAAGCCCAGGATGGACGATGGGACGATGCTTCGGGATTTAAGCGTCCTTGTAAGACCGAGTCCCTACATTGACGGTCGAGATCAGCTCCCCCTTGCATGGCAGCCTAGCTACCCCCGATTGCATCTCTCCTCCGACTGGAGGAATTATCAGGAACAGGTCTGGACGCTAACCTCCCAACTCGACAAAGGGAAGAATGTCATCTTCTTAGAATTTTCCTTCGTCCTGAAAGATATTGATGCATTTGACTCCTTGGTAATATTTTAAGCAGCGGGGCGAACTACTTCAGCACAGATAGAAGTCTTCAAGTTGTGGAGTTAACGTAATCTGAGTTCCTGCACGAGCTCCTCCCCTACGCATCGGCTACCAACCACCTCGGGTGAGATAGATTCCTCGTGTGTGTTGTTGCCAAAGTCCGAGCCCCCTGTACGAGCTTCCCTCCTTCAGGTCGACTACTAGCTCAACCCAAGTCTACCCATCTGTAGTTGAGCTTGGCACCTGTAAGATGTTGCTTCCACCTCCAGTTGAGCGCGGCTACTGAGAGCTGTCGACCCATCTCCAGTTGAGCTCGGCTCCTGCAAGATGTTGATTCCTCGTATAAGTTATTGTCATAGTCCGAGCCCCATGTACAAGCTTCCCTCCTGCAGGCCGACTACTAGCTCAACCTGAGTCGACCCATCTCCAGTTGAGCTCGGCTCCTGTAAGATGTTGCTTCCACCTCCAGTTGAGTGCGGCTCCTGAGAGCTGTCGACCCATCTCCAGTTGAGCACGGCTCTAGTAAGATGTAGTTTCCACCTACAATTGAGCTTGGCTCTGGTTAGGTGTCGACTTACTTTCCACCTCCAGTTCAACTTGGCTCATGTTAGGTGTCGACCAATATTTTCCACCCCTGGTTGACTTTACTCCCGCTAGGTGTCGATTATATGCTCTGATTCAGTCGAGCTAGGCTCCTATGATGTATGAGATCATGCAGGTACAAGCAGCGATGTGCGAGCATGCGACTGCTGTGGAGAAATAAAAATCCTTAGTCTCCAATGAGGAGAGCTAGCCAATATATATACCTCAGGGTTAAATATTTACAAATATGTCCATGCATCATATTTACAGAATAATAATAATAACTCCAATACTCTCCCTCAAGCTGGTGCAAAGATGTCAATCATGCCCAGCTTGGAAATGGTCAAATCTGAACGAGTAGGGCCAACAGCTTTAGTAAAGGCGTCAGCAAGCAGGTCGGTCGAGGAGACGTAAGCTGTAAAAATAGTCCCAGTACGAACGTGATCACGCAGAAAATGAACATCCATCTCGATGTGCTTGGTGCGCTCATGTAGCACTGAGTCCTGGGTAAGAAGATCTGAATTATTATCACAGTAGAGAGTCGAGCCAGTATCCAGGGGTAGGCCAAGTTCAGTCAGCAGCGATCGGAGCCAACCCAACTCAGTGACACCGTGTGTCATGGCCCGGTACTCTGACTCAGCAAATGACCGGGATACGATGGGTTGTTTCTTACTCCGCCACGAAACAAGATGATCACCATAGAATACAGAGAAACCTGAGGTAGAGCGTCGATCAGTCAAAGAACCAGCGAAATATACATCAGTGAAGCAGGAGAGGCTGAAGGCACATCAGCTCGATAGAATAACCCAAGACCAAGAGCGCGCCTAAGATAGCGAAGAACACGTTAAGCAGCCTCTAGGTGACATGTCTTGGGAGAATGCATAAATTGGCTCAAAACGTCCACGGAGAAGCTGATGTCGGGCCTAGTATTAGTCAAGTATATCAAGCGGCCAACCAGCCGCTGGTACTGAGAAGGGTCTGGTAGAGGATCACCAGATTCAGCATGAAGGCGATGGTTGGTGTCCATAGGAGTAATCGCAGGACGACACCCAAGCAGACCCGTGTCCCGAAGAAGATCCAAGGTGTACTTGCGCTGCGACATGTAGATGCCCTGTCGGGAGCGAGCTACCTCAATCCCAAGGAAATAACGGAGGTGTCCAACGTCTTTCACCTCGAAGGCTGAGCGAAGAGTAGCTTTCACCTGAGAGATGCCAAAAGGGTCATCCCCGGTGAGAATAATATCGTCCACATATACTAAGACAATGACACGACGTCCCTCTGGAGTGGCGCGAATGAAGTGTGGTCTGCACGACACTGAGTAAAGTCGGACTGAAGGATAACCGAGCTGAACCTTCGAACCAGGCACGCGGGGACTGTTTTAAGCCATACAGGGATTTGTGTAGGCGGCAAACTATCCCCGAATACTCCCCCTTAAGGGCAAACCACGGGGGAGGAGCCATATAGACCACCTCCTGTAAAACTCCGTGCAGGAAGGCATTTTTGACGTCGAGTTGGTAGAGAGGCCACGCCCGAGAGGCCGCAAGCGAGAGCAGAAGGAGAACACTGGTCAACTTAGCCACAGGAGCAAACGTGGCACCAAACTCGTCCGGAGCCTGAGTAAAGCCCTTGGCCACCAAACGAGCCTTGTAACGGTAAATGATACCATCAACGGAGTACTTCACGGTATAGACCCATTTGCACCCAACTGTGCGCTTCCCGGGAGGAAGAGGAACCAGAGACCGTGTCCCCGTACGACGGAGAACAGACCTCTCCTCCTCCATGGCCTGAACCCATCGCGGGTCAAGGAGAGCCTCCGCAATCGAAGTAGGAAGCCGGACAGAATCAGCAGCAGCCACAAAAGCCTGGTAAGAGGGTGAGAAACGCTGGTAGGAAACAACACTAGTCAACGGATGCTCAGTAACAAAGGGATGAACACAAGTACGTTTGCCCTTGCGCAAAGGCAATGGGTTAATCAATAGAAGAAGTAGAAGGGCGGCTCAATAGAGGTATCTGCAACCGGAAGAAGCTGCTGATCCGGGATTGGATAAGAAGTGGGTGCACCGGGTGGTGGGGGCGGCTGGTGGCGAGAGTAAGTCAGCAGGACATGCGGAGCAGCAGGTAGGACCCCGTCTGGTGGTGGAGGGACGACCGGGAGAGGTTGCACAATAGTAGGAAGCGGAGGAGGGGTCAAGTGCGCAGGAGGGGTCAAGTGTGCTGGTAAGAAGGGAACCTGCTCATGAAATGTGACATCCATAGAATAAATAACACGACGCAGTTGGGGATCATAGCAGTGGTAACCCTTGGTGGTAGTCAAGTAGCCGAGGAAGAGACAGGGGATGGCCCGGTCGTCAAGCTTAGTCCGAGAAGGTCACCGATCCTGGACAAAGCACACACAACCAAAGACCAAGACAGGGATGGGAAAGTCAGAGACGGGTGGATGGATGAGACTGTAGGGGGTAACGCCACCAAGAGGACGAGAAGGAGTCCTATTAATAAGGAAAGTCGTTGTAAGAAGGGCAGCGCTCCAATAGGACTTAGGGACATTCATTCCCTGAAGAAGGCAACGAACAGAGTCTAAAAGGTGGCGGTTTTTTTGTACGGCCACCCCATTCTGCTCGGAGGTACCCGGACAAGAAAATTGGTGTAAAGTGCCCTCATTGCGGAGAAAGAGATCAGAGGGACGAGAAGTATACTCACCTCCATTATCAGAGCGGAGGATATGAACAGACGTCACATGTTGGGTCCGAACCATACGTGAAAAATGAGAGTAAACAGATAGAACCTCAGATTTATGTTTGAGGAGGTAAACTCACAAGCAACGAGAATAGTCTCCAGACGGAACACGACCGCCACACGGAGTAGAGTGTCCTCGACCTCCTCGGTTACGAGTGCGAGAGGTGGGAGGGCGGTAAGAAGCGGCAAGAGCCATCTGCTTAGTAGGAAGAGGGGAGGTAGCACGAGCGCCAGAGAGACAAGATTGCCTCTGCATACGTTTCTCATGCTCTGCGACTATGGAATAGGCCTCAAGAAGATCTAGCAAAGGTGACATCCCCACAATTTGAGCACGGGTAGACTCATAGTCGGGGAGAAGCCCCATCAAGAACTGTTATGTCTCTCGTCGCTGTTGCTGTTTCCGAATTAGTGTGATATCATTAAGAGATTCCAGTGCACAGAGAGGCTTACGATCGTTATGCTCAAGAAAACGATCCTGAAGGTAGGTGAAGTACTCTTGAACAGAACGCTCCCCCTGAGTGGCGGAAGCGATATCCTGAAAGATGCCGAAAATCTGGGCATCAACACAGGTGTGCCCAAAGGTGTGCTGGAGAGCGGACCAAAGCTCGGAGATGTCCTCAAAGCGCATGAACTGACTGAAGATGCGAGGCTCCATCGAGCACTGAATCTATCCAAGAACCATGTACTTTTCCGTCGACCACTTGACTAATTCCTCTTTCTTGTCATCCTTGTCGGTCGGTTTAGTCATAGGAGGGCCGCCAGTCAGCCATGAGAGCTTATTCCGGCCAGAAAGAGCCACTTTCATTGAAGTCGCCCATGAAGAGTAATTTCACTCATCAAGGAGGATGCTGGTAATCCGTCCTGTAGAGGATCCATAGGTGTCCTTGGAATCCATGGAGCAAAAAGAAAGAAACAACGAGATCCTTCCCGCAACGGAGATCGAGGATCGAGAGACAAAGAGAAGGTACAAGAACGGAGAGGCACGGAACCGGCGAAGGCTCCAATGAGGGACAGCAGACGAACAGGAAGCGGGCGAGAGCAACGCCACTAGCGATAGGTGGGCACGAAGTTGGCGGACACCCCGATCGGGGACAGCGGCGAATATAAACTTGCGGAAGACGGGGACAGCGGCGAGCAGTAACTTGCGGAAGAAGCGATCGGAGGACAGGAACGGGAACAGCGGGCGGAAGACGCGATCGGAGTGGAAGAAGCGATCGGCAGACGCTTCCGACGATATGGAAGAGTTGATCCGCAGAAGAGGCGATCGGCGGAAACACAGAGTCACGAAACTCTATCCCTCTGATACCATGTAGAGAAATGAAAAGCCTTAGTCTCCAATGAGTAGAGCTAGCCAATATATACACCTCAAAGTTAAATATTTACAAATATGCTCATACACCATATTTACAGAATAATAATAATAACTCCAATAACTGCGACCATACAGGTGCGAGCAACAGCACACGAGTAGGCGGAGCGATTATACCGGGGAAAACATTGGAAGCGCGTTTACGAGCGACACCAAAAAACGAGTATGTGCATGGCGAGCACTCAACCTCTCCGTGCATATGAGCCTAACGAGTGACATCAACAAATGAGTATGCGCATGGCGAGCACTCAACCTCTCCATGCCTATGAGCATAGCGAGCATCGTCAACAAGCGAATATGCAAGTAAAAATAGAGACATTATCGAAGAACTCTTGTATTATATGGCGAGTATACAAAAAGTTACAAAATTTCTAAGTTAGAACTGTTTTTACAAGTTTGGACGAAGGAGGTCGACAACCGACTATGATTCATCGTCGCCAGTATCAGGCTTGTAATCCTCGTCTTCGATGATGGCATCTTAATCATCACCGGCATTGTCCTCGCAATCGTCGTCGTCGTCACTGCCGTCGCTACTCTCTCCACTATTGTTATCGTTGTCGCTGGAGCCAGAAGGGGAGGATAGGATGCGGCCAGGCGAGTTAGATTCCTCTGCAAGCAATCCTGGGATGAGGTCCGCGATTGTCACATGATTGCGCCAAGGAAGCCGTCAATCCTCAGCATGGAGAGAACGACTTCCCATGTTGCCTGCACTATCCCGCGGCGGATAGCGGGCATCTCATCACCATGTAAGCGGATCCTTTTGCCCATCCCATGCAAACTCGCCTC
This sequence comes from Platanthera guangdongensis, assembly GCA_039583875.1. NCBI lineage: Eukaryota > Viridiplantae > Streptophyta > Magnoliopsida > Asparagales > Orchidaceae > Platanthera > Platanthera guangdongensis. Next base: position 156,237,481 of record CM077147.1, on the reverse strand, counting down.
CTCCTGCTACACAACTGGGCTAGTATCAAAAGGACCAGGGCGAACATCAACGGCGACCGTGCGAGTTTCTAACTCGACGACCTGGACTTGAGAAGCCTCCAGCTCGGATTTTATGTGGGCGAGTTCCTGCTCGAGCTCGGAGACCTTCGTCATTTCGAACTCGACGGCCTGCGAGGATCAACCAACAAACAGTCGGAAAAATGATCAAAGTACAAAATCAACTAAGTCGCGCCGAGGGGGCGAGTTACCTCATACTCTTTCCACCGCACTGATAGCATCCCCAAGTCGATCGCCTTTTGCGACACGACCATCAGCGCAGCCTGAGTATTGATGAGCCTCCTCACGATGTGGTGAGCCAGCTTTGTAGCTTGCAAGAGCGCGCGAGTAGTCTGGTGGGCGAGCACCTCCGAGCAGAGATACTGCATCGACTCAGTATCTGCTCGCCCGTACAGCGCGAAGGCGACGTCGTAGGCCTCCCCCTTGTCCTCCTAGTCTCCCGACCAGGCGGGCAGGTTGGTGCTCAGCGTCACCTTGTGCTCTCCCACAGACCGGAGACCAGTGGGCGACCAAAGGCATCCTTGCCACCCCGCCCGAGGTTGTAATTCGGGTGGAAGGCGCCCCGACGTCGACTGGCGACTCCCTCCCACCGAAGAGTTCCCGGGAGATCCTTGCTCGCTTGGTCGCGTGGTCAGGGGACTTGGCTTTCTCTTTCCCCTTGGCGAGTTTCTTCCGTGGCAGGCCCTCCTTGTCGCCAGTTCGCGATAGGCCCTTGCTGTTCGCGGGAGGCGGGACTTCCTCCACTTCAGACGGCAGGTTCGAGGAGTCTTAGCGCGATGACGCGACCTCCTTTGCAGGAGGAAGCGGTTCTCGCGGGAGCTCGCGAGTAGCTGCAGATTTCGAAGAAGAGTTAGAGAGTTTACAACAGCGATCAGAGGCAAGTCGGCGAGTTTGGCAGAATCTCGTCAGGATTATACCTTCGCCCGGGAAGACCTCGTCCAGCAAGTTGACATTCAGGCGCCAATGGATGACGTCGAATCGCCGCCCGCGGAAAGCTTTGAATAGTTTATCTCGAGCGCCTTCCAGGATCGGTGGCAGGAAGGCGACTTCTGGCGGCTGGTGGGGCCTCCTCGGCACCCCCTCAAAGTCGCCGGCGACGACGACCAGGTACTCGCCCCATCGATGAACTTTGTCTGCAGTTCCAACCAGCGTGCAGACATGGCTGCTGAAGAAGATCACACCAACGGATGTCGCGGCAAAGGCGAAGACCTTCCGGAAGACGGAGAGGTCGAACGTGATCTTCTCTCCCCGAAGGAAGAAAGGGAACTTCATAATCATCGCCACTTCATTGGGATTGATCTGGGCGGGCACTATGTCGAAGTACTGCAAGATTTGGCGGTACTCGGGCAACAACGGAAGTCGCAGACCGACTTCGAAGTGGCGGAGTGGCAGGACTATCTCACCTTCAAGAAAGGTGTTTAGTCGTTCGGTCCGGGCGGGGAGCCTGGCCGAGTATTACTCCGGCAAGTGCCTTTGGCGATAATCCTCCAGATCTCGCTCAGTTGCAGCAGATTTCTTGAAGACTGATTCAGAGAAGTTGATCGCATGGGCCTGGCGGCGAGCATTAGCATCATCGCTAACCATCTTGAGCGAGAAGAATCGAAAGCGCGAGAAGTGCGAGTAGAGCGAGAACGAGAAAGAAGGCGCGAGCAAGAACGACTACTCGAGAGCAAAGGACCAGAAATCGCAACATTAAGGTAAAGGTTCACCTACTCCTTCTATTTATAGGCAGAGGTCAGGGGGTGATATCAACCTCTCAAGAGTATCGAGCTAAGTAGCCCGATAACCGAAATATCAACCCTAGCTATTAGTTCTACCTCGCGCAACGATATCCAGAATTTCGCCATCCCGCCAAAACCTGAAAAAGACAACTCGAGACGTCGCAGGAAGAAGACGAGTATGCAGTGAAAGAGCAGCAACCATGTACAAAGATGGCACAATCAACGCGAGATACAAACTCGCCATAATACAATAAAGAATACTTCATTACAATATCGCCAAGTAGCGAGCACAAATAAAAGAAAAGAAAATCTAAGTCCTGGGAGGACGCTGCTCTGGAATAGGTGGATGTCGCCCGACCCAGCCCATCTCGCGAGCACGTCGGAAGTACTTGTCGGCCACCGCCAGTGTGTCGTCTCCTCGCCGCAATTGGTCCTCCATTCTCTCAAGTCGGCCCGCAGATCCCATGCTCGCTCGCATGCCGGCCAACTCTTCCCCGTAGAGCTGGATGCGATGGTCAGTCATCGCTTGACGCCGATCTAGCTCATTAATCATGTGGAAGCGCATCTCGTAGGCCACGAGCCAGTCCTGTAGCTCTTCCATCCTCGCCATCCTCACCTCCAGTGCCGAGATCCGGCAATGAGGCTCGCAAATGGCGAGTTGGTCGAACATGGTTTCCAGCTCGATGTTGCGCGGGCGGCAGCATGGCGATATTCATTTCTAGAGAGCCCAAGGACGTCAATAAAAGCCGCTCCGAGGGTTGAAGGGCAACCTGTCAAAGCAGACAAAAGTCGCCAAGTCAGTTAGAAGTCAACAGCAGTAGTCAGATCAGTTCAGCATCAGTGCGAGCTACCTTGCCGAGGGGATCGTGACCGGCGAGGGGATGGGTTGCGGCGAGTTGATTCTCGCGTGCCTGATGACGAGCCTCCGGGGCGATCGGCAGGCTGCCCCTGACCGCGACCTCCATGGTTGCGGCTTCCGGTCCTCGACGGGAAGTAGCTTAGGCTCCTGCTTTCCGGATCTCGCGTTGAGCTCTCAGGCGGGATACGTAGAAACGTGGTTTTCGGGCAGAGTTCAGGACGAGTTTCGTTGCTCGGCGGCAAAGGAGGTGGCGGAGGTAGTGGAGTGCTCGTCCTCGATTGTAGCGAGCTCGTCAGGGGAGGAGGAGGCGGCAAAAGTGTGCTCCTCGATTTTTGTGAGTTTTCCGGAGGTGGCGGCGGCAGAAGTATGCTCGCCACCGGCAGTGTTGTAGTGGTCGCATTTTGAGGGGACTTGCTCACCCCAGGGTGCGAGGTCTTCGCCTCCGGAAGATCCTTTTCCCTTGCCTCATGGATTTGTTTGTTGGACCCATTCTTGGATCCAACTTTGATCCGGGCGGTGTGCCCGGATCGAGACTGTTGCGGAGCTTGAAGGGCGACTAGTGGAGTTGCTTGGAGTGGAGCGACATCCAGAGCCTCGCCTGCAGTGATCAGCAGAAGAGCTGCGAGTACAAAGAGCAAATCAGCCAGGCATAAAAAGATTGATCAGCAACTTTTACAGAATTCAACAGGTCGGCGACCTTGCGAGACAGCGAGATCTGCTTGCAGCAGTGTCTAGGACCCAGCGACTTCCGGGGCAGGAGGACAAGACGGCGGGGATAAGAGAGAGAAGTCGGGAACGGGTAGATTGGGAATATCGCTCAGACCAAGGTTGTCAAGGAGCTGCTGGGTACTGGTGGAAGGCTCGGGTTGGACGACCGAGGAGGAGGCAATGTCGTCAGGCAGAGGCGGGCTGCCAGTTTTGGAGGCGAGCGACTTCTTCAGCTTCTTCTTCAGTTTCTTCTTCTTCGGGGGAGGGAGATCAGCAGTAACCTCGCCTTCTCGAAGCCTTTTAGGCCTTGTCGGCTGAAGAAATCCAGACAGTGCGGCCAAGCTCTCTTGGTAGGCTTCCTCGACAGATTTCGACATCGCGAGCGAGTTCAGAAATGCGTGCCTCAAAGACCAGCCACACCCCTATTTATAGAGTTCAGCAGGCATCCATCAGAAACGAGTAACTTAGATGCTCGTCCAAGCAGCTCGCCGAATAAGTGTTGGATGTTTCTTTTTGAGCTCCAACGTCGCTCGGAAAGAGCGGGGATTGTGTACAATTCATATTCGTCGACTGTGGACCCCTCCAGAGCTAGGTTAACAAGGGTCAAAGCCAGCAAACCAAGGCAGAAGTCAGAGTCAACGCGCAAGTAGGCAGAAGGTCTAGGCGAGTATGGCGAGCTTCACTCGCATACTCGCCAGGTAGGCGACTAGGCATGTTACTCGCCCAGCGAGGCGAGCTCCTCCCGAGAAGTCGTCTGGGGGTGATCTATAAATAAGGCCCCCTCCCTTTGAATTGACCTATAAATTAAGACCTCAGGGGTACGAGGAGACGGATTTTGAAATCTCGCAAAAGATCTCGACCACCTTTTTCCCAGACAGCAAGCTGAGCCTTTGAATCCTTTATTTAGAGAGATAGATCGCGAGTTTGTGACTATCCATGTTAGTCGTCGCGACTTTGTTGTCAGTCAACCTATCTGGTACCCTGCTCGGCCATTTTTGGTTGTGGAGGGGTTGTTTCCTCTAAGCTTTCGGGTATGTGGTGGGATCTCCCTGCCGCAACATCTGGAGCCCTTTGTCTGCTAATTTTTGTGTCTTAGCCCGTTAGTCGTCGTGCCTGACCGCTGAACCGGTAACCCTAGGCTGGCTTGATCCGAATTTTGGAGTAAGGAATTTTCCCGGCTTCAACACATATTGTATTCATTTTTTTCAAGGGAGCAAATGTCTCTTGGTAGTCAATACAATGAGTTTAGGTGTAGTCTCTTGCTACCAATCATGTCATGAATTTCTCCACAATACCTTCAGAGTTCTGTTTTACTATAAAAAGTCATCAACCATCTTCTTGCCGGTAGGGAGATTGACCGGGTTCCATATATGGCTCTTTTTTAGAGCCTGCATTTCCTCCAGCATCACCTTCATTCATTTTGGGTGACCAAGTGCCTTCTGTCATGTATTGGTAACAAATATAGAGGAAAGGGAAGCGATAAAGGCTTAATGGGAAGAGGTTAAAGAGGCATATGACACAGTTAGATAACAGATGTTGAGTGGATGAGCGTATACCTTTATAGAGAGCAATAGGTAATTTCATGGGTGTTATAGACAAATCTGATGATGACTCTGGTATTATGGGATGCAATTGAGTATTTAATCTTTTGCTTCTCCAAGTGTACACTTACAACTCCTTTTCTTTGGAGATATCTTTGTGAATATCCACACTCTCCCCCCTGAGTGGCAATGTACAGAGCAGAAATAGAATGAGGAAGAGGATCACTCACTTCTAAGTGTGAAGACTCCCCCTGAAGTGAGTACTCATAATAGGATGTACTTTCATGAAAAGTGACTATAATAGAGACAGATTTTCATGTAGGAGGATGATAACATTTGTACTCTTTTTGTATAGGGGAATAACCAATAAACACACAGAAAAGGGCACGAGGATCATGTTTTGTTTGACTAATATTATGAATGTGAACAAAACATAAACATCCAAATACACTGAGTACAAGAGTAGGAGGAGGCATACTTAAGGAATGAAAAGGAGTGTGATTGCCGAGATGATGAGACGACATACGATTGATGAGGTAAGTCGTACTAAGAAGGGAATTACCTCAATAGTATTTTGGAAGAATCATCGTACATAAAAAACATTGTATCACTTCAAGAAGCTGACAATTTTTTCGTTCAACAACACTATTTTGTGTGGGAGAGTGTGCATATGTGGTTTGATGAACCATGTCATGATCACTCAATTAATTTTCAAATTTGGTATCCATATATTAACAATCATTATCACTACGAAGAGTTTTAATGATTGCACAAAATTGAGTAGAAATCTTTTTATAGAATTTTTGGAAAATAGGAAATACTTCATTTTACTATGCATTAAATAAACCCACGTAGTGCGAGAAAAGAAATCAAAGAAAGTAATAAACCAATGATAACAAGAGATCGAAGCAAAAGGGCAAGGGCCTCATACATCACTATGAATAGTATGAAAAGGTACAACAGAAGACTTAGACATGTGATTGAAAGAGACGCGCTTATGTTTAGCAAGTTCATAAACATCACATAAAAAATTTAAACACAGCAGATGAAAAACTGGGAAATAACGATCGAATAGTAGTAATAAAAGGATGGCCCAAGCGACGATGTCAGGTAGCCAACAGAGTAAGCTGGTGAGCATGAAAGGCCTGAGGAACAACATCAAACACATACAATCCAACTAGAGTCAATCACCTTCTTCGTCTGCAGGTTCTGAAAAACACAGTAAGAAGGAAGGAAAGTGACGACAGAGCAGTTCATGGAGTTCGTAATATGATTAGAAGATAAGAGGTTGCGAGTAAAAGAATGAACATGAAGGACAAAGGCCAAGGTAAGCGAAGAGAAATTGAAAGGGCCTTTTCCTGCAATTGAGGAAAGGTTTCCATCTGCAATGCTTACTATGTCTCTGCCAGAACATGATGAATAGGAAACAAAACCCGACGATGACCCAGTCATATGGTTTGTGGCTCCAGAATCAATGATCCAATGAGTGGCAGGCGGTACAACATCAGATTGAGCACCTGGAGTACCTAATAAGCAAAGGACAAGGATGTACCAGAAGTGGGATACGAAGATAACCCCTGCATTATGCAACGGAGGGTCATCATCTCATCAGCAGAAAAGAACCTAGGTAGAGACAGAGGCTCAGAGATTTGGACACTAGAGGTACTATCATCAATGAACTCAATCTGGGGAGCAAAGCACGGAGAGTTAAAATTGGAGTGGCCATGACCACGTCCACCACGGCCCCAACGAGGGACCATTTCCACCTCTCAATGGAGGGAGCTCGTGTATTTTGAAGCAAGCGTCACGAGTATGTCGACTCCTACTATAATAATCACACATCAGATGGTCTTTGTCCATGGAAATTTGCTTAAAGTTCCGAGGATTGGTGCCCCAGAATGAGTAGCAAGAGCAGAACCGCTAGTGAGAACCTCTGAACTCCAAGATTGACGATGATCATATTCCTGCTGGACTATAGGTCTTTTACAACGAAGGGACTGGAGTGCGGCCAAGGATCTGAATAATAATCTGATCAAAGCCCCATTGTAAACCATGTAAAAACTCAAACACCCTATTTCGATCTTCATGACCACGAACAAGGATCACATCAGCAGTGCAGACAAGGTCGGGGGAGGTAAAATGATCATACTCTTGATATAGCTAAATGAAGTCCAAATAATAGGGTGACGGTGGTCGATCACCCTGTCGAAGGAGAGATTTTCCTTCGTAGCTGAAAGATCTGAATAGTGTTTCCTTTCTGGGAATTTATAGATTCAATACGACTCCAAATATCTGCAGTGGTACCCAAGAATAGGTGATTCCATGTAATATCTGTTGGGTCCATTGTTCCCAATGTCTCTGATTTGTGAGAAGTCAAACAGGTCAATGTCACACACATCACCTGTATTTGATGTGTATTTGAGGTCTTGAATGCAGGTTAGTCCATATCACATTTAGTGGACAAGAGGACACAATAATAGGTTGCTGGACATAGCAAAAATCTACTAAGTCCACAGGCGCTGAGTGGAGCAAGATTACTCAACGCCAGAGGTAAGGATTCAATATTGTCTAGCTAGAAATTTGTCTAAGTCCATAAGCGTTGAGTGAGGACAGCTCACTCAACGTCATATAACAAATTGTGTTGAGTCTATCTCAGCTTCACTGATAGATAGCCAAAAATATGGCTAAGTACACAGGTGTTGAGTGTAGTCTACTCACTCAACGTCATACAGCAAAAAGCTGTGAGTCAGGAAAGCCTAGAAAAATAGGCTGAAAATGTGGCTAAGTCCACAGGCCTTGAGTGTAGTCTACTCACTCAAAGACATACAGCAAAAAGCTGTGAGTCAGGCTGAGTCAGTCAAAGCATGGAGAAATAGGCTAAAAATGTGGCTAAGTCCACAGGCGTTGAGCGCGGTCTACTCATTCAACGTCAGACAGCTTTTAGCGTTGAGTGTTGTTGTGTCTGTCAACTCCACAGAAAAGTTGGGCAAATTTTTAACTAAGTCCACAGGCGTTGAGTGTTTCTTACTCACTCAACGCCAGATAACAGGGAAGTTCTGTTAAGTAGTTTGGCGTTGAGTGCATCTTACTCTCTCAACGCCAAGGCTCAGAGAATCTGGCTAAGACAAATAGCGTTGAGTGAGGCGAGTTCACTCAACGCTCTCAACGCCTTGACGCAGAAATATTTGTTAAGGCAAATAGCGTTGAGTGTGGCGAGCTAACTCAACGCTCTCAACGCCTTAACGCAGAAAGATTTTCTAAGGCAAATAGCATTGAGTGAGGCGAGCTCACTCAACGCTTTCAACGCTTTGACGCAGAAAATTTGGCTAAGTCCAAAAGCGTGGATAGCTTGGCTTTCGTCGAACTGAGCCTGGAGTTCGTCGAACTGAATTTACTCTTTTGTCGAACTGAGCTTCGTCGAACTGAGCTTAGATTTTCGTCGAACTGAGTCTGGAGTTCGTCGAACTGAATTTACTCTTTCATCGAACAGAGTTTAGCGTTCGTCGAACGGAGCTCAGCGTTCGTCGAGCTAATCGGTCTCAACGCCTACACAGATAGAATTTTGTCTAAGTGTCGTTGCGTTGAGTGATGCTTACTCACTCAACGCATTTGATTCTAATGATTGAATTTTGTCTTAGTCCACAGATGCTGAGTCATACTAACGTCAGCAAAGTCAAAAAGTCAAACAATATTCAAATGTTGCGGGAATGCTGTCCAGGGCACTGGAGGCCAGCTGTCATCATCCTCTACACTTTCCAAGAAATATTTTCATCTTTAAGTGTTGGGGCCCACACACAGCAAAGTGTCGTTGAATCAAGAGTAAATGGAAAGCATGTGCTGAATGGCTAAATCTCAGCCATCAATCCTGGTGGTGGGCTAGAGCAAACGATCGAATCCTTGTCTAGGTTTTCTAAAAACAAAAGTGCGGCTGAACTTCAATCTTCTTCCTCGCCTTTCTTGTCGAGCCTGAAGAAACTGTTTTGCACAGTTAACCTAGCTGAGGAAAGAGATAGCTGAAGCAATCACCATCTACAACAGCAGGTTTAGAAGCAATTTTGAGAAAGCAGATCAACAAGCTCTGCAAAGAAAAGATAATTGTTTGAAGAAAGATTCAACTGCCGACTTCATTGTCTTCAATAGCAAAAGCTTGGGCTGATATCTGCTCAGTCCAGGAAGAAGTAGACACAGAGTTCTTGCACTGGTGTTTAATCAAATTACCTTTTATTTCTTCTGTATAGCTTCTTTGTGAGTCTGAAGTTGTAAGTATGTGTTATAAAGGCTAAGGTCTTTGTGATCTGTGTTTGGCTTAGTGTCGGGTGAAAGGTCTTTCTGACCTGTGATTTGGCTTAGTCCCTAAGTGGTAGGTCTGTGTGACCTATGAGGTCCTGCGGGATCTGTGCTGTAAGCTCTTAAGGAGCTGAGTTTTGGGGGAAGAGTCTAGTATAACACACTGTTAGAAAGGCGCAGATGGGCAGTGGATGTACCCAAGATTGGGGAAACACTATAAAATTGTTGTGTCGTCTGTGATTGTTCTTAATAGTTAAAACTAACTTGATCACTAAGCACAGAAATCAGCTAACAAATAAGAAAAATAAAATAGAGACAAAAACCTATTCACCCCCCCCCCCCCCGCTCTAGGTGTTTAGCTAACCATGAAAACAGGACTTTCAAGTGGTATCAGAGGGAGGGTAATCTTTAAAGACATAACAGTCTGAGTAGATCTCCAAGGTTAGCTAAAAGTCTGTCTCTATGGGTTCAGCAATGAGCAATAAGGAGCTAAGTGTTGTGAGGCTTCCAATCTGTAGGAAGGAGGACTTCGACATCTGGAAAGCAAGGGTGAGGCAGTTCATGGAAGCTGCTGATCCTAGGATGTATACTACAGTCGAAGAGGGACCATTCATCCCAATTAAGGTCTCTGCACTGGATGCAAATGTCCAGACACCCATGACATATGATGAGATGACTAAGGATGAGTTGGCACTGGCCTCAATAAACAAGAGAGCAAAGAATATAATTATAAGTGGTGTTGATGACTCTACACTTCAGAACCTGAGCCATTGCATAACAATAAAAAAAATGTGGGACACACTGGTGATCTACATGGAGGGGACAGATGGAGTTCGAGATGATAGGAAGTCCATGCTCAACCAAGCGTATGAGGCTTTCAGGCAATCCAAAGGGGACAACATAACCACGAGTTATGAAAAGTTATTTAGGATTGTGAATGAACTGAAGACTTATGGAAGGATATTCAGTCACTATGAACTGAATGACAAGTTTCCTTAGATCTCTCACTAGAGAGTGGGACATAAAGATCTGTGTCATCAGAGAAGTGGCAAAGCTGGATGACACTGCTCCTCACACCCTCTTTAGGAAGCTGCTGTCATATGAGATGCAGCTGCCTGCTAGGAAAGAAGAGGAGAACCACAACAAGTCTCTGGCAAGAGACAAGGCTGTAGCATTCAAAGCTGAAGGCTCCAACAAAAGCAGAAGAAAGTCTCCCTCTCCACCAAGGAGAGATGCTGAATCTGATTCTGGAAGATCAGAGAAAAGCACATCAGACTGTCAATGGTCTGATGATGATTTTGCTGTCATCACCAGGCAATTCCAGAAGTTCATGAAGAAGAAGCACTGGATAGGCCGGTCTTCCACCTCCTCTCATCCCAAGGATGACTACTACAAGGGCAGGAGGAAATCCTCTAAGGAGGACAGGTATGGTTCCAAAACTAGTAAACAGGTTTCGTCTAACATGACTTGTTATCATTGCAGAAAGCATGAGCATGTAATAGCCGACTGCCCAGTCAAAAGAAGGGAACATGGTGAGAAAAAGGACCACCAGCAAAAAGGCAAGAAGGAGAAATCCCTCATTGCAAAAAGCAAAGAAGCTGGAATGATACCTCCTCATCAGAGTCAAAAGAAGAAGAAGAAGCCTACATAGGGTTGTACTCTACTGAAGATGGAGCTGTAGAAGCAGACTGCATTAAAAGGTTAGCTGCAATAGAAGAAGCTGAGAAGGTTCTTCCTGTTGATAGGGTTAAAGTCAGGGCCCCTCTGTCACAGTCTGATGGTGATTCGGAGGTGGATTATGAAGAAGACGGTTGCTGCCTTGGGCTAATGGCTAGGTCTGGTGAAAAATCAAGTCAGGATCAGCCCGGTGCAAGCAAGGTAATCTCTGTTACTAGCTCAAATTATGAATCAATTCTAGATTCTTGTGCCTCTGCACCAAATGATGATGATGACTCAAAATCTGAAAGAGACATCAATCAATTGATTGACAACTATGGTACACTCCTGCAGGCTCTAAAGAAAAGCAAGCTCCTGGCCAAACAGCAGACTCAAGAAATTGCTTCTCTACAGCTTGTTATTTTAGAATCAGCAAAACTGCTGGATCTGAAGATGCAAGAAGTCAGCAAACTGAAAAATGTAATAATCATTCAGATGAGCACCATAATCTTCAAGAATAACTGTATCAGGAAACTTGAAGGAAAGCTCCAAAAAGAGAGGGAATTAGTAGTTAGCTACTCCAAGCCTAGCACAGTGATGCCCTTGATAGACTCTTTTTCCTCTCAAAAGAGAAAGAAAGGGTTGAGGCTCTATTTGGTTCGGCGTTTTGCCGCTGCGTTTGGGACAAACGCCGCCGGAAGGCGGGTAAACAAATGAACCTCCGGCGGCGTTTGTTCCGTTTCCACCCGTTCGCCTTGAGAAACGCCCCAAAAAAGCTCCGTTTGGAGAAGTTACCTCTCCCCTCCGATTCGAACACTCTGTTTCCGCCCGCCGGATCGACTCGCCACCGCCGAACCAAATGAAGCCTGAGTTTCAAGGGAAAGACAAGAGATGTCAATCCCAAGGGAAAGGGCAAAGCTCAAGTGCATCCACTAGCCTCTAAGCCTTCTGTTAAATTTAATAAAGTGCAACTACCTTCTAACGGCATGACCATTAGAGTATTTATGGTCACTGGAATAATACTAGACCCTCTTGTGTGAACAAAGATGTTCCACAATATGGTGGTAGATACAGCAAGGTTGCAAGTGCCTTTAAGGCATCCTATGAGGAAATACAAATGGTCCATCATGGACCATTTGTGTTTGGTGCAACAGCCCCTTCAGTCAAGGGTAAAGTTGTTGACTGTTCTCCAAATCTTCCAGCCCACTCTAAGACAAAGGGCAAGACTGTCACTAGACCAGACCTGGGCATCTCTGAGACCATCAAGAGTATGCTTTCTAAAAAGGAAGCAGCTGCTAGAAGGGCTCAAGATATCTCAAGCACTTCTACTGCCAGACCAACCACTAGTCAAACTGGGGCTGAGAAACTAAAAAACAGGACTGCTGCTACCAATTCTAGACCAAGAGCTGTTGTTAACACAACCACTAGACCTGCTCTGAAAAGAAGGTATAACATCCATGAGTGTTGTTGTTGTGGCAAGATAGGCCAATTTGTTGTTGATTGCTGGCACAATCATAGTGTGCAGAGAGCCAATGTTAGCTTGTCTCTCAGAAAAGTTGCAGGCAAGCATAGTTATTTTCAGTCTAACCTGCACCAAGGACCCAATAAAAATTGGGGTTCTAAGGTTATCTGATTTGTGTCGTGCAGGTTAGTCCAAGTGTCCATACCCGTATATGGTACTTGGACAGTGGATGTTTCAGGCACATGACTGGAACAAGGAGCATGCTGAAGGATTATGCTCCAGTAAGGAATGAACCGAATGTTATCTTTGGTGGGTCAGAAAAAAGGGTGACTAGAGGTTATGGTAAGATCTCTAATGACATAGTCACTATCACTAGAGTAGCCTATGTGGAAGGGTTGCAACACAACCTGATAAGCATTAGTCAACTCTATGATCTTGGCTATGATATAGTATTTTACAAGGATGAGTGTCAAATTAGGAGGTTAAGTGACCAAGAGGTCATCTTAACAGGCACTAGGAGTGGAAATGTTTACTGTTTAGATTTCCTATGCTTAAGCAAAGTCTCACCTGTATGCCTAGTTGCAGATGAGAAAGCATCTTCCTGTGTCCAGTGGCACAAGAGGATAGCTCATCTGAATTATAGACCATAGGCAAGTTGTTCAGCAATGAGCTTGTTAGGAATGGCCCTAAGTGTATATGCACTAAGGAGGGTATCTGCTCTGCATGCCAAAAGGGAAAACAGACTAAGACCTCCTTCAAGAGCATTGACATCAAAGACTCAGTGAGGTGCTTATATCTCATGCATATGGATCTGTTTGTTCCTATGTCAATTCAAAGTCTAGGTAGAGAAGTCTACACCCTTGTGGTTATTGATGACTTTTTCAGATTTGGTTGAGTGTTCTTTCTAAGGAAGAAATCTGAAACCTCTGATGTCTTACAGACATTTGTCAAACAAATTCAGAATGAATTCAACAGCACTGTGCTCAAAATCAGAAGTGAGCATGAGACTGAGTTTCAGTCTGAGTGCATGACAAGGTTCTGTGAAGAGCAAGAGCTTCATCAAGAATTCTCCTCTCCTAAAACACCCCAGCAAAATGGAATTGTTGAGAGGAAAAATAGGACTCTCATAGAGGCTGCTAAAACCTTGTTAAGTGACATATCCCTCCCAGAATACTTCTGGGCTGAGGCAGTTAACACTGCATGTTATGTCCTTAATAGGGCTTCTATCACCAAGAGCCACAAGAACACTCTCTATGAGATCTTAAATGGCAAAAAATCAAATCTGATCTATTTCAGGATCTTTTGTTGCAAGTGTTATGTACTCAATAATGGAAAAGTCCATTTAACTTAGTTTGTTGTCAAGTCCCATGAAGGGAATCTTTGTTGGGTACAACACTCATAGTAAGGCATGTAGAATCTACAATTTAACTAGTCAAGTTGTAGAAGAGTCGATGTATATTGTTTTTGATGAATCCAATATGGTTAACTGTGAGCTGCCTAACTCTTCCTCTTATAATATTGCAGGTACAGAGCAGATGATGGACAAGCTGACCATCAAGGAAGCTACCCCCACAGTTCATGATGATGATGATGGACTGTCCATTCTAAGAGAAGGGCAAGACATACCTGAAGAAATTGAAGACCAGCTAGCTGAAAATCCTGAAGATCAGCAAGCTGCAGTTAGATTGCCTGCAGATACCAGGCATTTAAGGGACTATCCAGCACACCAAATCATTGGTAATGCAAATCATGAAATCCAGACCAGAAGCATGAGCATGAATACAGCTCTCTACTCAAGCTTTCTATCTCAAGAAGAGCCCAAGAAGTTTGAAAAAACAATCAAGGACCAGTTCTGGATTAGAGCAATGAAAGAAGAACTAGACCAATTTAAGAGATGTAAGGTCTGGAAGTTGGTTCCCAGAACACAAGGACAAAATGTCATAGGGACCAAGTGAATCTACAAAGCAAGTTGGATCAAGACAGCATTATTGTTGAGAATAAGGCTAGACTGGTGGCTAAAGGCTACAAACAACAAAAGACATAGACTTTGACCAGACCTTTGCCCAGTAGCCTGATTGGAAGCAATAAGGATATTTCTCGCATTTGCTGCCTACCAGGAATTCAAAGTCTACCAGATGGATGTTAAGTCAGCATTTCTGAATGGAGACCTAAAAGAGGAAGTATATGTGGATCAACCACCAGTTTTTTAGATCCTAACTCTCCAAATTTTGTATATAAGCTTAGGAAAGTTATATATGTGCTAAAGCAAGCCTCTAGGGCTTAGTATGAAATCTTGTCCAGCTTTCTCATTGAGAACAAATTCTCAAGGGGAAAGATAGAGAAGACATTATTCCTAAGGAAATCAAAGGGCAAGCTTATCCTAGTCCAGATATATGTCGAAGACATTATCTTTGGATCTGCTGATGACAAACTTTGTAGGAAGTTTGCTAAACTTATGCAAGGGAAGTTTGAAATATGCAGTATAGGTGAGCTAAAGTTCTTCTTGGGACTCCAAGTAAGACAGACTGATAATGGCTTGTCCATATCCCAGTCCAACTTCACTAGGGAGCTAATCAAAAAAAAAGCTATGGAGAATGCCTCCACCATGAGAAATCTCATGGGATCAAGTATTCCTATAGGCAACGATGAGGCAGGGAAACATGTTGATGAGTCTTTATATAGAGGGATGATTGGCTCTCTTCTATACCTGACTGCTAGTAGGTCTGACATAATGTATGTTATATGTGTCTGCGCTAGGTATCAGGTCTGCCCTAAAGAATCTCATTACTCTGCTGCAAAGAGAATCTTGAGGTGTCTTAAGGGCAAACCAGATCTTGGTCTATGGTACCCTAGAAATAGGGATTTTGATCTAACAGGATTTTCATATATAGATTTTGCAGCCTGCAAAGAAGACAGGAAAAGCACTACTGAAACCTTTCAGTTCTTAAAAAGAATGCTAGTTTCTTAGAGCAGCAAGAAGCAAATTAGTGTGCTTATATCCACTGCTGAGTCAGACTACATATCAGCAGGCAGCTGTTGTGCTCAGCTGCTGTAGATCCAACATCAGCTCCAGGATTACAACCTTCAGGTAAGTAGAACTCATCTATATTGTGATACTACAAGTGATATTTCTATTGCTAGGAATCTTATTTCAAATAGCAGGACTAATCACATAGAAATTAGATATCATTTTATTAGTGAGCATGTGGAAAAGGAAGACATCAGTCTTGAGTTTGTCCCCACGGACAAGTAACTGCTGATATCTTCACTGCGTCATTAGATGAAGCAAATTTCAACACCCTCAAATTTGAGTTGGGTATGTTGAACTTAGCCTAGCTTCAGGCACTCCATTTTGCATTTTTTTGGTGGTGCAGGTATTCTGAGAATGGCTGACGTCGGCATGGATTCTGAGAATTTGGCTGAGTCAACGCTTGAGTGGATTTTGAGAATTTGGCTAAGTCCAGAATGGTTGATGTCAGCATGAGTCAACAAAAGTCAACAAAGTCAACGCAGTTCAAATTCATTGCGGGAAGATAGAGTTTGTCATTAAAGGCGCCAGCGGCCAGCTGTTGTCATATTCTGCATATGGTTGGTGGTAAATCGGCAATTAAGGCGGGGCCTACAGCGCAAAAGAGTCGTTGATCTACGATCAATAAAATGGAAAGATTGAATGGGTCGACAACAAGCAATTAGGGTTTTCTGTTTTCGCATTCTTGCGGCTGAACATCGTCCTCTTCCTCGCCTTCTTGCCAAGCCTGAAGAAGAAGTTCAGATCAATCAACCTGAAAGCACAAAGAGATAGTTGTTGTGATCATCATCAGCGATAGCAAGTTCAGAATCGATTTCTGATTGTGAATAGAAGCAGAGCCTTCAGAGTCTGCCAGTCTAGATAGTTGTTTGAAGAAGATACAAACTTTCAGATTCATTATCTTCAACAGCAGATCAGAATCTTAATTTTGAGTTACTTCCAGCACAAGCTGCCCAGTACTGAAGACCTTGTCAATTTGTTGTTGTGAAGAAGATAGGGCTGAAATCTGCTTAGCCCAAGAAGACAGACATAAAAGTCTCTCTGGTGTCAAACTGCAAATCATCTTTTCTATTTTTTGTAGGATCCAGTTGAGATTTGAGTATAGGCCTGATCTATAAAGGTTGAGAAGTAAGATTCTTGTGTGAATCCGAGCTGTAGGTCTGCGTTATAAAGGCTGAGGTAGGATCATCTGTTGATCTGAGTGTAGGATGCATACTGGATCTGAGTGTAGGGCTTAGGCTTGAGTTGTATGATCCTTTGGATTTGAGGTACGGCTTAGTGCCCGAGTGGTAGGTCTTAAAGAAGACTGAGAGGTTCTGCGGGATCTGTGTTGTAAGCACTTAGGAGCCGAGTGTTGGTGTTGTGCCTCATCTAACACACTATTAGAGAGGTGTGAGGGATAGTGGACATACCTAAGATCAGGGAACCACTATAAATCAACTGTGTCATCTGTGATTGATCTTGAAAGCCAAACTAACATAATCACTAAGCACAGCAAAATCAGTTAAGGTTTAAATAACTCAAAAAGAGACCTAAAACTTATTCACTCCCCCCCCCCCTCCCGCTAGGTGTTTAGCTGACCTTGAAAACAAGACTTTCAAGTGGTATCAGAGGGAGGTTATTCTTTAAAGACTCAACAGTCTGAGTAGATCTCCAAGGTCAGCAATAAAACATGTCCTTATGGGTTCAGGAGTGAACTATAAGGAGCTGGGTGTCATGAAACTTCCAATCTGTAGGAAAGAAGGATTGACATCTAGAAGGAGAGGGTTAGGTTGTTTATGCAAGCAGCTGACCCTAGGATTTTTATTATAGTCAAAGAGGGACCATTCATCCCTATGAAGGTCTCAGCTCTGGATGCTAATGTCAAGACACCTAAGACCTATGCAGAGATGACAAAAGATGAAGTTATTCTGGTCACAATGGACAAGAGGGCACAAAATATAAATGTGAGTATCATGGATGACTCCACTTTCCAGAATCTTGTGCACTGCAAGATCTCCAAGGAAATGTGGGACACTCTTGTTATCTACATGGAGGGCACAGAGAAAGTGAGAGACGACAAAAAGTTCATGCTCAATCAAGAGTATGAGGCCTTCAGGCAGAGCAAGATTGATAGCATAGCTGAGTGCTGTGAAAGATTTTTCAGAATTGTCAATGAGCTGAGGACATATGTCAGAATCTTCAACACCTATGAACTGAATGGTAAGTTTCTCAGATCTCTAACCAGAGATTGGGATACTAAGATATGTGTCATCAAAGAGGTGGCTAAGCTATCTAACACTCCACCATCAACCTTGTTCGAGAAGTTGTTCTCTTATGAGATACAGCTGACTGCTAGGAAAGAGGAGAAAGTCAGCAAGTCATAAGCTAAAGAGAAGAATGTGGCATTCAAGGCTAAAGCCTCAAGAAGGAGCAGAAGACCCCTTCTCCACCAAGGAGGGATGCTGGATCTGACTCCAAAAAATCAAAGACCAGCACATTAGCCTGTCATATGTCTTATAAAGACTTTGCTGCCTTCTCTAGGCAATTCCAGAAATTTATGAAGAAGAAACACTGGAGAAATAGGCCCTCCTTCTCCTCTCATCCCAAAGAAGACCACTACAAGGGCAGGAAGAAATCCTCTAAGCAGGACAGGTATGGTTCTAAACCCAGCAAACATGTTTCATCTAAAGTGGTTTGCTATTGTTACAGCAAGTCAGTGCATGTAATAGCCGACTGCCCTGCCAAAAGAAATGAATCTGGAGAGAAAAAGGACAACAAGCAAAAAGGCAAGAAGGAGAAATCCTTCATTGCTAAGAAGAGGAAGAGATGTACTGACTCCTCCTCATCAGAATCAGAAGAGGAAGATAAAGATGAAGCCTACATTGGGTTGTACTATGCTGAAGTAGAAGCTGAAGAAGCAGACTTCATTGAGATGCTGGCTGATATTGCTGAAGAAGCTGATGAAGATCATCTTGCTGCCAGGATTGAAGTCAGGGCCCCTCTATTACAGTCAGATGGTGATATAGAGGTGGATGAAGAAGACATTTGTTGTCATGGGATGATGGCTATGACTGATTAAGAACCCAACCAGGATCAGCCTGGTCCAAGCAAGGTACTTTCTATATCCAAGTCTTCTTCTAAGTCGGGCTATGAGACCAGCCCAGATTCTGAAGCTCATTCATCAAGTGATGTAAGAGATTTTGAGTCTGAGGAAGATGTCAATTCTGTAATTGACAAATATGGTATCCTTCTGAGCGCTTTCAAGGAAAACAAGCTGCTGGCTAACAAGCAAGCTAAGGAAATTGCCTCCCTCCAGCTTGCTGCTTCCCAGCATGCTGATTCAGCTTCACTGCTTAATCAGAAAATGAAAGAAATCAGTGAGCTGAAAACTATTTCCTTCATCAGATAGGTACCATAGATTACCAGGAAAATAGAATAAGAGACCTGAAAGTACTGCTGGAGAGAAGAGAAAAGTGGCTAGCTATTCAAAACTCAGTTCAGTGCTTCCCTTGATAGACACCTTCCCATCCAAAAAGGGCAAGAAGGGGTTGGGTTTCAAAGGAAGCACGAGTGTTGTCAATCCCAAAAGGAAGGGCAAAGCTTCAGTGCAGTCACTAGTCTTCAAGTCTCTTATTCTTTTAGGAGAGTTCTGCTATCTTCTAACATGTATGATCAAGAGAGTATTAATGATCACTGTAAGAATGGTAGAACCACTGGTGTGAACAAAGATGTTCACTGCCAGGGTGGAAAATATAGCAAGGGTGCAAGTGCCTTCAAGGCAGCCCATGAGGAAATCCAAATGGCCCATCCTGGACCATTTGTGTTTGGTGCATCAGCCCCTTCACTCAAGGGTAAAGCTACAGACTGTTTTCAGAATATTCCAACCCACTCTAAGACCAAGCGCAAGTCTGTCAGTAGATCAGACTTGGGCATCTCTGAGGCCATCGAGAGTGTGCTCTCTGAAAAGAAAGCAGTTGTTGGTAGGGCTCAAGATATCTCAAGAACTTCTACTGCCAGACCCACCACTAGTCAGACTGGGGCTGGAAAATAAAAGAACAGGACTGTTGCTGCACCTTCTAGACAAAAAGTTGTTGTCAACACAACCACTAGATCAGCTCTTAAAAGAAGGGACAATATTTATGAGTGTTGGTGATGTGCAAAAGTGGGCCACTATGCTATAGATTGCTAGCACAATCAGAGTGTGCAGAGAGCTAATGTTAGCTTTCCTGTCAGAAGAGTTGTAGGTAGGCATTATCAGACTAACATGCACCTAGGACCCAATAAGTATTGGGGTACTAAGGTTAACTGACTTATGTCTTGCAGGTCAGTCCAAGTGCTAATACCCCTATATGGTACTTGGACAGTGAATGTTCCAGGCACATGACTGGAACAAGAAGCATGCTGAATGAATATACTCCAGTAAAGAATGAACCAAAGGTTATCTTTAGTGGCTCAGAGAAATGAGTGATTAGAGGTTATGGTAAGATTTCTAATAGCATAGTCACCATCACAAAAGTAACATATGTGGAAGGGTTGTAACATAACCTGATAAGCATTAGTCAACCCTGTGATCTTTGCTATGACATAGTATTTCACAAGAATGAGTGTCGGATTAGCAGGTTAAGTGACCAAGAGATCATCTTAACAGACACTAGAAGTGAAAATGTGTATTATTTAGATTTCCTATGTTTAAGTAAGGATTCCTCTATATGCTTAGTTGCAGATGAGAAAGCTTCTTCCTGTGTCCAGTGGCACAAAAGACTAGCTCATATGAATTATAGAACCATAGGCAAACTCTTTATTGAAGAGGTAGTTAGGAATGGTCCTAAGTTAAAGTGCACTAAGAAGAGTATCTGCTCTGCATGTCAAAAGGTCAAACAGACCAAGACCTCCTTCAAGAGCATTGTCACCAAAGACTCAGTGTGGTGTTTATACCTCAGTATGTGGATCTGTTTGGCCCTATGTCAGTTCAAAGTTTAGGTAGGAAAGTTTATACCCTTGTAGTTATTGATGACTTTTCCAAATTTGCCTTGGTTCTTTTACGGAAGAAATCTAAAACCTCTGATGTCTTCCAGATATTTGTCAAGCAAATTCAGAATGAATTTAACAGTACTGTGGTTAAAATCAGAAGTGATCATGTGACTGAATTTCAGTCTCAGTGCATGACAAGATTCTGTGAAGGGCAATGGATTCATCAAGAAGTCTCCTCACCTAAAACACCCCAGCAAAATGGGATTGCTGAGAGGAAAAATAGAACTCTCATAGAGTCTGGTAGAACCTTGTTAAGCGACTTATCACTCCCAGAATACTTTGTGCTGATTCAGTTAACACAACATGTTATGCCCTTAATAGAGCTTTTATCACCAAGATGCACAAGAAGAATTACTATGAGATCTTGAAATGCAGAAAACCAAACCTGAGTTATTTTGGATCTTTGGTAGCAAGTGTTATGTACTTAACGATGGAAAATTTCATCTAACTAAGTTTGTTGTCAAGTCACATGAATGGATCTTTGTTGGGTCACTTATACTGCTCATCTCAAACTCCCTTACATAAGTTTATCAAATTTCCTGCAAAGGTTGTTATTAGTAGACCCTAAAATTATGTTATCTACATAAATTTGGACTAGAATGATCTTACCTTTATATTCCCTTAAGAATAGGGTCTTGTCTATTTCTCCCTTGAGAATTTGTTCTCAATGAGGAAATTAGACAAGGTCTCATACCAAGCTCTATGGGCTTGCTTCAACCCATATAGAGCTTTCCTAAGCTTATAAACAAAATTGGAAGAGTGATGGTCAACAAAACATGTTGGCTGATCCACATATACTTACTCTTTTAAATCCACATTCAGGAAGATTGACTTCACATACATCTGGTAGACTTTGAATCTTTGATAGACAGCATATGCAAGGATGAGTCTTATTGCTTCCAATCTGGCTATTGGGGCAAATGTCTAGTCAAAATCTATCTCTTCTTCTTGTCTGTATCCTTTAGCCACCAGTCTAACTTTGTTATTGACAATAATGACATTCTCATCCAACTTGTTCTTGTAGATCCACTTGGTCCCTATGACATTTTGTCCTTTTGCTCTGGGAACCAACTTCCAGACCTTACACCTCTTAAATTGGTTCAGTTCTTCTTACATTGCTCCAATCCAGAACTGGTCTTTGATTGCTTTTTCAAACTTCTTGGGCTCTTCTTGAGACAGAAAACTTGAGTAGAGAGCTGTGTTGATACTCTTGCTTTTGGTCTAGACTCCATGACTTGCATCATCAATGATTTGGCGGGTTGGATGGTCCCTCAGATGTCTGACAGCTGTAGGCAATCTATCTTCAGCATTCTGATCTTCATTTTCTTCATCTGGCTGGTCTTCAACCACTTCAAGTATGCCTGCCCTTCTCTAGGAATGATCAGTCCATCAGCTTTATCTTGGACTGTGGGAGCAGCTTCCTTTATAGTTAGCTTGTCCATCATTAGCTCTGTACCTGCAATATTAGAAGAGCAGCTAGGCTGCTCAATATTAATCATGTTGGATTCATCAAATACAACATGCATTGACTTTTCTACAACTTGACTAGTTAAGTTGTAGAATCTATATGTCTTACTCTGAATGTTGTAGCTCAAGTTCTTTTTGGTACTCCAAGTAAGACAGACTGATGATGGTTTGCACATATCTCAGTCCAAGTTTACCAAAGAGTTAATTAAGAAATATGACATGGATAATGGACCACCATGAGAACTCTCATGTGGTCAAGTATGCATATAGGAAAAAATGAGGCAGGGAAACCTGTTGATGAATCTTTATATAGAGGGATAATTGGTTACCTTCTATACCTGACTGCTCGTAGGTCTGACATCATGTATGCTACATGTGTTTGTGCTAGGTATCAGGTCTGCACTAAAGAATCTTATTACTCTGCTGCAAAGAGAATTTTGAGGTATCTTAAGGGCACACTAGATCTTGGCCTATGGTACCCAAGGAATGGGGATTTTGATCCAAAAGACTTTTCAGATTCAGATTTTGCAGGCTGCAAATAAGACAGGAAAAGTACTTCAGGTACTTGTCAGCTCTTAGGTGGAAGACTGGTGTCATGGAGCAGCAAGAAGCAAACGAGTGTGGCAATCTCAACTGCAGAGTCAAAGTACATTTCAGCAGGGAGCTGCTATGCTCAGTTGTTGTGGATTTTGCATCAGCTTTAGGATTATAACATTGAGACAAGTAGAACCCCTCTTTATTGTGATTTTACTACTGTTATTTCTATTGCTAGAAATAGGGGTGAGGATCAAAAACCGCAAACCAACAAAACCTACCGAACCGACCGAACCACGCCGATTTTAAAACCGAGCCGCCCGGTCCGGTGTCAGTTCGGTTTGCAGCTTTTGAAAACCGAAAGCTTATCGGTTCGAGTCGGTTTTCAAGTTGTGAAAACCGACCAAACTGAACCGAAACGACTAATATTATAATAATTTTAAATTATATATAGGCTTTACAAATACTTTTGTTAGTATGGCTGAATCATTACATAAATATTCAATAAATTATTCTGATCACGAGGTGTGAAAGAGAGAAACAATCATAAGAAAAATAAAATGATATCAAGCAGACATACTACTCTAGCTGTCAACTAATACTTACGTTTACAATTTGGTTGATATTAGCCCACCACCCAACTTAGAAACAAAGGTTGGAATTGATACTTGTGTGAATATCAGTATCATTAAATTCATATATAGAAGTATCCTGACAAATTGTGGCTTTATGAATCTTTTTTTCCATTAAGTTCTTTGAAGCGTATGTAAGTCTCAACTACTCTAGTTATTATCATTAGTTTAACTAATTCACTTTTCTATTTCTTTCATATTAGTTGTAACCATCTTCCTTATTGATGTCCTTTCAAGTGCTCACTGAAGTCTGGTTATTACTACTTATAGAGTTGCACTTTTTCCATCATATCATTAACGCATATTAATTGAGGATGACAATAAACCCAATCTTAAGATTGCCATTGTTGATGACATGCTAGAAGGAGAAAGTTCAACAACAGAGGAAAATCAAAGCAATATCTCTGCATGAGTATGGAGACAACTACGTCTTGTGAATCAGTTTTGAAACTTTAAATGAGAACAAATGTAATTTTCAAATTTTTAACAAAAATTTATAGACTTTAAATTTTCAACGAATGAAAATAGCAAGTACTGAAAAATCAAGGTGGTTGGAGTTAAGATCGTAAAAAAACCGACACCGAACCATCAAAAACCGATAAAAACCGAGCCAACTTTGAACCGAACCGACCGGGTGGGTTCGGGTCGGTTTGGACAAACCGAAAACCGAGGCATGTCGGTTCGGTTTCGGTTTGGCTCCAAACCGACCCAAACCGAACCGCTCGCACCCCGAGCTAGGAATCATGTCTCACACAACAAGATTAAGCACATAGAAATTAGGTATCACTTCATTAGGGAACATGTGGAAAAAAACATGAGCCTCGAGTTTGTCTCCACTGACAAGCAAGTGGTTGACATCTTCACTAAACCACTAGATGAAGTAATGTTCAATACCATCAAATTTGAAATAGGTATGTTGAACTTAGTTTAGCTCCAGTTACTCCTTATAGTTTTTTTTATTGCAGGTTTGTTCTTTTTCTTGCAGGCTGCAAAGATCTTTAGTGGTATAAAGATTATAAAGACCAAAAGTGCCTATCAGGAAGATGTGACAGAAGATGCTTCTATTGAAGGGGAGCAATTAAAACAGCTGCAGAAGCAGGTTCAGCCATGTGAAGAGAGGAAGCTAGCTGCTGCATTAGTTGATCTCCTGCACACAGCTAGGCGGAGATGAAGAGAAAAGGAAGCCAGACTTCCCTGACTATTCTATAGAAGTCAAAAAAGGGAAGAGAAAGAGGTTGATCAAGTTTTGGATCAAGTGGTATCAAGGCCAAAAGGATTGATCAAGGCCAAAAGTCCAAAATGATCGATCAAGGCCAAAAGGATAGATCAAGCTCAATCGCGGCAGTAAGACAGGGGGAGCAGGGAGACTTCTAAACAGGGGGAGTAAGTAACCTTCCGGTAACTATCTTGTTGTCGTGTTTTATTGCTGCAAATATGGTGTGTATGTCATTGACTAAGAAATTGAAGTGAGATTTTGACTTATTCAAATAGTGGGAGATTGTTGGGTTCATTACTCCCAATGTCCCTGATTTGTAAGAGTCAAACAAGTCAATGATATACACCTAGTTGTATTTTATGTATGGTTAGGTTTCATGTGTATGGTGAAAACTTGAAAAAATGACTAAGTACAAAAGTTTCAACACACTTCACAAATATGTCTATACTTTATAAGAGAAGTGATGAGTATAGACTTGAAGCAAGTACAAAAGTGTCGACACACCTCACAACTATGTCGACACCTTTGTAGGAGAAGTGTCGAGATCAGAAAGATACAAGACAGCAGTGTCAAGACATAATGTCACAACCCACACATTCACCGCATTTAAAGATATATCAGAGTAAGGGAAAATGCGCGTCATGATACCACGTTGGTAGGGGATAACTACGGACGCTCAGTAAAAACTCTTAATTAACACACAAAGAAAGATCTTTAAGTTATTTAGAGAAAATCCAGTTTAGGTTATGAAGTTAGACGTATCACTCGGCTTAGTGTCTCATCTACTACACGGGAAAAATAGTTATACACTGCGAAAAAAACTTCTTTTACAAGACTAGACATCCTACATGAGTATAAAGGTCCACAGAGGACAACTCATGTTATGCAAAGTTTTAGGTTTATAATAGTAGTAAAAATAACTTTTACAGTTGCTAAATGTAATGATTTATAATTTTAAAACATGCAGTGCATGAAGTAATAATAGTAGTTTTTATACTTGAAAATACTTATCATGCAATGCAAGCATAAAACATCTCAGAGAGCAAATAATCCAAACAATAAGAAAGAAAACAAGTAGCAGCTAGCAAATTATCCAAAATCAACCATCTTGTGGGCGTCAACAATCTGACACGAACCCACATAAAACAAAAGTATGTCTGAACTAGGTAAAGTAAACTAAAACAACAAACTAGCTCACAACGACGAAGTAAAAACCAAAGCCAACAATGTTGCTCAAGAACTCCAAAACCAACTTCATTACCAGCTACAGCTCTGAACCTGAGGCATTCCGAAGACAGAACATCTCAGCAAAAAGTAAGCCAAAAGTAATCATAGGTCGAAGGGGTACCAACCCGAGACCAAAAATAATGAAGTAAAGTACAAAAGTAAGGTACAAAACTCTGAACGGAACACTTATGTGAATCATCACGTACAACAAAAGACCTCAAATGCACAGAACTATAAGGAGAAAAATCACGATAAAATCATCAGGAAGAATGCATAACTCTATTACCACATGTGGTCAACTCTAACAAAAACAACACGGGCGAGGTGGTCAACTCATCCGGACACACACCCACACATAAATTATCCGTCTAATTGCGGGGGAGACTGAATACTCTACCATACACCGCAAATGTTCAAACACCCGGTAGAGTTCCACAAGGTATTAATAGAGGGATCACTCATTGTGGCGTTGGTTTCATCCACTAATAACATCCGCAAACAAAGAAAACACATGACCGTCACATTCAATAATGACTCATGTTTAGAGCTCAGAGGCCGACCACAACCCTTCTTGGGTCTGGCGGCTTGTCTCGCCCCACGGCATCGCTCCGAAGGAAAGCATGATATAAATCTTAAGACTTGGCACATCGGAGTCAACTAAACACATCTAGATTTAAGAAACGGTTGATCAACATTTAGAAAAGATTTACAATCCTAGATAAACTCTAACACGTCCTACATAATAGTGAAGGGACGGTTAAAAGAGTAGGATTCAACCACATCATCAAAACATAAGCCACTTTACAATATTAGATTAGCAAAATCAAGAACATGTAAATACAGATAGATTTAAACAAAGTATTAAGACAGCACTTTAATCAGCAAGTTATTATTGATAGCGACAACAAGAAGTTAGAAATTTCAGCAGATCGGGAGAAAGAAGGAAGAGGGGAGTAAAACAATCATTTGTCTTGGTTTTGCCGGAGAAGACCTCCAAATCGCACCACGGCGGATCGTAGATCGGGACTAAGGACGACGAGGGAAGTCGAGATCTGAACAAAAATGCTCGAACTAGAGGTAAGAGCCAAAAACCCTAACGAGAAAAACTCAGGAAATGGAGAAGATTTTACAACGATGACGTAGCTCTAGTTGAAGGCTTTCAGGATCTACGATCGGTTTCAGATTTCGAGCACCGAAGCACCGTCGGCGGTCACCGAAAAAACCCACGGAAAAGATGTTTTCTCTCTTTCTAGTGCCGCTCTCGCTAGAGAAGTGAACATTCCAAGGAGGAAAAAGAAGTGTATATATATATAAGGTATTATTAAAAAAAAATTTACTTATAACAGTTACATTTCTAAGAAAAAAAATCGGGGGAGGGGGAGGTTAGCTTGACCGGAATTCTCGAGAAGAAGTCATGGATTACTCGAGAAGAACAGAAGGAAGCTTTACTCGGGTAGAAGGCAGGACTACTCGAGTACTGAAATGAACTTCTCGAGAAAGAAGGGTCGTTCTCAAGTACAAGCAAAATTTCTCGAGAACAAGAAGGGCAGTTCTCGAGTACAAGCAAAAATTTCTCGAGAACAAGAAGGGCGGTTCTCGAGTACAAGCAAAAATTCTCGAGAACAAGAAAAAAGAACAACCCCGTTCCACGAACTCTGCTCGAAATTCGTCGAACACAAAACCCGTTCGACGAACTATGGTCGAAATTCGTCGAACACAAAAGGAAAAACCCGTTCGACGCACTACGTTCGAAATTCGTTGAACACAAAACCTGTTCGACGAACACCCGATTGTTCAACATTTGTCGAACCCAGAACCGTTCGACGATCGTCGAACGCCGTTCGACGCTTCGTCGAACCCCATACAGCGCCACAAAATCAATGAATGCCTTTGTTCGACGAAAACCTACCCTTCGGGGGGGCTTCTCGAGAATCAATAGGAGGGCTTCCCGAGAATTAGAACGAAGCATAAGCCTGTAATTTAATAATAATCATATACAAATAGTTTGAACAAGGAAATAGCAGTTCAAAACGGAGGCTCAAACTCGCGTCGAATTAAACGAATTTAACAGCGAAGATAACCCTAGAATCCGACGCACCATTCTTGAGACACTATCATCAAATGCTTACACAAGCAAAAATCATCACAAAGATCCAAACACGCAGCGAGACTCTAAAATGCTCGGATCGCAACAAAACTGGACAAGTCCAAAACCTCGAAACTTGATCATTTCAATCAAGGAAAACATTCAATCCAACCCAAATCTCAAAATCTGGTCAAACAGACCCAACGGACGCAAAAACGCACTAACAGTGCAGCGCCGTCAACATGACGTAAAAAAACGTAACGCTCTGACGTCATAAATATGACGATACCAAATCAAATAAAATTATCGAAAAATTGGGGGTGTTACAGTAATTCCCACTAAAAAGAAGTTTCGTCCTGAATTTATCACAACTTTAAAACCAAACCAAAACGAAAAAAAAAACAAATACCACCAAAAACATGAAGACATACCAAAAACTAAGGGAAGAGATGCGGATGAGATTCCCTCATCGCCGACTCCAATTCACATGTCGCGCTCTCGACGTCTTAATTTCGCCAGAGAACTTTAACCATGGGGATGGTCTTTTTCCGCAACACTCGATCTTGAGATTCCAAAATACGGACAGGTTCTTCCACGTACATAAGGTTGGGCTGAATCCGGGGCACCGTGTCAAGGACTTGACGATCACTACGAAACACTTCCGCAACTGGCTCACATGTAACACATCATGGACATCAGGGAAGGTAGCAGGCAACTTCAGCCTATAAGTTGACGCTCAGATGCGCTCCAGAATCTGAAAAGGTCTCACATACCGGGGCTCTAACTGTGGTTCCTTCCAAACCTTTTAATACCTGACATCGGAGAGACTTTCCGAAAAACCAGGTCCCCAATGACGAACACCAGATCGACCCTTCGTCGATTAGTATATTTCTCATAACGTTCTTGTGCTACACGGAGCTTCTCTCGAATATGAGTAACAGCATAATTCATCTATTCAAGGGCCTCCGGACCTAGCAGCGATCTCTCACCAACCTCAGCCCAAAATAAAGGAGTCATACAATGCCTCACATTTAAGGCCTCGAACGGGGTCATCTGCAAACTCTCTTGATAATTGTTATTATAAGCAAACTTCATGAGTCTGAGACACTTATCCCAAGCACCACTGTGATCTAAAATATAACACCTGATCATATCTTTCACGATCTGATTTATCCTTTCTAACCATTCGTCTGCGGATGATAGGCGGTGGAATACCTCAAATCGGTACCCAACCCCTCCTGTAAATTCTTTCAAAAACGAGACGTAAATCTAGAGTCTCGATCTGATACGATGCTGACAGGCACTCCATGTAATCTGATGACCTCATCAAGATATAACTCAGCTATCTTCTTCATAGAATACTCAATCTTAAAGGGGACAAAGTGAGCACACTTAGTCAATCTATCAACTATCACCCAAACAGAATCGTGCCCACGGAGAGATTTCGGTAAACCGGTGATGAAATCCATCGAAATACTCTCTCACTTCCAAGTAGGAATATCAACTCGTGTCAGTTTACCACCAGACCTTCTATGGTCAGCCTTAACACGCTGACATGTATAACATTTTGACACAAACTTTGTTATATCATTCTTCATTCCCGACCACCAAACAATTTGATTTAGATCTTTACACATTTTTGTGGAACAAGGATGGTAGGCAACACTGAAATCATGAGCTTCATTACAAATTTTAGCCCGAATGTCACCAAAAGCGGGAATACAAAATCTACCCCGCTATTTCAGGGTATCAAACTCGTCCAAAGAGAAATTGGGTAGCTCTCCCCTCTTTGTTCTATTACGGAGATGCAACAAATCCGGGTCATCCTTCTGGTGCGTTGTGGTAAGGAAAATCCAAGAGGGCTCTTCTGCTTCCAAACTAGCAGTCACAGTACTACTCCCAACTTCAATGTCCATCAACAAAAATTCTTCCACCAGGGACTGCACAGACAGGTTGAAGATTTTGGCGGTCTTCTTACTCAAGGCATCGGCTACTACTTTAGTCTTTCCTGGATGATAGAGAATCTCCACTTAATAATCGGTCATATATTCTAACAACCTACGCTGCTGCAGATTCAGCTCCTTCTGAGTGAAGACGTACTTCAAACTCTTATGCTCTGTGTAGATCTTGTACGGCGCGCCATACAACAAATGTCGCGAAAGATTCAGCGCATAAATTACAGCAGCAAACTCTAAATCATGCGTCGAATAATTTTTTTCGTGAATTTTTAATTTTCTTAATCCGTACGCGACCAACTTTCCTTCTTGCATCAATACACAATCAAGTTCAATGTGTGATGCATCCACATACACAGCGTACTCAACTCCTTCAGTAGGCAATGTTAATACTGGAGCATTACACAATCTCTTCTACAGCTCTTGGAAAGCTTCTTCACACTTATCGCTCCAAATGAACGCGGTGTTCTTCTGGGTAAGTCTAGTTAGAGGAGCAGACAACACAGAAAACCGTTCCATGAATCTTCTATAATAGCCGGTCAGGCCTAAGAAGCTCCGAATCTCCTTAGGTGTAGAAGGTCTTTTCCATTCCATCACGGCAGAAATCTTCGTTGGGTATATGTAGATACCGTCCTTGCTCACAACATGGCCTAGAAAGGACACCTGAGGTAGCTAAAACTCACACTTGCTCAACTTTGCATATAACTTATGCTCCCTCAGGGTCGACAAAACCAATTGCAAATGTTGAGTATGCTCCTCAACACTGCGGGAATACACAAGAACGGCATCTATGAACACAATCACGAAACGGTCCAAGAAATCTTTGAACACTCTATTCATTAAATCCATGAAAGCAGAGGGTGCATTTGTCAAATCAAAGGACATTACTAAGAACTCAAAATGTTCATGCCGCGAACAGAAAGCAGTCCGTGGAATATATGCCTCACGAATCCTCAACTGATGGTAGCCTGAGCAAAGATCGATCTTTGAAAACACGAGCTATCACGCAACTGATCAAACAGATCATCAATCCTCGGCAACGGATATCTGTTTTTGATGGTTACCTTATTCAATTCTCTATAATCAATGCAAAGCCTCATCGATTCATTCTTTTTCTTTACAAATAATATAGGAGCACCTCACGAGAAAGAACACGGCCTAATAAATCCACATTGCAGTAGCTCGTCGAGCTGAGTACGTAACTCATCCAACTCACGCGGAGTCATACGGTACGGTGCCTTGGCAATAGGACGAGTACCTGGCTCGAGATCTATCGCAAACTCTACCTCTCTCACAGGAGGAAGTCTTGGAAGACTATCAGGAAAAACATCTCAAAGACATGTGTTTAGACCATACTCAAAGACACTTGTTTATGCTGCGAACTTGCTCCGGGATTTTATAATGATGTTATGTCCTACTTATGATGATATCCTCACATCCTATTTACTTATGTGCATATGATATGAATGCATGAATTCTTAATTTCAATTTAGAAAAAATCATGTATGTACATGTGTCATCATGTAAACCTTAACTTAGCATGCGTGCTTATGCTTCAGGTGCAAGAAATTATTCATCAGACGGTCCTGCTCGACCGAAGTTAGAAACTTCTTATGCAGCATCTTCTTAAAAGATTCTCACGAGCATCCTTCCTTCAAGCTCTCCTTTTCCCGAATCCACTAGCTCTTTGACAGGCCTTTTAGCTGGTAGCTCGCAAGCATCACCTTTTTGGCTTCTGCAATCCCCGAGTATGAAAACATCTCCTCGATAGCGATGATCCAATCATCTAAAATCATAAAGTCGGCACTCCCGTCATAAGTGGGAGGTCTCAGTCGCTGGAAATGTGAAATAAAATTCATTTCTGGCGGTATCGTTACCGGGGGCACCAGAGGAGCAGGATTTGCAGGTACGACCTGACCCAAGTCAGAATCATGCACTAAGGGTTGTTGTGCGGGAGCGGCAGACAACAAGGACTGAATCTGCAATTGCATCGCAACTAACTGTCTCGTCAGAGCCTCGTTACTTTGAAGCAAACTCTCGATCACCACATCGCTTTGCGCACTGGACGACTCACCCTCCGACTGGGGAGTCGACCTCATCGCAGGACGTTTAGCCGGCATTTCTAGAAAAATAATGAACGACTCATCAAAAATCATAGATTACAACTGGGCCACACAACTAGTTCAGACCATACTCAAAGACACTTGTTTATGCTGCGAACTTGCTCCGGGATTTTATAATGATGTTATGTCCTACTTATGATGATATCCTCTCATCATATTTACTTATGTGCATATGATATGAATGCATGAATTCTTTATTTCAATTTAGAAAAAATCATGTGTGTACATGTGTGTACATGTGTCATCATGTAAACCTTAACTTAGCATGCGTGTTTATGCTTCAGATGCAAGAAATTATTCATCAGACGGTCCTGCTCGACCGAAGTTAGAAACTTCTTATGCAGCATCTTCTTAAAAGATTCTCACGAGCATCCTTCCTTCAAGCTCTTCTTTTCCCGAATCCACCAGCTCTTTGATAGGCCTTTTAGCTGGTAGGTCGCAAGCATCACCTTTTTGGCTTCTGCAATCCCCGAGTATGAGAACATCTCCTCGATAGCGATGATTCAATCATCCAAAATCATAAAGTCGGCACTCTCGTCAAAAGTGGGAGGTCTCAGTCGCTGGAAATGCGAAATAAAATTCATTTCTGGCGGTATCTTCACCGGGGGCACTAGAGGAGCAGGATTTGCAGGTACGGCCTGACCCAAGTCAGAATCTTGCACTAAGGGTTGTTGCGCGGGAGCGGCAGACAACAAGGACTGAATCTGCAATTGCATCGCAACTAACTGTCTCTTCAGAGCCTCGTTACTCTGACGCAAACTCTCGATCACCACACCGCTTTGCACACCGGACGACTCACCCTCCGATTGGGGAGTCGACCTCATCGCAGGACGTTTAGCCGGCATTTCTAGAAAAATAATGAACGACTCATCAAAAATCCTAGATTACAACTAGGTCACACAACTAGTTCAGACCATACTCAAAGACACTTGTTTATGCTGCGAACTTGCTCCCGGATTTTATAGATGTTATGTCCTACTTATGATGATATTCTCTCATCCTATTTACTTATGTGCATATGATATGAATGCATGAATTCTCTATTTCAATTTAGAAAAAATCATGTCTGTACATGTGTCATCATGTAAACCTTAACTTAGCATGCGTGCTTATGCAATGATATGTTATGCATTCAGTGCTATGCATTCTAAAAAAGCCTTAATGCATGTGTGAGCGGCGTACACATGAAATGTTATGCATCTCATACTACATAACATCGCATGCAACGAGAAAATAAAAAGTACAAATGGACACTCATGTGATGGTGGTTATGCATCTCATACTACATAACTGTCACATGTTGCCTCCTATGGTGGATTCATATACAAACACATATTATGCATCCCAAAATATATAATATGCTCTGTATACTTCTTATCATGTTATGAGTGTAATAACCATGCTTCGGTTAAGACGTACTGATGACACATCGGTGTGTATATGCAAATGAATGAAGGGAAACAAACTATACGAGATTGGCTGGTTCGACTAACTTGTCAAACCAACCTCCCTCTGAAATCAACTGTCAAAACTCACATTTTCACCACATATAAAGACATTAGAGTAAGGGAAAATGTGCGTCATGATGTCACGTCAGCAGGGGATAACTGCGGACACTCAGGCAAAACTCCTACTTAACACACAAAGAAAGATCTATAAGTTATTTAGAAAAAATACAGTTTAAGTTAAGCAGTTAGCCGTATCCCTTGGCTAAGTAGCTCATTTAGTGCACGGGAAAAATAGTTATACGCTGCGGAAAATACTTCTTTTACAAGATTAGACATCCTACATGAGTATAAAGGTCCCCAGGTGACAACTCATGATATG
The DNA here is from genome assembly GCA_039583875.1 of Platanthera guangdongensis. NCBI lineage: Eukaryota > Viridiplantae > Streptophyta > Magnoliopsida > Asparagales > Orchidaceae > Platanthera > Platanthera guangdongensis. Next base: position 156,204,082 of record CM077147.1, on the reverse strand, counting down.
CAAAGTTCTAGGCTTATAATAGTAGTAAAAAAAGCTTTTACAGTCGCTAAATGTAATGATTTATAATTTTAAAACATGCAGTGCATGAAGTAATAATAGTAGTTTTATACTTGAAAATACCTATCATGCAAGACTATCATAAAACATCTCAGAGAACAAGTAATTCAAACAATCAGAAAGAAACAAGTAGCAGCTAACAAAGTATCCAAAATCAATCATCTTGTGCACGTCAACAATCTGACACGAACTTACATAAAATAAAAGTATGTCTGAACTAGGTAAAGTAAACTAAAACAACAAACTAACTCGCAACGACGAGGTAAAAACCACATCCAATACTGCTGCTCAAAAACTCGAAAACCAACTCCACTAACAGCTACATCTCGGAACATGAGTCATTCCAAAGACAGAACAACTCAGCAAGAAAGTACAAGTGACGGCAGAAAAGTAAGCCAAAAGTAATCATAGGTCGAAGGGGTACCAACCCGAGACCAAAAATACAGAAGTAAAGTACAAAAGTAAGGTACAAAAACTCTGAAAGGAACACTTAGGTGAATCATCACGTACAACAAAAGACCCCAGATGCACAGAACTATAAGAAAGTACAAGTGACGGCAGAGAAGTAAGCCAAAAGTAATCATAGGTCGAAGGGGTACAAACCCGAGACCAAAAATACTGAAGTAAAGTACAAAAGTAAGGTACAAAAACTCTGAAAGGAACACTTACGTGAATCATCACGTACAACAAAAGACCCCAGATGCACAGAACTATAAGGGGAAAAATCACGATTAAATCATCAGGAAGAATGCACAACTCTATTAGCCACATGTGGTCAACTCTACCAAAAACAATACAGGCGAGGTGGTCAACTCATCCGGACACACCCCCACAGATAAATTATCTGTCTAATTGCGGGGGAGACTGAATACTCCACCATACACCGCAAAAGCTCAAACACCCAGTAGAGTTCCACAAGATATTAATAGAGGGATCACTCATTGCGGCGGTGGTTTCGTCCACTAATAAAACCTGTAACAAAGAAAAACCATGACTGTCATATTCCATAACGACCCAGGTTTAGAACTCAGAGGCCCACAACAACCCTTCCTGGCCTGGTGGCTTGCCTCGCCCCACGACATCGCTACGAAGAAAACCATGATATAAATCTCAAGACTTGGCACATCGGATTCTACTAAACACATTTAGATTTAAGAAACGGTTGATCAACTTTTAGGAAGGATTTACAATCCTAGATAAACTCTAACACGTCCTACATAATAGTGAAAGGACGGTTAAAAGAGCAAGATTCAACCACATCATCAAAATATAAGCCACTTTACAAGATTAGATTAGCAAAATCAAGAACATGTAAATACAGGTAGATTTAAACAAAGAATTAAGACAGCACTTTAATCAGCAAGTTATTATTAATACCGACAACAAGAAGTTAGAAATTTCAGCAGATCGGGAGAAAGGAAGAGGGGAGTAAAACCATCACATGCCTTGGTTTTGCCAGAGAAGACGTCCAAATCGCACCACGGCGTAGATCAGGACTATAGGAAGAGGGGGGAAGTAGAAATCTGAACAAAAATGTCCGAACTAGAGGTTTGGGCCAAAATCCAAACGAGAAAAACTCAAAAAATGGGGAAGAATTTACGACGATGATGTAGCTCTCGTTGAGAGCTTTCAGGATCTACGATCGGTTTCAGATTTCGAGCAACAGAGCACCGCCGGCGGTCAGCGGAAAAACCCAAGGAAAAGATGCTTTCTCACTTTCTAGCGTCGCTCTGGCTCGAGAAGTGAACATTCCAAGGAGGAAGAAGTATATATATATATATAAGGAATTATTAAAATAATTTTACCTATAACAGTTACATTTCTAAGAAAAAAATTGGGGGAGGGGGGGTTAGCTGGACCGGACTTCTCGAGAAGAAGACATGAATTACTCGAGAAGAACAGAAGGCAGCTTTACTCGGGTAGAAGGCAGGACTACTCGAGTACTGGAATGAACTTCTCGAGAAAGAAGGGCAGTTCTCAAGTACAAGCAAAAATTTCTCGAGAACAAGAAGGGCAGTTCTCGAGTACAAGCAAAAAATTATCGAGAACAAGAAGGGCGGTTCTCGAGTACAAGCAAAAATTCTCGAGAACAAGAAAAAAGAACAACCCCGTTCGACGAACTCTTTTCGAAATTCGTCGAACAAAAAACCCGTTCGACGAACTCTGGTCGAAATTCGTCGAACACAAAGTAAAAACCCGTTCGACGAACTATGTTCGAAATTTGTCGAACACAAAACCCGTTCGACGAACACCCGATTGTTCGACATTTGTCGAACCCAGAACCGTTTGACGATCGTTGAACGCCCAGTTCACCGATCGTCGAACGCGGATCGACAATCGTAGAACGTCGTTCGACGCTTCGTCGAACCCCAGACAGCCCCCAAAATTCGTCGAACGCCTTTGTTCGACGAAAACCTACCCTTCAGGGGGGCGGAGGGGGGGCTTCTCGCGAATCAATAGGAGGGCTTCACGAGAATCAGAACGAAGCATAAGGTTGTAATTTAATAATAATTATATAAAAATAATTTGAACAAGAAAATACCAGTTCAAAACGGAGGCTCAAACGCGCGTCGAATTAAACAAATTTAACAGCAAAGACAACCCTAGAATCTGACGCATCATTCTTGAGACATTATCATCAAATGTTTACACAAGCAAAAATCATCACAAAGATCCAAACATGCGCCGAGACTACAAAATGTTCGGATCGCAACAAAACTGGACAAGTCCAAAATCTCAAAACTTCATCCTTTCAATCAAGAAAAACATTCAATCCAACCAAAATCCCAAAATCTGGTCAAATAGACCCAATAGACGCGAAATCGCACTAACGATGCAACGCTGTCAACATGACGTAAAAAAAAGTAATGTCCTGACGTCATAAATATGACGATATCAAATCAAATAAAATCATCGGAAAATCAGGGGCGTTACACACAACACTTTACTCGACAGTTCAGACAGCTGTGTCGAGACAATTCAGTTATCTCAACACCTTGAAGATCAACTCAGCAGTGTCGAGACAAGTCAGATATCTCAACCGCCCGGAGAGGTTGTTTCATATTTCTGTCGTTAGCATACCTCACACTGTTGCATAAACTGTTGAACCTCACGGCATAAGCCCTTCCAGAAGACGTTCGTCTTCAATCTAAAATGGTTCGCACTTCTTCATTTCTTTCTCCATATCCAAATCCTTCCATGAACAGCTGTATAATCTACATTTTTTTCCTTATATGTCCATTTAAGTCTCCTCCTATGAAAATTTTCTCTTTTTGTGGGATTTTTCTTACTAGATCATCTAAGTCATTCTAAAATTACGCTTAAATAGTTTCACTTAATCCTACTTGTGACGCGTAAGCACTGATCAAATTAATAGTTTTCATTATTATGACCAATTTAAGAGATAAAATTCTATCACTTTTTCTAATTACCCAAACAATGTCATCCTTCTAAGTAGTATTCACAGTAATATTTACTTCACTGTTTGTTTAATTTTTTTGTGTACCATAATTTAAAACATGAATTATCTAAAATTTTGACTTTCTCACCCACTCATCTAGTCTCTTGCAGGCATAAAATATTTATCATTCTCCTAATCATTGTATCAACTACTTTCATCGTTTCTCCCGGCAACGTACCTTTGTTCCAATTTCCAAACCTAAGTCGATCACAAATCATACGACATACCTTCGTAGGACGTCTAATATGTGAAAACTTTTGTTTATTTAACACTACATTCAAGTCCTCTTGGAGGTGCAGCGGCTCTTGCCAAGACACCGCATTCAGACCATACGACGAAAACTCTTGCATATTTAACACTACACTCGAGTACTAGATATGCAGCGGTCCTTGCGAAGACGACGCATTTGGACAATAAGACGCGTTCCTTAAGGGGAACAACCTAACATTTGCACAGTTTCTCAAATGATCCATATTCATAAGGGTGACTAAATTTTACGCTGGTCGTCTACGAAACACAACACTCTCCATTTTTCATCCGGGCTTGGGACCGGCATAGGCGGGTTTAAAAAAAACCTAGGTCATATTTGCAAAAAAAACTAGCTGAGCCATAAGTTTCGAGAGTCATCAGAGACAAGTTCTGGATATCAAGAAAAGATAACTTTTCGTAAAAGTAAGATAATACCCACCTAGCAACTCGCTACACACATTTTCATGCAAGCCTACAAATGATAATGCTTTTTAACGAAAAGTAGATATACATCATAGATATAAAGTTGAAAAGTATAAACTACGAGACATAAAAAGAAATTAAAGCTACAATAAAATCAAATTACAAACAAAATGCAAATATTGCATGAGTCAATATATACTCTCATAATCACATTCTAAAAGAAATGTAAGCTAATATAACACCTACGAAAAAGAATGATGAAGCTCGAAAACTACCAAGTATCCCAGTCCTACGTGTGAGGGTGTAGAAATAAATGCAAACGTTCTAAAAAAATTATGAAAAAATGGTGCAGAATTTGAAAAAGAGCGTAATAAGAATGCAAATGTGTGATGGGTAAGGAGAATGAGTAGTGCAGACGCTCCCCCCCCCCCCCCCCACTCGGAGGCTTAAACATCGCATTGACCTCCATGCTAATAAATATGAAAACAAGAGAAAGAATGTGTGACTCAATGCCCCAGATGGGGCATTCCGAGACGACTTGACTTTTGAATTTGAACCAAATGTGTGCACCAAGTCCAAGGTTGACCACAAAAAATGTGCGACTCGACCAAAACCTGCAAGGGGATTAGCGCCAGCAGAATAAACAAAATAAATATAGATTAGTAAAAAGAAAAATCAAGCATGCAAACTGAAACAAAAAACTAAAATTTAACTAATTAAGCTAGATAAAATAAAATTGCAAGTAAAAATAAGGTAACTACTGGGTTTCATGTTCCACAGCATGACTTATTCTTAAAATTAGAAAGTTCAAACTTATAGGAGTATGAAAAGAAAAATGAACAGCTAATTGTTCCAATATTCACGTCGGTACCGAGTATCGATACGGCGATAGAACAGTTACTCCTTTACTTGAATATAATACATGAATTTCACAGATAAAGGAAATAGGGTATAAGAAGAGGAGGGTTGGTCCTCGCTAATCAAACCAAATAAATGTTCTTGCCCAGCAAAGAGTCTTCTTCTTTGCAAGAGGAGAAGGCAATGAATGGATCTACCTCTATGGGGGGAACCTCGCATAAGAGAATACTCTCCTTATTGATTTGAGCAATATGCTCAATATCTTCCTGGAGTACCTGGGAAGATATAACCTGCACGTGCTCAGGAAAGGAAGTGAATTAGAAAATAAAATAAAAGAAAGACTAAAATAATCATTAATCAGGGGGTCGACCCGGTCTCACTTCCATTAGGTTTTACACAAAAAACATTCTAAAGAGTCTTCTTCTTCAGGACGAATGCAGGAGGAGAAGGCAATGAATGGAGCTACATGTTGTGGGGGGGGGGGGGGGTCAACCTCCTCGCAAAAGAGAATACTCTCCTTATTGCTTTGAGATATGCTCAATATCTTCCTGGAGTACCTGGGAAGATATAACCTGCACGGGCTCAGGAAAGGAAGTGGGTTAGAAAATAAAATAGAAGAAAGACTAAAATAATCAGTAATCAGGGGAGTGGACCCGGTCCCACTTCCATTAGGTTTTACATAAGGATCATTGTTGGCAATGAACACATTGTTGCAGGGAAAAGATAAGTTGCAAGAAACTTTGCTGATGAGTTGGACTTTCCCTTATGGTGATGAGGTAAGAACCTCATAACTAAGGAAAATATCCTCCTCGATGCAATTTGACACAGCTTCGGGTTCCATAAGCACCCCCTGGAAAACTACATAATGTTGTGTTTTGCTAGGATGGCACAACACTCATGCACGCAGCAGAATTAAAGAACAAGAAAACCCAAAAGAGTTCGGATTTAGCGATAAACAATAATCAAGAAGTAAATGCAGTGAAATAAAAATACCTTTGAGGGATTGAGCTTATACTCAACCAAGGTGCTCTGAATGATTTCAACGAACGGCAACGGCTAGAGTTCCGAGCGTAGAACAGTGTTCATGCCTCTACGGATATCCTCATGAGCACGGAGAACCCTAGACACTTGTCGCACAAGATCTAGGTTGGAACTAGGTTTGCCCTCAACGTCTCTACGGACTACTAGATTCGTTCAAGGAGAGGTGGCAGTGACAAATTCGATGCGCAGGAAACCTTTTACGATGACGGTACATGGTCAGCGGTCGGCGGCAGTGAGCGGTTTCCACGAACTGGCGGAACAGTTCTGTCGTCGTCGGGAGAAAGAAGTCGTCGCTAGATTAGGTCGGGAGAATGAACAGTTACTTATCGACTCACTATACAAATCCTATTTATACAGAAAGACGAACCAGCCGATACCCGCAGACCAGCCAAACCGGACTTAAAGGAAATAAACCGGACGAAACAGAATTCGTTGAGTATCACGTCGATATTCGACGAATCAAAAGATATTTGTCGAGATAACACGGACATGCTCGACGAATCGAAACCGAGCAAATCGTCACGTATCAAGAGGATATTCGACGAATCGACGATACTCGACGAATCGACAATACTCAACGAATCGACGATACTCGAAGAATCGCGATACTCGAAGAATCGCGATACTCGACGAATGAGTCTAATTCGTCGAAATTGTCATGACGATATTCGACGAATCCAAGACAGAAGCGTTGAGATGTCACGACGATACTCGACGAATTCAAACCATTCCTCGAAACCTCTCAGCCATACTCGACAAATTTCCCTTAGATAATTTCGACCACTTACCTGATGACCTATATTCACAATACAGGTCCCGGAATGAAAATCCACCACATCCATAACGTTATAGGCTCAGTTGGGTATCAAGTCTCCGCTAAGGAGCTTGATAAAGGAGGTCCGGGGATCAAGCGCTGGCCCCAACAATGTACCTGGGAATTTATTCCGCGTGATCTGGGTTCATGTACCCAACGAGGGTCCCACACGCGTACAGGAGATTTGGTTGGGGATGTTCTCGTCATACGACTGCAGTCGGCCACAGGATATGGGTTCATGTGCCTGACGAGGGGACCAACACGTGGTTTCTAACACTTTGTTTTGCCTGTACAGCAGTAAAAGAAGTAAGTTTCTCGCTCAGTTTTTTTTTAAAGGCTAACCTCTTTTAATCTAAATTTTTTTAGATCTAAGTGTAAGGCAAAATAAAGAGGAACCATATCGTCTATAGTTATAGAAATAGTAGGATGTTTTGAAATAGCCAATGATAATGATGAATGTTTTTGAAATTTGAAGTGCCCCACTTGCCAAAGAAACAACTAATAAAGCTTTTAACATAATAATGTACTGGACATGTATATGAATGTTTGTTTTGGGGCATGTAAGATATGTACATTTCTTGGAATAAGATTTCATTTCTATACTTTTAATTCAACATTCATTTATGGCATATTATAATTGTTGCACTGTGTTCAAGTTTGCATATAATAAAATGAATAATATTACTCTTTGTCTATGGGTCATTAGATCACTTAGGTTGGATTGGTACGAGAATCATTTTTTCCCACTCTCTGAAATCTGAAAGCGAGAGCGAGACGCTGAAGGGGAAATCCTAGGCTGGGCGATTTTGCTGCTACAGCCAAGTGGGAGAGTCGAACTGCTATTTCATTTCAGATCTGTGGAGAACTTCACACGTTGATCACTCCTTACCTGCTAATGGCACCAAAGAGAGCTCCACAGGTAACGATTATTCTCTCTAATCTTAGAACTGATGAATGCTCATTCTTTTTTGATTTCTTGCATAAGAAAGTCTTCTCTACTAATAAGTGGAGGGCATGACTTCCTTTGGTTCGTTAGAATCCCGGGGCGTGGGATGGCGACATCAATATGAATGTATTAGTGGATTCGACGTGCGAGTTGGATTAGACATGATGTGTGAAGCCTACCAATTGTTGTTGGCCCGAATCAGTGATGATGATGTGACGATGCATATAAGCTTATCTAGACTGTATACCGGAGAACGACTCTGAAATAAATGGCGTGTTGTAACGGTTAGCAAGAGAAGTAGAGGATATGGCGATTTGGGTAGAACGTGATGCCATTAATTAGTCATTAAGAGCCTAGTTATGGCTAGAGATGAATGCATTTTATTGCATTTTTTATGGGTGCTTATGTGCCATGATTTTAATGATGAAGATGATATATCCTTACTCGGCATTCGACAGCGACATGTGCCTAGACTTCCCACTAAGAGTTGAGACGATGTGATTCCTCCTTATTACTCGGTATTCGGTGGTGAGATAATACTCCCGCCAAAAGGTGAGATGATTTTCTGCCTCCCTGTTGCTAGGTATTCAGTCGTGAGATGATGTACCAAAAGGAGTAATAGCTTTATGCCCGCGTATCATTCGGTATTTGGTGACAAGATGATGCTCCCACCAAGAGATGTGAAGGCTTTATGCCCGCCTATCATTACAAAACAAGGTCGGGATGAGCCTAAGTCTCCCTTGATGTGTTGATGTGTTGTGTAAATGATGACCGTGAGTGCCCCAAATTGATGTTTGACAGTTCTGTCTATTACTAGACAGGGATTGTGAGAAAATGGACTTCATTGGCTGCTAAAGATGTGTAGGAAGACTTATTTATCTCACACACACACGTTCTGATCACATATGATGATATGCAGTTGGAATCCAAAGCAGGTACATGCATTCTCCTAGATTGAGTCATTAAAGTTGTTATACGAGTGTTACGGTCCCAGAAGAAGTCTCCAGAACGTGGAATCCTATACTCCCAAAATAAGCATGTGAATGTTGAAGTATTCATGGAAGTCGATTGGGCAAGAATCCAAGATGATTGAAAATACACTACTGGATATTGCTCCTTTTTGGAGGAAATCTCATGACCTGGAGAAGTAAGAAATAAAACGTGGTGGCAAGTTCCAGCGTAGAAGCAAAATAAAGAACAATGTCACAAGAGATATGCGAGGGACTATGGCTTAAGTTTATATTGAAAGATTTGTTGCTACAAGATGGAAAAACCATATGTCTATATTGCGTCAGTAAGGCGTCTATCAATATTGCTCATATGCTCGTTTAACATGACCGAACAGCACATATTGAAATTGGCAGAAAATTTCATTTTATGACCTGGAGAAAAGAAACATCTGCATACAGCAAGTTCAATCTCAAGGTCAGCCAGTAGATATCTTTACCAAGAGCCTGAGCTTTGATATTTTCACCGGTAATATCTCCAATTTGAGAATGATCGACATATATTCTCATCTTGAAGACGAGAATGAAATTAAAGCTCATTGTAAAGGCCCGTTATAAAGGCCATTGTTCTTTATATTGTTTTCTAGTCTTGTGCCTCTAATATTTGTTTGGGTTCTCCTCCCATTGTGTATACATAAAGGTGCCATGTAATATTTTTTGGTTAGATTGGATATAATATTTTCTTCCAGATCTCAACTGTAATATCTTGAAATATCTAGCAAGATGAGCAAATATCTATTCACCATTTTGAAAGTAGATAAGTTACTTATACAGAAAAAATTTAGTATCCACCATTAAACAATATTCATTTTTTTTCACCTTCTGGAGGTGGATGAAGGATGGAAATGATAGAATCCTTATGTGCGAAGTTTCCTGGACATATGATTTAAAAGTGGACTATAAGTACAAAGAACAAACATGCATTTGGCTCTTCTGATACCTGTCTTAAGGAAGCAATCCACTGCGACAGAAAATCTAGCCCGATTCATTGTGTGCAGTACAATAGACCTCACCTGGTATAAAACAGACAAAGTATAATAAAGAGGATAATTATCCTAAAAAATGAAACACGGACTTAAGAAGAAAGACTTGGCCTCGCAGTGAGTTGACCTCTTGGTATGAACTGAGAACATATCCACATGAAAGGAAAGCAAATGAAGCGACCAAGGATGGGTTACTTTTAGAAACCAAAATACTCAAGCCAGTCCCCAACTGCACATTTAGTAAATTAATAGTAATCATGCAGTACATTTTCATTATAAATCTAAAATCTTTAAACAAATGAATTTGCATTATAAATCCAAAATCTTTAAACTAATGACACTTGTCATGTCAACAGAATCTATTATATCGTTATATCTTTCATTAGTCTTTGTTTTAATTGTTCAATGTAATTAGGACATTTATCAGTTACTTGTGATTAGTTTGATGGTTTCACACTTTCACTACTAATTTTTCATATGTAAAATATTCTATTACAAATAAAGATCCAGTGGATCATTTAAAAGCATGGATGATTACTGAATTAAGTATACTCGGTGTGCATTTTGAAAACATAATCCTAAAAATGTAGCCTACATATTTTACACTCACCCATAGGAGAATGCATTAGAAATTACAAGTATGTCCCTAGAACTTACAAAATGCAAAATAATATAGTGTGCAGGAACGAAATTAAACGAAACACAATTTATTAACACTTACATAACTCAACGCATAACCCTTCTCTTAAGTTTTGTGAATGATTCTTCCACTCTGATCCGGGTTGTCTACCCATATTGCTCCAAGTTATCTGCCTGGAGTTCTTCACCTCTTGTACAAATTGTATAAGTGGAATTCTTCGTCTCAGGACTTCTTAAATATGCTACTACATCGCTATGAACCAAATGACATAAGAGCGGGATGCGAATTTTTTTTGCATCTCACATTGGATTCAAGTTTTCCAGTGTCGTGAAATCCCATACATAATTCTATAAAATTTGCATACCAATAAGAAACTCAGGTCGCATCTATGTATAAAGTTCTATGATTAATGTCAACTTTTATTTATTCTCTGGTCGTGGTATTGCTTGTGAGCATGTCTAGAGAAAATAGTACATACAGTCGCAACATAATTTCCATCTGTGAGAAAATATTTTTATTTTAAAATTGACTTAAATTTATCTATTTTATTTTACTCATTCATCATTTTTTCTCTATTTTATTCTATTTTACTTAATTAATATATAATACTACACTATACATAAGAAGGATAGAGGGGATATTTTTCAACATGAGAGAAGGTATTTTAAAAAATGAAAATAAAACTATTATACATGTTAACCAAATTGGCTTTATTATACAATTTAGATATGAAGATATACAGATCTTAATGTATCAGTGATCACACAGTATTTCTCGTACACACATGATGTTAGATTCGGCATCCCTTCCTTAGTTATGTGCTCATGATCTCACAGCGACATGCTTCATCTTCCTCAAGTAGAAGAATACAAGAATGATACTCCTTTCTATTACAATGAGGCTTCTTATTCACATTCAAGCACCTTGCCCAACAAGTTAAAATCAGAGCATCCCTACACTCACAAACTTGTCATTTGTTCTTGTGCATGCTGAAAGTTGAACTTCAATTGCCGCATTCATGTTCGATTAAGTGGGCTGCCACCATGGCCATGCGGTACTTGCCAAGAAGATAATGGGAAATCACTATTGATTTGAGAGAATCGATTATGTTGTATTGGAAACATGAAAACACTTTTCAATATATAGGAGTGACAAACACACAAGCATAAAATAAAATAAAGCCAAAACCTAACACTTCCCCTCAAGTTGGGTTTGTGATATCTGTCAAACCCAACTTGGACAAAACGCTACCAAGACACCTAGGAGACAAAGCTTTTGTAAGTACATCAGCCAGCTGTTGATCAGAGGGGACAAATGGAGTACTAACAACTCCTCTCACTATGTTTTCCTTGATGAAATGTCGATCGACTTTCACAAGTTTAGTGTGTTCATGCTAAACAGGATTGTGAGCAATGTCAATGGCGGCCTTTTTATCACAGTATAACCGGATGGGGCCTTTGCCACAAATCCCAAGTTCAAGTAAAAGGGATCGAATCCACATTCCTTCACATATTCACTGGGCCATAGCCCTAAGTTCTGCTTCGATACTGGATCTGCCAACAACGTGTTTTTTGCTCCTCCAAGTCACCAGATTTATCCCAACCAAGGTACAATACACGGAAGTGGCTCTACAATCGGCAACTGACCCTGTCCAATAAGCATCTGTGAAAACTTCAATGGATAACTCTTTGTCCGGAGAGAACAAGATGCCACGTCCAGGAGAGGTTTTGAGATATCTGAGAATCTGATTGACAGCATCCAAGTGGTGCGATTTGGGAGCATGCATGTACTAGCTAAAAACTCCAATGGCATAAGATATATCCTAGCGAGTATGAGATAGGCAAATGAGTCTCCCCACCGCCGTTGAAAGCCACTAACCATGACAGGTTCTCCACCATCCCTCCTCAATCTATGGTTCGTTTCAATGGGGGTGTCAGCAGGTCTACACCCACTCATTCACGTTGTCTCTAACGAGTCAAGGATGTACTTCCTCGTTGAGATAAAGATACCGTGCTTGGATCTAGCAACTTCAATGCCAGAGAAAGTAGTTGAGGTTCCCAAGATCCTTTACCACAAATTCACTAGTCAATCTTGTATTTAGATTTTTGATTTCCTTTATATCATCCCCAGTTATGACAATGTTATCCACATAAAATATCAACACCATCAATTTCCCTTGTCTGTGCTTTACAAAAAGGTTATGATCAGCAATACTCTATGTATACGCAAATGTCATCATTGCTACCCAAGTCACAAAGGTAGCGTTCCACTTGAGAGTCAATGTACTCACGACCATTATCGCTTGGCAATATTCGCACAGTGGCATTAAATTGTGTGGTAATCATTTTATGGAAACATTTAAATAAAGGAAAAACATTAGATTTGTTTTTCATAAGATAAACCCATGTACACCTATAAAACAGTCGATAAAAGTGAAAAATTATTTGCACCCAACATCAAAATGAATAATCTCAAAAGGCGTAGTACAAGGAGGGGACATTCGAGGATGAGATGTCCGCTTGTGCTTACCTAGTTCACATACATCACAATAAAAAGTGTTAAAAACAAAGGGCGACATAACAAGAAACAATAATTTCATATCATAGATAGAGGGATGTCAAAGGAGATAGTGTCAGGAATCCAAAGTAGAAAACGAAGCCACATGAAGAGCACGCAGAGGAGTAGCAGCCGAGCTGGAGGGGTCAAACAGATGCAATCCATTGCACAACTTACCAGAGCTAATCACTTTTCCCATCGTCGGGTCCTGAAAGATACAAAAAGATGGTAAAGAAGTCACTGAACAGTGCATAGAGTTAGTCAATTGAGTAATAGAAAGAATATTTCGAGTAAATTTAGAAACATGAATAATAGACGATAAAGTGAGGGAAGAGCAGGAAATGATTCTTTTGCAAGCAATAAGGAAAAAAGAACCATCAACAACACTCACTTTCTCACGACCCAGCAACGGAGAGTAAGATACAAAACCTGAAGCAATGTCAGTAATATGATCGGTGGCTCCGCTGTCGATGATCCACTGGGTGATGGGGCGGGTGGTAGTAGAATGAGCACATAGGGGCCCCTGGTGGGCATTAGAGGAGGATGAAGTAGAAGTCTCTGAATGATGGTCGTGCATCAAATGATGAAAGGCAAGAATTTCGTCCGAAGAGAGAGCGGGAGGGACTATTGGAGAGGATCTATCATCAGAAGCATCAAAGAGATGAGCAGAGCGGGACAGGGGATGACGGCCCGGAGAGCAACCATGATCACGACCACCACGAGTAGCAGGACCCCCTCTGGGCTGCGGAAAGTCGTGGAGCTTGAAATAGGTGTCCCTTGTATGACGGGCATTCCCATAATAATCACAAATCAGATGATCCTCTCCCCAAAGTTAGGCGGTAAGTCACGATGAGAACGCCCACCGGGGCGAGAATGAGCGATAAGAGCAGAGCCTTCTGAGGCAGGGTCGGAATGTTAAGTATGGCGACGATCGAATTCTTGTTGAACTAGATTGTAAACCTCCAACAAAGCGGGAAGAGGAGACCTCCCAAGAATCTGGACACTAATTTGATCAAAGTCACGATACAAGCCATGGAGAAACTCAAAGATCTGATTACGTTCTTCACGAGCCCGAACAAGAACCTCAACTTTATGGGAGACGAGAGCGAGCGCGTCGAAGTGATCATACTCTTGATATAGCTGAGTAAACTCCAGGTAATAAGACGATGGAGAGCGATCGTCTTGCCACAATAGGAAAATCCGGCGGAATAGGTGGCCTCAGCACATTGCCAAATATCAGCGGCAGTGTCCAGGAATATATAATTCCGAGCAATGCATTCCTGCATGGAGTTGGGCAACCAAACATCGCCAGGGAGTTTTTGGACTCCCATTGAGACCACTCAGGAGAGGTTGAAGCAAGAGCAATTGTACTGCCATTTACATAATCCAAACATACGACGGATCTTTAGGACAAGAGTAATAGAACGAGCCCATGGCAGATAGTTGATGGCATCAAGTTTCATGGTGGTGAGCTGAGGAGTCCCATGATCATGGAGAGGGCGGTCAGAGCTCAATGCGGATACCAGGGAGAGCCAAACGATAAAGGGGGAGATTCCACACTCACGTCCATATCAACCCAAGGATAGAAGCCACGGAAAAACACACACGAGAACAAAGGTGCACAATACTAAACGCTGCACATAGAAAGAGACAGGAGAAGCAAGCCCGGCGAAGTTTTCGAGCCAAGAACACCAATAGAGAGACCAAGGAGGGATTCATCCCTACAAGAAGGAGAACGAATGGACGCCAGAAGAAGAGATCGGGCCTACGAAGGCATTCGAAGAAGCATCAACGGCGTCCAGTGCCCAGGCGAAGAGAGAAGGAAGAAACGGGAGAGAGCGAGGCGGAGACGGGAGCCTCCTGGCGACGGGACAAGAGAGAGAAGAGAGGAACAGGGAGACGAGAGCGGCGGGAGCGAGCGAGGGCGGAACCGAGCGAGGGTGGCGCGAGCGAGGGCGGCAAAATCAGAAGGGCCCAATTAGGGCACCGCAAGATCTGATACAATGTTGATTTGAGAGAAATTCGATTATGTTGTATTGGAAACATAAAAACACTCCCCAATATATAGGAGTGACAAACATACAAGCATAAAATAAAATAAAGCAAAAACCTAACAATCACTAATGGAGGGACACCATAGACAACCTGGAAGGGAGCATTACAATCTCAGGATTGCAAGCGGGTGTGCGATCTTAAGAGGAAGAAGTCTCAGAGAGGGTCGTCTCGACCCTTCCTTGACCTAGTCTTCTTAATGGTGGAAGATACAATAGACACTACAAAAAAAACTGGCTTTTAGTGATGAAATATATTTTGTCACTTAAAATATGTGTATTATGGCAAAATTAAATTTTGATCGCTAAATAATATTTTTGGAATACAATTGACGGTACCAAAAAAACTTGGTCACTAAATTATTTAAATTAGTGACAAAATAAAGTATAGGGAACAATAATTAAAATTTAGTGGACAATTTTTCCTCTTCATTATATAGTTTAATAATTGATAAAAATAGTTAGTGACTAATTAACATAAGAAATTAGAGACAATTTTTCAAGTTCCCTCTTACTTGACCCTCAAAAATAAAATAAAAAACCGCTCAAGCAGAACCTCTTCACTTTAATTCACTCCATCAATTCCAATACTCTCCACAACCTAGCGCCTCGTAAAACCTTAGTTCATAATTTTTCCTTCATATGATGTTCCTCTTTCATCTTTGATCTGTTGGAACATGGTCTGACATTCTCTTGATTTAAAAATAACAAATTAGTGAAATTCAATAATGTCTATTTTACAAGTGTTCTATAACGTGCAGGAATAGATATATATGTTATTGTAGGTGCTAGAACATCAGGAATTGAACGCGCTTAACAAAAATTCATAGTGGTCATGATTTCATCACTACCGCCGGGGACAAAGTACGTCGATTTCCAGTCGACGGTCAGCTATGGGCTTGGATGAATTCTGGACTGCCTTGAAAATTTTCAAGGTAGATGTTACCGTCAGAGGTAGCGCTAACGGCCAGAGGAGATAGCTCAGAAAAACGTCCTTGAGCAGTGACTGGAAGGTTTCAAGTCAACCTAGACGAACATCAGTGCGTCCAGTACTGCCCAACGGTAAAAATCAAACGTTTTTGTGGACCAGAAAATTATACACTACCAGCAGTAATAGTGGTTAATGTCAAGTGCGATGTCATGGATCATCGTCTTTGGGGTTAAGCCCTGTGAGAATTCTAGAGAAATCTGGAGTCTTGTACATAGGATGAGACATGAGGATGATGGAGTATTATAAAGTTCTCTCATGAGAGCATTCTAGAATAAGACGGAAGATATTTGTACCTTGTAAATACTATATGTATAGATTAATCTATAATAGTAGGAATTCTAGATCCTTTCATATTTTGAAGGGAAAATTCTTTTGGGCCTATAAAAGGTCAAGGCTCCCTCGTTTGTAGATCATTCAAATCTTGGACAAGTAATAGAATTCTTTCACTTGTGAGTTGTCTTGAGTTGTTTCTCCATTCTTCTCATCATCACCAACAAGATTTTACAGGAGGCTAACTTAGCAAGATTACGCTTAGTATCAAAAGGAGCTAAGGCCGCATTGGAGCTTGCAAAGAGACAAGTTCGTGACAGTTGCTATCAGATTTAGGATCGCTCATGTTTGTGATTGGTGTTACAAGAAGACTATTTGGTCGGTTAAAATGGGCAACTCAAGCATGGAAGAGTGTAGCAGGGAGGTCATGCAACAAGCTGAAAGGAAGAACCGAGGCCAAAACAAATCTCGCGAGGAGGCATTGGATCTTGCGTTGATTGATTGGGACAAGCGCATGACGGTGGTAGATCGGGACCACCTATATGTTCGCGGAGAACTGGGCACAGTCAAGCAAGTATTTACGGCTTGGTGTGATCAGTTTGAGTGTTATTATAAGAAGTAGATCACAAATTTGGAGGATGAGTTGGACTTGGGCAGGAAGGTCATTGCAAATGGAGGAAATGGTGGGGGTTTGGCAAATCCAAGGATTGATGTGCCTAAGTCAAAACCCTTCACTAGAAAGAGGGATGCAAAGAAATTTGAACACTTCCTCTATCAAATGGAGGTTTATTTTGAAGGATGCAATCTCACTGACGAGGCGCTCAAGGTAAAAACAGCTGGTTAGTCTCTCTCGAATAATGCATCTTTTTGATGGCAACAAACCTTGGAGATATTAAGAAGGGAGCATGCAACCTGGACACATGGGCAGGGTTCAAGATTGAACTCAAGCGACAGTTCTACCCGGAGAACGTTGCAAATGAAGCAAGGAAGAAGTTGGAGGAATTCGGGAAAAAGGTTTCATCACTGAGTACGTGAAGGAGTTTCAAACTCTGATATTGATGGTGCCAAGAAGGACTGAGGAAGACAACTCTTCAACTTCAACGGTGGTCTTCAAAATTGGGTGAAACAAGAAGTGCATCGGCAGGATGCAAAGACGGTAGATGGATTCATTGCTGCTGTCGAGGCCATGACGGAATTTCAAAGTTAAACGGATGATAGTACAGCAAAGAAAGGTTACAAGAATGACCACACCAAAGGTGGGGGAAAAGACAAGGGTCGCAGAAACCCCCTGGAGGAGATCAAACTTCTACGCATCATGGACAGGAAATGGATGGCATAAACAAGGACTTTATACCAAAATGTGGATGTTTCATCTACAAAGGTCAACACATGATGAACAAGTGCCCAAAGGCTCACTTTAGGCATTACAAGAGAAGGATTCAGCGGGATGTGAATGGAATTGGCCCAAATCAAATTTATTCGTTGCAACTTCTAAATGCCTTGAATGTGAGGCCGACAGAGAAATCTGCTATCAAGGGGTTGATGTACATTGAATCCAAGATCAACAACAAGCCCAGTAAATCATTGATGGGCACGGGGGCAACACAACTTTGTTATGGAGTTAGAAGCTCAAAGGCTTGGCCTTCAAGTGGCGAAGAGTGATGGATGGAGCAAGATCGTGAATGGGAAGGTGAGACCACTAATAGGAGTGGCTCGTGGTGTGGAGCTTGGTGTACATGAAGAGGAAAAGTGAACTTCTCGGTTGCGACGATGGATGATCACAAGGTCGTGTTGGGCATGAACTTCTTTGACATGGTGAGTGCAATCATCATGTCAAATTGTTGCTCGGTGTGCATCATAGAGAAAGGTGTAACTTGCAAGGTCCCCACGGTAGAAGGGCCACTAAGTAGGCATAGAGCATAATAACTATCGGCTATGCAAATAACCAAGGGGTTAAGAAAGGCGATCCTATTTTCTCAGTAACCTCAAAGGAGGAGGCAACATACTGAACTAAGGAGGAGGTGTCACAACTTATCGTTGAAGTCCTTAAGGAGAATAAGGATGTTATGCCTGCGGAGATAAAAAAAAAGGCTGCCACCCTGCAAAGAGATAGATCATAAGATTGAATTGGAGATTGGTGAAAACCAACCGGCTAAGGAACCATAACGGATGGCTCCGGATTTGAGAAAGTAGTTACAAGATCTGCTTGAGTGGAATGATCATGTCGTCGAAAGCACCACTTGGCGCACTGGTACTCTTTCAGAAAAATAAGTATAGAGCACTACAATTATGTACTGACTACCGGGCATTGAACAAAGTGACAATCAAGAACAAGTATCATGTATCGTTGATCGTTAACTTGTTTGACCAACTTGGGGATGCAAGAATATACACAAGGATGGATTTGTAAAAAGGCTATCACCAAGTGCGGATCGCTGAAGGAGACAAGACAAAGGCCACTCCTGTAAAAAGGTATGGATCATTTGAGTGGTTGGTGATTCAATTTCAATCTAACCAACGCACCAACAATCTTTTGCATGTTGATGAACAAAATCTTCCATCCCTACTTGCAAAATTTTGTGGTGGTTGGAGGGCATTATCTTCTATAGTAGCACAATGAAGGAGCATGCAAGACATCTTCGCCTTGTATTCCAAGTGGTACGTGATAACGAACTATATGTCAAGAGGTCAAAGTGCTCCTTTTGCCAGGAAAAGGTGCATTTCCTTGAGCATGTCATTTTGCATGGACAATTACGGATGGATATGGCCAAGATACGAGCAATCATCAAATGGGAGACATCATCAAAGGTGACCGAACTACAATCATTCCTTGTCTTGGTGAACTATTACACGTGATTCATCATGGGTTACTCGTATAGAGCTATGCCACTAACGGACCTGCTCAAGAAAGACAAAGCATGGGTTTGGGAGGAAGAATGCCAACAGGCGTTTGACGATTTGAAGAAGGCAGTGAACACAGCGACAATGCTTGACCTACTAGACTTTTCCAAGAAATCTGAGCCACATACAAATGCCTCAGACTTTGCTATTGAATAGGTGTTAATGCAAGAAGGGCACTCAATAACTTTCGAGACCCGCAAGTTAAATGAGGCAGAGCGGCGATATATTGTACGAGAGAAAGAGATGATTGTCATCATTCATTGCTTAGAGTATTGAGACTCTACTTGTTGGGCGCACAATTCATGATCAAGACTGATAATGTGACAATAATCAACTTTCAAACTCAGAAGAAATTGTCGGCAATGCAAGCAAGATGGCAAGATTTTCTATCAGAATTTGACTGTCATGAAACACAAGCCGGGCAAAGCCAATATTATGGAGGATTCACTCAGCCACAAAGTAGAGTTAACAGTGATATCCATGATGAAGAGAGACATATTGGAGCAAGTGAGGGGTGGTCTTGTAGACGACTCCCTCACTAAACAACCCATACAACTAGCTAAAGAAGGATAGGCTTGTTGGA
The DNA here is from genome assembly GCA_039583875.1 of Platanthera guangdongensis. Lineage (NCBI taxonomy): Eukaryota > Viridiplantae > Streptophyta > Magnoliopsida > Asparagales > Orchidaceae > Platanthera > Platanthera guangdongensis. The sequence goes on along the minus strand of CM077147.1, from coordinate 156,184,252 downwards.
AATGTCAAGCAATGTCGGTCTATTAGTGTTTCTTAGTAGTAAGGTTTAGTCCGACATTGTATGTCCGTGTTTAAAAGTCTCTCGTAATGCTATAAATAGTCCCCTGTGTGGAAAAGTAAAGTGTCCATTTATTGTAATTTCTATTTTACAACATGGTATCAGAGCCATTCATTCCTCCCTGATCTGATTTGCGCCCAAGGGCATCCATGAGACACTCATCTCATCTCATCGGCTCGCTCATGTTTTCTCCTTCCATGGCTTCTCCACATCACGCCTGACTCTCCTTCCCCATTGCCCCTCTCAATTCCCTTGGTGCGTCCATCTCCCGATCGCGCCGAGCTCGTCGTCTTCTGCGGGATTCTACGTTCCTGTTGGCTTCTTCCATCGACGTTTCGTTAACAGCGTCCAGATCACCTCTTCTCTTAGTGGAGTGATCTCATTGAGTTGTGCTTCCTCTGATTCAGTAATGACCACTCATATAGGTTCTGCCAATCCGGTCTCCAGTCAACCACGACTTTCTTTATTCTTCTCATTTGCAGAACCTATCGACGTTCCTGTCCTGCGATCCAGTAAAATCCAGTGGCCCCTTCGATGATTCCATTCCACTTTCAGTTGTTGTCATACTTGTTTATGTGGATTCCAGACGATGTGAATCTCGCGGTTGTTCCTATCGATGCTCTCTTATTCCATCCCGACATCGAGCCCCCGCATGATGACAAATCTTCAGCCTGCTGAGCCGATGTTGATCTCTGGTCATCTTCCTCCTTGGTTTGGACTGCCCTGCTTCCGTCTGCCGCATGTGCCTACAGGCATCTATGCTCAGGCCTCTACTCGTTGATGCTCTCTTCTCCAACCACTGCTCGTGTATCTCCTCACCGGCCTGATGGCTTCCGCTGCTACTGCGCCTGATGCAGCTCTCTTCCAAGCCAGTTCTTGTTGTCGGGTCGATTGCAGATGTTGTAGTTCGTGTTGTTTTTTGTTGTTTTTGTTGTTTTTATGTGGTATATGTTGTTTGTCTTGTAGTAAATGCTTATATGCAAGTGTTTTCCACGTAAGGGGTAGTGTTTTGGACAAATGCTACTCGGATGATCTTTCCCGACCTTTCGCATTTGTTCAACACAGCCTATAGGCTTTTGTCGTCTGTTGTTAGTGTCTCCCCATATTTCTTCGATTGGTCGTGTGTTAGGACACGACTGGTGTTGGTTGTTTTTAATCTCGGTGATTGTGTCGTGTGGGACCGTGTCGTGCGGGACTATGTCGTGTGGGACCGCCCTTTGTGTAGATTATCCCCGACAGATTATCCCTGACGGATTATCCCCGATCATCTGTTTGATGATTGGCTCCACATTGTTTGTCCCCTTTCGCATGATGTGTGTGTAGGTGATGTTGGTTGACCTTCCTATCTAACGGGTTGTATCGTGTAGGAGTATCCCCGGTCACCCGTCTGTTGATTTCTTTCCAGCGAGTCCACGTTGTATGTGTGACATGCGTAGTTTGTGGGTCTACACCGTGTGTGGCTGTCCCTAACTTGATTCCCAATTTAGATTTCCCGTGATGGCTCATCTGTTGTTTTGTCCCACATCGCCTACCTCCGTTGTCGTTATTTGATGTGTCCAAGCTGAAGGTTCCCCTTCAGCTTAAGAAGGAGTGTTAGAAATGTCATGCAATGTCGTTCTATTAGTGTTTCTTAGTAATAGTTGGGTTTAGTCTCATATTGTATGTCCATGTTTAAGAGTCTCTTATACTTCTATAAATAGTCTCCTATGTGGAATAAAATAGCATCCATCTATTACAAATTCTATTTTACAACAGGGCTAAGAGATTTTGGCTAGAGGGTGGATTACTTTGCACTAAATAAAGACGGCTATACATCCCAAAGTGGAGAAACCTACGAAGAGAATTGATTAAAGAGTGTCATGATACAAGGTGGGATGGATATACAGGGCAGAAGTGCACTTTAGCATTGATGGAGAACTCCTACTACTGGCCACAAATAAGGGATAGCTTTGAGTTGTACGTGAAGACATGTCTTGTTTTCCAACAAGACAAGGTGGAGAACAAGCAACCAGCGGAACTCCTAGAGCCATTACCTGTGCCGGAGTACCCATGGGAGACAGTGACACTTGACTATATCAACGATTTGCCCAAGTCTAAAGGTTGCAGATCTATCATGATAGTGGTAGATCGTCTTTCTAAATATGAAACTTCCATATCAAGTGCGAAGGATACTACTGTGGAAGAGACGACCAGTCTATTCAACATGTGGTTAAGTATTGGGGGTTGCCCAAAAGCATTGTGAGTGATCGAGACCCCAGCATTATTAAAAAACTATGGACCGAGCTATTCAAGCTATTGGGATCAAAGATGAACTTCTCCACCAGCTTCCACCCTCAAACAAATGGGCAGATTGAGAGGATGAATGCACTACTTGCGGCACTTTGTGAGTGCAAATCAGTGGGATTTGGCAAAACTTATGGATGTGGCGGAGTTTTCCTACAGCTTGCAGCGAAGTGAGGTGACAGTACGGAGTCTATTTGAGCTTGCCAATGGGAGACAACCTCTCACATCGCACACTTTGGTGACCACAACAGAAGATGGAAGGATCCCAGAAGCGTGGAAGATGACTAAGGCTTCATTTGGTTAAGCTTATTTGGGCGTTCCGTTTTAATAAAACGCCACATTCCGGATTTTTTTCATTTATTTACCCGCTCCCGGTTCCTTCAGCGCCGCGTTTTATCGCTGCTCAAAAACCTGTGGGCCGAAACTTCCACCCCGAGCTCCAGTCGGCCGCGTTTAGGGTTTTCCCCGCTGCCTACTCCGCCGGCATCCGCATCTCTTCCGCGACGGTGGAGGACGAATCTCCCGCATCTCATCCGGCGACGGTGCAGGACGCTCGTATCTAGTGACGGTGCGGACGATTCACCCACATCTCATCCGGCGTATCCAGCGACGGTGCAGGAGGCTTCTCCAGTGCATCCCCCGTCTTCCCCGACCTGTAGCTTCCCAGATCTGTAGGTACTGTACTCTGCACATCTCTTCTTGCATCTGCTGCATCTTCTCTTCTTGCATCTGCTGCATCTTCACACCTCTGACCCCCCCCCCCCTCCCCTCCCTTTTGTGCAGCATTTTGTGATTTCAGCAATACAAAGCAGGTATATGTGCAGCCCGATCCGTTCAACAAGCTATCCACTACTGCAGCAATCAACAGCAACAGGTATATCAGCGCATCCCCTTCCAAATTTTTTGGGTGAATTGTACCTGTTTACTGGATTTGTAGTTACTTTTTTATGTTCAAAGTGTATGTGTGGCATCCATACTATAGTGGATTGTTTTAAATGAAGCTTCCATGAAGCTTCCATGAAGTTTATGTTCAAAACGTATGTGTGTTGTGTTGTGTGTTGTGTTGTGTGTTGTGTTGTGTTGTGTGTTTGCTGTGTTCATCAATAGGCAGCCATACAGATCACCCGTAATAAACAAGAGATTTGGGTGGAGAGACAGCCTGAAGTTTTGCCTAGAAGCATAAACCCTTGAAAGAGTGTTTAATAACTCACTGATCAAATGCTCTTACCTCATCAGGGTACCCCCAACATCATTCATTGCCCATATACAAACCAACGGCCAAGATTCTTGTTTTATCAATTTGATTTAACCATTATTTCCTGTTGCAGGACGTATTTTAAATAGTAAAGTGCAGCAAAACCTGCATATCGTGCAGCAAAACCTGCATATCGTGCAGCAAAACCTGCATGTGTTTTGAGTGAATATGTGGATGTGTGTTGTGTTCATGTGTGTGTGTGTGTTGTGTTGTGTGTTGTGTTGTGTGTTGTGTGTTTATGTGTTGTTTGTGCATATGAGTTGATTGTATATGTGGATGTGTGTTGTGTGTGTTCATGTGTGTGTGTGGTGTTGTTTGTGTGTTGTTTGTGCATATGTGTTGAGTGTGTGTGGATGTGTGGATGTGTGTTGTGTGTGTTTTGAGTGAATGTGTGGATGTGTGTTGTGTTCATGTGTTGTTTGTGTGTTGTGTGTTGTGTGTATTTTTCTCCCGGTCGTTGTGTTGTGTATGTGATGTGATGTACGTGTTCACTTGAGCGTATGTGTGGAATGTGAGTATGTTCTCTTGTGTGTGTATGTGATTTGATGTACATGTGTGAGATTGTGTGAGTGCGTGTTCATGTATCCGTGTGTGTGTTATGTGTTTTGCGTGTGTTTGTCTATGTTAAGGTGCGTTTGGTTATTTTTTTCTCTCATATAGTTTATGCGTTATGGGCAAACATAAAGAAGGCGGTGTCAGTGCCAATTGGGAGGCCATTGATGTTTTGGTTTTTTGCGACATTTGCTTGAAAGAAATTGAGTTGAGTAATCTCCCAACAACGCACTTTAGCAGGGATGGTTGGACCAACCTAACCATAGTTTTCTTTGCTCGTGCGGGAAAGTCTTATGATCGTAATCCAATGAAGAATAAGTGGGATCAACTAAAGAAAGATTGAAAGTTATGACGAGAACTTAAGGGCCGTGAGACGGGTCTGGGCTGAGATCCAATCCGCAAAACAATTGTTGCTTCAGAAGATTGGTGGACTGAACGCCTCAAAGTATGCACTTAAATTTTAAACCTCTTGTTGCAGTTACTATACAATAGATTATTCAACTAATAGTTATTACTTTTCATCGCAGGTGCTTCCAAGTGCAAGGAAATTTCAGTTCTCTGGGATACCCCCTGAGTTAGAGAAGTTAAATATGATATTTAGCCAGGTCGTAGCAACTGGGGATCTAGCTTGGGCACCCAATTCACAACATTTTGAGCATAAGTCGATTGGCGAACATGACATACCTGCTGGTGATGACACACAATCAGTTGAAGCAGGGAACAAACGGACGATCAGTAAGGGAAAAAGCAGGATGACAAATAAAAAAACAAGGAGCTTGACACTAGATGTTATAGCTAAGACATCGTGCATTATTGGGAAGTGCATGATGGAGCCTCCTCACATCCAGATATCGTCATTCGTGTACACCATTCCCGAGGCGATTGCTGAACTCGAAACTATCCCGGAAGTTATGGATGAATCAGAGTACGACTTCTACGACCACTACACCATGGTCCTGTCAGAAAAACATTACCGAGAAACCTTTATGAGCATTTGAAAGGATCGACGGCTCAAATAGCTGCAGACTCGTTATGAGAAAAGATCGGGCTAGTTGCACGGTGATGGACTTTTGATTAGATGTGTGCTGGAACTATCTTATCTTTATGTTAGATTTATTTTGCTCGGTGAAGGACTTTTGATTAGATGTTGTGTGCTGCAACTATATTATCTTTATGTTAGTTTTTTTTATCTGTGATAGACTCATGGTATCTTTATGATAGATTTTTATCCCTGAAAAGATGATCTACAAGCATAATGACATCTGAAGATTTAAATTTAATGAGCAGATTGATTATGTCTTCCTCTGATCAAACTGACTAGTTCTAATTTCTGAGCGGACTCAACGGAGTGTTGGAATCGTTCGCCTGCAATTTGCATGAGTACATTATGACCTAAAATATTTAGCAATGGTAACTGCAAGTACTTCTCGCATAGAGTTCTCCAAATGTATCCTTACTACTCATATTGTTGTGTGAGTAGTGAACTTTCGAACAAATCTACAAATATAAGTTTTCGACATTATATAATGAATTGAAAAATCTATGATTTGTCCATCGAGATTTGTTCACAAAGCCATCTAGGCCCTATGATGTATGCAAGGATACAGGAGAACAACCAGACAGATAGCAGTTATCCATGATGCATATTGTTGTCCACTCATGCTCAAATTGCAGGCGAACGATAAATCCGGTCAGCTACTTGCCGTTGAGTCCGCTCATTAGAACTATAAGTCAGGCATTTGATACAAAAGACATAATAATCACTGTTCATTAAGAGGTTAAATCTTCAGATCATTATGCTTGTAGATCATCTTTTCAGGGATGCAATTCCCCCCCCCCCAATAAAAATTCTAAAGATAATGAGTTATCACAGATACATCTAACATTCTTTAAAGATTGTATTAGGCTATTAATGGGACACATGTGGATGCTCGTGTTCCTGCTGATCAACAAGTTTCGTACATTGGTCGTCATGGGGCAACAACACAGAATGTTATGCTGGTTTGTGATTTCAATATGTGTTTCACATTTGTACTTGTGGGTTGGGAGGGTTCTACTCATGACAGCCGTATTTTTCAACGCGCCCTTATGGATTCAAGTTACAATTTTTTGTATCCTCCACTAGGTGAGACTTGTATTTCATAAGATTTCAGTAGTTTTAAATTACTTTATTTGACATAAATTAAATTTAAAACTTGTAGGGAAATATTATGTAGTTGATGTAGGATACCCTCTCCAGCGTGGTTTCTTGAAACCATATTCAGACACACGGTATCATTTACCAGATTTTAGAAGGGGCAGCAGGCCTACACAAGGACGCCGGGAAATATACAATCGGGCACACTCATCCTTACGAAGTGTTATAGAACGGTCATTCGGAGTTTGGAAAAAAAATGGAAGAAACTTAGTGATATGTCGCCTTATAGTTTGGCAAACAAAGAGACACTGTGATTGCAACAATGAATTTGCATAATTAAATTTGCAGACACCCATCCCGCTCAGACAGTCATTTTCAGGCTTATGATCTTGACGAGCTTTTCATTTACCCAGCGGGCCGTCAAAGAAGATCAGGGCAAAATGATGAAAGCTCGGGTGGAGATCATGTTAGAGGATTTCGAGTTGGTGTTGAGGAGATGTCGGCGCTGCGTGACTCGATTGCCGAATAACTACATGTTCCTTGAACGTACTCGGGGTATCTACGTAGTCAACATATGTATTTCATGTTTTGGATATTTTGATATTTGCATGAATTTGGATGTTTGTATATTTGTATGTATGTTGTCCTGCTGCATATCTCGACGTACATATATTTTCTGCAATTTAATATACAGATTAGAACAAAAAAATATTTTGTATAATTTTTTTTATAAAACGTCACCGCTTTATTGTCAAACGGTTATTTGTTTCGAACAGCTCTGCAAACACAGACTACCCAAACAAATCTTCATTTCCACCAACCAGTTTCCAACAGCTCCATTTACAAAGCTCCATTTACAACAACTCTTTTTACAACCGCAACCGCTCTACCAAATGAAGCCTAAGTCATGGGAGGAACATGCAAAATTAGCTAAATAGTGCTTGGAGAAGGCACGCAAAAGAATGAAGAAGTGGGTTGACGCAAAAAGACAACTGATGGAATACTCGATGGGAGAAAAAGTAATAGTGGAGATCCTACAACAATAATTCAAGGTCTTGTGTAGCGTGCACAAAGGCTTGGTGCAGAGGCATGAAAGCCCATTTCCAATCATGGCTAAGGTGGGTATGGTTTCATATCACCTTGACTTACCGAGCTATTTGAAGATACATCTGGTGTTTTATGTGAGTGCTCTCAAGTCATACTATGGGGAAAATAAAGATCTTCAAAGAGAAGAATCTCAAAGGACACCTCCAGTGATGACGAAGTCTTTTGACAAGGCAGTAGAAGAGGTGCTTTCAAAAATAGTGGTTCAGAGAAGAGGAGTGCAACCCAACACACAATAACTAATTAAATGGAAGAGGTTGTCGAAGTCTAAAACAACATGGGAGACATTGAAAGGCTTGTGGCAGTTCGAGGACATCCTTCAATTGTACGAGTCGACGAGAACGTCACCAAGATAGGTGGGGGAGGATGTCACAGATCATCTTTAAGGATAAGCCCCAAGAGGATTCTAGAGATTTTTGGAGTCTTGTACATAGGATATAAGGCATGAGGATGATGGAGTCTTCTAGAGTTGTCTTGAAAGCATTCTTGAATAAGATGGCAGATTCATGTATTTTGTAAATACTAGAGATGTATAGATTAATCTAGAATAGTAGGAATTTTAGATCCTTCAATACTTTGGAGGGAAGATTCTTTGGGGCCTATAAAAGGGGAAGGCTCCCTTTTTTGTAGATCATCCATGTTTTGGACAAGAAATAGAGTTCATCGAGTTCTTTCACTTGTAACCTTTCTCTTGAGTTGTTTCTTCATTCTTCTCTTCATCACCAACAAGATCTATTTGCATACTGTCTTTTTAACCATGCCTTTTAATCCCCTCCAGAAGACATCCCACCCTCTGTAGTGTCTTCTCCCCATTTTCATGATTAAGTTTATGAATCGTGTTAATGAAAGCGGAAGTAGTAGCAAAGTCAGCAGGAGATAGTTATACCCTATGTGGCAAACCAATCCCTATATGCAGCTCCGCTCATTAGGGGCCACTCATGCCTCTATGAGAATTCGTATCTGGGTAATGACGGGGTTGGAACTTTCCTCCTCTTAAATGGACTCAAATAGTGCCATGTGTGGCTCAAAAAGAAACGGTAAGACACCCTCATTACACTGAAAGAGCATTCATATTACATCTCTATCGGGAACACCATGAATAAAACCCTGAGAGTCGACTGATCGAATGTTGTTGTCGGGAGGTGGTCGTTTTTTGCTCTATGCGGCACTTAAAACTGTAGTGGTCCGTTCTTATGGTGAAATGATGACCGCACGAGTATTGTCTCCAATGTCATACTTCCTTGAACAACCCGATCAATTCCTGCTTGTAAGTGGGTAGCTTCATGGGATGTGTTGTTAGTTTCTAGTTAAAGAACATAATGGGGTGCCTGTTGCTAGAGGACCGCACCAATCTCTCTATTGCTAGAGGACCGCACCAATCTCTCTATGATGCATCACGCTCCACCGCAAATTTTAGTGTGAAGTCGAGAAGTGGTAGAACTAGGGCAGCGACAAGGGCCACCTTCATAACCAGGAACTCAAATGTGTCACCTCTGATGTCACTGAAACCAGTTCTTCTTGAGTATGTTTGACAGGGATGCAGCAATCACCTCGTAGTTTTAAATGAACTTGTGGCAATACCTGAAAAGACTTGGAAAACCCACAACACCTTTCAAACTCTGATTGTAGTCATCTCTTCACCATATCCAGTTTGTCAAGGCCTGTTAGGACCCTCTGGCTATGGTCAACATGGCCAAGATAGGTCACAAGGTCTCTACGAAGTACATTTGGAGTGTGTAAGGAATTGCATAGGACTATTTAGTGTTTCAAAGACCATATGTATATAGTGGAAATGATCAACCCGGGTAGAACAATAAATCAGAATGTCGTTAAAGAAAATCGGTAAAAATTTACTAGAGAAAGTGTACAACCCGTATTCGGCGAGAGTGGGTCCTACCACAGCCAGGTCAGCAGAAGTCAAGGTCAACAAGTCAAGGCTGGAGTCAAAGTCAGCACTCAAGATCGCGGAAGGCCTGCGCGAGTATAGGCGAGCTCCCCTCGCATACTCGCCAGGTAGGCGACTAGGCGAGATACTCGCCCAGCCTGTGCGAGTTCCTCTGGAAGTCACCTAGTCGCCAGGGGGGTGGGGTATAAATATGACCCCCCCCCCCCCTCCCCTTGCATTGGCCTATAAATAGGACCCCAGGGGTACGAGGTGGAGCACTTGAAATCCTCGGCAGGATACTCGCGCGCTACAGTTTCGGGATACTAGCTAAATCTTTGGATTCCTTTTCCTTGTAGAGCAAGTCGCGACCTTGCGACCTCGCCAACTAGCTTCCCTCATATCCAGTTCGGTCATCATTGGTTGAGAAGAGGCTGCTCATTTCGAGCATCCGGGTACGTGGTGGGACCTTCCTGCAGCAATATCTGGGGTCCTGTTTGACCTGATTCTTCGTTCTAGTCATCTTTGCCGTCTGATCTAGCTTCTGAGCCAGTAACCTTAGGCGGCTTTGGTCTGAATTCTGAGCTTGGGACTTTTTTTGGCTTCAACACTTGGTGCGGTGAGCGTGGATCGCAGTCAAGGAGGAAAGTTTGGAATTTGAGTGAGATGTCCATTGGTGGCGAGCAAGGAGAATTGGTCGGCAACTCGGCAGTAGGAGGAGACTTCGCGCGAGGTGGCGAGTTTGTAACAGTGCCCGCATTCGAAGAGTTCGCGAGGAAGATCGAGCAAACCATTCTCGCCGGTTTCGCTCAGCGCCCAGAGGTCACGGCGACTTCTCCCCGTCGTCTGACGCCGCTAGAAGAGGAAGCACCGCCGAGGCGAGCTGGAAAGGAGCCCACTTGGGCGAGGGAAGAGGGACCGATGCAGTCGCATCATTACCCGACGAGTAGTCAGGGGGTCCATTTTCGGGATCCAATGTCGTCGGCGAGGTGCAGGGATACTCGGCATTATGGCGAGTACGACGTCTCTAGCGAGGATGAAACTCGTCACCGCCAGGGAGGGAGGAGCCCCTTCTGTGACGAGATCCTTGTCGCTCCAGTTCCAGAAGGGTTCAGGGAACCCGTTCTCACTTACTACTCCGGCCGAGACGACCCTGTCAGACACCCCCAGTGGTTTGAAGACGTCGTCTCCATCCGCAACATGTCCGATGCCTTTAAGTGTAGGATCTTCTCCATCACCCTAAAGGGGAACGCCAGAGATTGGTTCCATCAGCTACCTGCGGGGTCCGTGTACTACTTTTCAAATCTGCGTCGGGGCCTTATGGTGAGGTTCGCGACATCGAAGAAGAGGAAGAAGGAAGCAACGGCCCTCTTCAAAATCGTCCAAGGGCAGCATGAGAGTTTGGGTCATTACATCGACCGCTTTCAGGAGGAGATTTTGGAGGTGGAGGAGGTGGACAGTTTTACCTTGATGGTGGCCCTCAAGTTCGGGTTGAAGCAAGGTTTGTTCAGTTTGGAGATGGGGTTCAATCCCCCGAGATCTTTCGAAGAAATGATAGAGAAGGCGAACACCTTCGTTCGAGGTGAGGAGAAGAACAAGGACTTCCTAGCAAGGCTAGATGGGGAGATTGCGACAGAAAGGAGGGGAGCAGGACCTTCGGGGTCGAAGTCAAGGAGGACGCCGGAGAGGCGAGAGGAGAAGAAGAATGAAGAGCCAATGAGAGAAGAGAGAAGGAAGAGAGAGGAACCCAGGAGGGTTGAAGAAAGGAGGCAGGAGAGGCCTCGAAGACAGGAAGAGAGAAGGCCGGCGGAAGCTCGGGAAGGAGGAAGGGAGGAAAGGCAATTTCAATATCCAGAGAATCGCCCCCAATAGAGGCCAGCGAGGCAGCAGTATCAAGAAGAAGGAGGAATGGGAATCGGCAAGAGGGAGGCCGAGGAGGAGTAAGAAGGGAGACAATGGTCATCGCTCGCCAAGACAACAAGCGGCTCCGGAGGGAGCAACGAGCGATGCGCCAGGAGGCAGAGATTCCCCTCTACTGCGATATTCATCGGGTAGAGGGGCACGGGACCTTGGCTTGCCCCGAGTTTTGGGAAGCAAGGAGGAGGCTGGAAGCGGGAGTGGCAGAAAGAGAGCAACAGAGGCAGGAGGCCCCGGTGGGGCAGGTGGCATTCCAAGCTCCAGCGAGGAGGAGGAATGAGGACCGAGTCGACCTGGGAGGTCGAGGGGAAGTGATACATGGCCCAGGAGGTGGGCATGTAGGCGTGATCAATGGAGGGGCCGGGCTTGGAGCTTCCCGCAAGGGGAGTCTTCACCAGATCTATCGAAAGAACGTCGCCTCGACGTCACAGACCCCGCCGCCATTAGAGGAGATCACCTTCTCGGAGGAAGATATGCTGGGGAATGAGAACCCCTTCCACGATGCCTTGGTCATTCAAGCCGCCATCGAGGACTTCACCGTCGACCGAATCCTCGCGGACAACAGTAGCTCGGTGAACATCATCTTCAAAAGAACCTTCGTCGGGCTTCAGGTGGAAGCGTCCCGGATCCAAGCTGCAGATGGACCGCTCTTTGGCTTCTCAGGAGAGAAGAAAGAGGTGGAGGGAGCAGTGGAGCTACTGGTTACGCTCGGTGGGACGTCGATCTGATGTCGCTTCATCATCGTCGACGCACCGAGCGGTTACAACGTCATCTTCGGACGGCCTCTTATCAACTACTTCATGGCCGTTCCGTCGTCGTACCACCAGTGCCTGAAATACTGCCGCGGAGATGTGCAGATCCGGATCAGAGGAGATCCCAAGGCTTCCAGGGAGTGCTACTTGAATGTCGTCAGCACCATCAGCTGGATGGGTGACGCGGGGAAGCTGGAGGAGTTGCTGGAGAAGGAAAAAGGGTTGTGTGCTGCTGAGGAGGTGGAGGAGATAGAGGTGATCTCTCGAGGGGGAGAGCCGGGACTGCTGAAGGTGGGAGGATCCTTGCCGCTTGGGGGGAAGATAGAGATGGTTGCTTGCCTGCAGGACAACGTTGATGTCTTTGCATGGAGCGCCGCCGAGATGTCAGGGGTGGACGCCGATGTTGCTTGTCATCGACTCAACCTGGATCCCGCGGTGGCCCCAGTTCGACAAAAGCAGAGGAAGAGCGCCGCCATGCTGGCCGAGCCGATCAGGGAAGAGGTGGAGAAGCTGCTAAAGGCAGGTTTTGTCTCGGAGATCCAGTATCCAGGCTGGGTCTCCAATGTTGTAATGGTGAAGAAGCCTGAAGGGGGCTGGCGTTTATGTATCGATTTTTCAATGTTGAATAAAGCTTGCCCGAAGGATTGTTACCATGTGCCTCAAATCGATGCGCTGGTTGATTCCGCCATCGGGTTTTTTGTGATGAGTTTTCTTGATGCTTTTTCAGGGTATCACCAGATCCGGATGCATCCCCCCGACTGCCGGGACGTCTCTTTCATAACCAGCAACGGCTGCTATAGCTACAAGATGATGCCCTTCGGGCTCAAGAATGCGGGCGCAACTTACCAGAGGATGATGGATCAGATCTTCAAGGGGCGGAACTTGGAGGTTTATGTGGATGACCTCCTCGTCAAGAGCAAAAGCGTCGCAGAGCACATAACGGATCTGGTGGAGACCTTTGCTACCCTGAGGAAGTACAAGATGCGACTCAACCCGGCCAAGTGCGTCTTCGGTGCATGAAGGGGGAAATTTCTAGGTCACCTCCTCACTCCCAGGGGGGTGGAACCTAATCCAGACAAGGTGAAGGCCATTCTGGAGATGGCGTCGCCAAGGGATCCTAAGGAAGTTCAAAGGCTGGCTGGAAGGCTGGCAGGCCTCGGCCGTTTTTTGTCCAAGGCAGGGGAGAAGTGCTCTCCGTTTTTCAAGACCCTTCGGGGGAATCAGAAGTTCGAATGGACGGCGGAGTGCGAGGAGGCTTTCGGAAAGCTCAAGCAACAGCTAACCCAAGCTCCTCTCCTCCAGGGCCCGCGGGGTAATGAGGATCTCTTTCTCTATCTGGGAGTCGGGGCGGAAGCAGTTAGTTCGGTGCTGGTTCAGGAGGAAGGCAAGAGGCAGCTTCCTATCTACTATGTTAGTAGAGTGCTGCGGCAGGCGGAGACGAGGTACCCTATTTTGGAGAAGCTGGTGTTCGCTTTGCTAGTTTCGGCTCGAAGGCTCCGTCAGTATTTTCAAGCTCATTCCATCAGGGTCGTCTCCGATCATCCTCTACGGAGCATCCTGGATGGGGTGGAGCACTCTGGCAGGCTGGCAAAGTGGGCGGTGGAGCTTAGCGAGTTCGATATTTCTTACTCTCCAAGGATAGCGATCAAGGCGCAGGCGGTGGCGGATTTTCTTGCCGATTTCTCGGCCGAGGTGGAAGGAGAGGAAGGTTCTTCTAGCACGGTGTCCTGGAAGATGTTCGTGGATGGGGCTTCGGGCAGATATTCCGTGGGAGCCGGAGTCGTGCTCGTAAGCCCTCAGGGAACCAGGATCGAGCAGGCAGTCGAGATCCTCTTCCCAGTTACCAAAAATCAGGCGAAGTACGAAGCCATGGTGGCCGGTTTGCGTCTCGCCAAGGAGTTGGGAATTCGAGATATAAAGGCCTTCACCGACTCGATGGTAGTCGCGTCCCAGATCAGAGGCGAGTTCGAGGTGAATGATCCGATTTTGCAGCGGTACTTGATCAAGGTGAAAGGTCTGATTGGGGGGTTTCAATCTTTCTTTGTCGAGCACGTACCCCGAGAGGAGAATTCAGAAGCCAACTATCTTGCCAAATACGGTCCCCGGGCTGGGGGAATCGTGACTGAACTTTTCCGACCGTCCATCGAGGAAGGGAAGATGATGGAGATCGAACAGAGAGTGTCTTGGAAGGATCCATTTGTTTCTTTTCTAACAACGGGTCAGATTCCTGCCAGCGAGGGAGACCAGAGGAAGTTTCGCTACAAAGCCGCCTACTATTTGCTTCAAGAAGGAGAGCTCTACCGCAAGACTATCTCAAGTCCTCTAGCTCGATGTCTGTCAGAGATTGTGGTACCTCGTATCCTGGAGGAGATTCACTCAGGAGAGTGCGGCAGTCACTCGGGGACTCGGACTCTTGAACAAAGGAATCTAAGGCATGGGTACTTCTGGCCCTCCATTAGGAAGGATGCAGAGGCCTTCTCCAAAAAGTGCCTCCAGTGCCAGCTTTTCGCACCTCTTCAACTACAACCAGCTCAGTATCTTTGCTCGATCACAGCTCCATGGCCCTTCGCCATCTGGGGGATGGACTTGATCGGCCCCTTTCCTCAGGCCAGCGGGCAGAGGAAGTTCGTGCTTGTCATGATCGACTACTTCTCCAAGTGGATCGAGGCAAAAGTCTTGGCCAAAACCACGTCGCAGATCGTGAAGAACTTCATTTGGGGAGAAATTGCATGCAGGTTCGGGATTCCTCTAGCCATCGTCATCGACAACGGGCCGCAGTTCGCCAGTTTGGAGTTAGAGGACTTCTGCAAGCAGCTAGGGACGGATCTTCGATTCGCCTTTGTGCATCATCCTCGCAGCAACGGACAGGTGGAGGCAGCCAACAAGTTGATCATCAACCTTCTGAAGAAAAAAGTCACCAACTTGAAGGGCAATTGGGCGGAGCAGCTCCCCTCGGTTCTCTGGGCTTTGAGAACAATTTCAAACTCGGCCACGGGGGAAACTCCTTTCAAGTTATCCCACGGGTCTGAGGCACTCATCCCAGTGGAATTCGAGGTTCGGAGCCCGAGAGTTATAGCAGTTGGAGATGGCGGCGAAGAATGGCGCTTGGAAAATGAGGATGCCCAAAGACTCTCACTGGATTTCGTAGAAGAGCTTCGTGACTTGGTCTCCATCCGTCAAGAGGAGATCAAGCGGCGCATGGCGAAGCACTTCGACAAAAATGTCCGCCTAAAGCATTTTCTCGCCGGAGATCTGGTTATGAAGAAGGTGGACGCCGCAGGAAGAGGAGCAACAGTGGGCAAGCTACATCCAAATTGGGAAGCTCCCTTCATTGTCCAGGAAGCCTTGGCCACCGGGGGCTATTATCTCCAGGATCAAGTTGGAGAGCAGCTGGGAGGTACTTGGAGCGGGGATGACCTGAAAAGGTTCTATCCTTAGCGGCCAATGATGTATTTTGTTTGTACATACTTTTACATATATGCAATGGCAACTATTCTGCTTCGGTTCATTCTGTTTTTCATCGCAAGTTTTCTGGGAACTCAAGGTTTTGCTTCAAGATCGATCCGAGAAGCTGGCCGTCAACTCGTTCCTCCTGGATAGCCCAGTTCGGACGATGGGACGATGCCTCGGGATATAAGCGCCCTTGTAAGACCGGACCCCTGCATTGACGGCTGAGATCAGCTCCCCCCTTGCATGTCGGCCTAGCTACCCCTGATTGCATCTCTCCTCCGACTGGAGGAACTAGCGGGAACAGGTCTGGACCCCAACCTCTCGGATTTGAGGAAGGATCAACCTGGCCAAGCTTTCCCTCCAATAGTAAGAGAGCCATGATAGGCCCAAGGGAATATGTTAGTTGCGAGTGCGTCCTGGAGGACCCTCGGAAGAACATAACCCCTCGCTCTTGCATTTACGCTCATAGCCAGTTGGCAGAGCTGAGAGCGATCGCAGCGGTTGGATTGGGGAACGTGCCTTCGACCTGTTTCTCGTAGATAGCCTAGCTCGGACGATGGGACGATGCCTCGTGATGTAAGCGCCCTTGTAAGACCGGACCCCTGCATTGACGGTCGAGATCAGCTCCCCCCTTGCATGTCGGCCTAGCCACCCCCGATTGCATCTCTCCACCGACTAGAGGAACTATCAGGAACAGGGCAGAACGCCAACCTCCCAACTCGACGTCGTCGAAATCGTCGTTCGATTTCTGTTTTCTTCATCCTCAAAGATATTGATGCGCTTAATTCATTTTCAAATTCTTGAAGCAACAGAAAAAAATGTTCAAGTCCTCGAGTGGCAGGTCCTCGTAAGTCCAAGTCCCTGCACGAGCTCCTCTCCTGCATATCGGTCACAGACCTCCTCGAGTGAGATCAAGATCCTCGCTAGAGTGATGTCGTAGTCCGAGATCTCTGTACGAGCTCCTCTCCTGCAGACCGACTACTTGCCTCCCCGAGTCGACTCACACCACTCTAGTTGAGCAGGGCTCCTGAGAGCTGTCGACTCCAGCAATGTTCAAGTCCTCGAGTGGCAGGTCCTCGTAAGTCCAAGTCCCTGCACGAGCTCCTCTCCTGCATATTGGTCACAGACCTCCTCGAGTGAGATCAAGATCCTCGCTGGAGTGATGTCGTAGTCCGAGATCTCTGTACGAGCTCCTCTCCTGCAGACCGACTACTTGCTTCCCCGAGTCGACTCACACCACTCTAGTTGAGCAGAGCTCCTGAGAGCTGTTGACTCCAGCAATGTTCAAGTCCTCGAGTGGCAGGTCCATCGTAAGTCCAAGTCCCTGCACGAGCTCCTCTCTTGCATATTGGCCACAGACCTCCTCGAGTGAGATCAAGATCCTCGCTGGAGTGATGTCGTAGTCCGAGATCTATGTACGAGCTCCTCTCCTGCAGACCGACTACTTGGCTCCCCGAGTCGACTCACACCACTCTAGTTGAGCAGGGCTCCTGAGAGCTGTCGACTCCAACAAATGTTCAAGTCCTCGAGTGGCAGGTCCTCGTAAGTCCAAGTCCCTGCACGAGCTCCTCTCCTGCATATTGGCCACAGACCTCCTCGAGTGAGATCAATATCCTCGCTGGAGTGATGTCGTAGTCTGAGATCTCTGTACGAGCTCCTCTCCTGCAGACCGACTACTTGCCTCCCCGAGTCGACTCACATCACTCTAGTTGAGCAGGGCTCCTGAGAGCTGTCGACTCCAACAAATGTTCAAGTCCTCGAGTGGCAGGTTCTCGTAAGTCTAAGTCCCTGCACGAGCTCCTCTCCTGCATATTGGCCACAGACCTCCTCGAGTGAGATCAAGATCCTCGCTGGAGTGATGCCGTAGTCCGAGATCTCTGTACGAGCTCCTCTCCTGCAGACCGACTACTTGCCTCCCCGAGTCGACCTACACCACTCCAGTCGAGCAAGGCTCCTGAGAGCTGTCGACTCCAGCAATGTTCAAGTTCTCGAGTGGCAGGTCCTCGTAAGTCCAAGTCCCTGCACAAGCTCCTCTCCTGCATATTGGCCACAGACCTCCTCGAGTGAGATCAAGATCCTCGCTGGAGTGATGTCGTAGTCCGAGATCTCTGTACGAGCTCCTCTCCTGCAGACCGACTACTTGCCTCCCCGAGTCGACCTACACCACTCCAGTCGAGCAAGGCTCCTGAGAGCTGTCGACTCCAGCAATGTTCAAGTCCTCGAGTGGCAGGTACTCGTAAGTCCAAGTTCCTGCACAAGCTCCTCTCCTGCATAGTGGCCACAGACCTCCTCGAGTGAGATCAAGATCCTCGCCGGAGTGATGTCGTAGTCCGAGACCTCTGTACGAGCTCCTCTCCTGCAGACCGACTACTTGTCTCCCCGAGTCGACCTACACCACTCTAGTAGAGCAAGACTCCTGAGAGCTGTCGACTCCAACAAATGTTCAAGTCCTCGAGTGGCAGGTCCTCGTAAGTCCAAATCCCTGCACGAGCCCCTCTCCTGCATATTGGCCAACGACCTCCTCGAGTTAGACCAAGTTCTTCGTTGGAATGATGCGAGCAGAATTGGGCGAGTATGCGTGCAGGCATCGGCGAATATGCGAGCATGACATAGCAAAGTGCGAATATGATATGGCGAGTAGCTGCACGCGAGTACCGGGGTGCGAGTTATGAAGAGCGACTACGGTCGTACGAGTATCAACTACGCGGTTATGAATAACGTCAACGTACGAGTAAAGCATCACGAACACTCGTCCTCCCGGAGCCTACGAGCCTAGCGAGTATTATCAGCAGATAAGCGAGCAGGAAATCAACAGCATGGTAACTTAAACTTGTATATATATTTCTCCTTCAAAATGATTACAAGTTGCAAAAGATGTCTGTTACAAAAAAGATGCTAACTATCTTGTGCGAGTATGAGAAATATCAGCGAGCAACTAGTACTCATCATCGCCAGTATCAGGCCGATATTCCTCATCTCCAATGTCGGCGTCCTCTTCCTTGCCGCTTTCATCGCTTTCCTCCTCGCCGCTGCCACTGTCGCTGCTGCTACCACTGCTGTCACAGCTGCCAGAGCCCGACGATGGTGATGGCAGGCGATCTGGCGAGACTGTCTTGGCGAGTAGCTCAGGGATGAGTTCGTCAATAGTGAACACCTTCTCCCCCTCGTCGAGCTTCTCGCTGATCCTCAGCCTCGCAAGCACGACGTTGCCTGCCGCGCGGGCTATCTCACGACGAACCGACGACCTCTCCTCCCACAAGATGCGAGATCGCTTGATGGCATAGTGAGGATCGTCCTCCGGCCGCGGCTGAGGAGCAGAGGAACTCGCGCCGGCTTCTAAAATGGTCAGGCGAGATTCCATCTCGGCCGCGCGGATTTGGGCTGCCTCCAGATCAGCCCGAGACTTGGCGAGTTCCGCCTCGTACTCAGAGAGCTTTTTGGCGATTTATATCTCGGCAGCCTGCGATAAAGAACGGAGTCAGCAAAAAGAATCCAAGTGTGGCAACATCAACATCGCGCGTAGAGGCGACTTACCTCATAATCTCGCCAGCGAGTGGATTCCATGTCGAGATCAATCGCCTTCTTGCTGACGATCTTCAAGCCTTTAGTCCTCTCCAGCATCCTCCTCGCCGCGAAGTGATTTACTTCGACGGCTCGTGCGAGCGAGCAGGCCGCCTGCTGGGCGCGTTCCTCCTCGCTGAGATCCAGCATCGACTCAGCGTCGCCTCGCCCGTACATCGCGTGGAGGACGGCAAAGGCCTCCCCCTTGTCCTCCCCTTCCTCCGCCCAGGAGGGGAGGTTGGTGCTCAACGTCACAAGATGCTCGTCCGCCGACCAGGTCACCAACGGGCGACCATAGGCATCCACGGCGTCCAGCCCCAGATTGAAATTGGGGTGGAAGTGGGGAAGCCGAGCATGGAGCGGCGAATCCTGGTCATCAGGTTGCGGCGACGACACCTTCTGTTTTTTGGTCGCGGGCCTCGGCGACCTGGCTTTGCCTTTGCCTTTTGCGAGTTTCTTCTTCTCGCCGATATCAGCCGGCGAGTGGGGCTCAAGAAGCGAGGTGGCGATTTCTTTGGCTGGAGGAAGCGGCCTCGCCGGGAGCTCGTTCGGCTCTGCAAAAGGCCGAGTAATGTAAACAAACAGCTATCGCGACGAGTATGCAAGAGACGTTCCTCGCTAAGACTTACCTTCATTATAGTGGACCTCGAACAGTGTGTTGACGTTTAGTCGCCAAAAAATAACATCGAACCGACGACCTCGGAACGATTCGACGAGCTGCTCGCGCACACCCTCCAATATCGGTGGAAGGAAGGCGACATCAGCAGGCTGGTGCGGCCTTCCCTGGACGTCACCAAAGTCGCCTTCAACGACGACTAGCATCTCGCTCCAGCGATGCACCTTATTCACCGTCCCCACCAGAGTACAGACATGGCTGCTGAAATACACCACGCCCTCGGCAGTCGCGGCGAAGGCAAATATTTTACGGAAGACGGAAAGATCAAAGATGATCCTCTCCTCGCGCAAATAGAAAAGGAACCCCATGATGATGGCGACGTTGTTGGGGTTGATCTGCGCTGGAACTATGCCGAAGTATTGGAGAATATTGCAATACTCCGGCCACAATGGAAGTCGCAGACCAGCGTCGAAGTGGCGAAGGGGGAGGACCAGCGCGCCCTCTATACAGGTGTTTAGTCGCTCGCTGCGACTAGGAAGTCGGGCCGAGTATTCCTCCGGCAAAAGTCGCTCCCTAAAATTTTTTAAGTCCCGCTCTGTTGTAATTGACTTTTTGAAAGCCGCATCAGCGAAGTTGGCGACGTGGGCTTGGCGGCGAGCACTGGCATCGTCTCCAACCATCTTGCGAGTTCTAACGAGGAAGAAGAAAGAAGAGCGAGGAGCAAAGCAAAGCACGCGAGCAGGCAAAGATACTCGCGAGCTAGGGGTTCAAAAGCGCAACAGCGTACTTATGTCCTACCTACCCCCTCTATTTATAGGCGCCAGGGGGGTATATCATCCTTACGGTGAGTATCAGAACAAGTCGCGCCATAAGCGAATAATCCGACTCCGTTGCGTAGGTCGCACAAAACAGAAAGCATGATCGCAACCTGCAGAACAAACTCGGCACAGACCATACAAGACATCGCATAAACAGCACAAGAAATTAATATGATAAAGCGCGAGATTCAAACTCGCTTATTACAATCAATGATAGTTCATAAAGTCGCTCTCGGCGAGTTTCAAATAGAAAAAAGAAAAGTTCTAAGGCCTAGGCCTCTCTGGGGGATGGGGATGTCGTCCGGCCCAACCCACCTCGCGCGCCCGCCGGAAGTGCTCTGTCTCCATCGCAATCGCGTCATCGCCGAGCCGCAACTGCTCCCCCATCCTCGTCAACCGGCCGACGGAGCCCATGCTCGCGCGAATGTCTGCAACCTCGTCAAGGACAAGCTGGAGGCGATGGTTGTTAATCGCCGGCTGACGATCATTCTCATGTACCATGTGGAAGCGGGATTCATAGCTCTCCAGAGTACTCTTGAGCTCTTCCATCTTCGACATCCGCACTTCTAACGATGATATTCGGCGATGAGGCTCGCAGATCGCCAGCTGTTCAAACTTGCTCTCCAGCTCCAGGTAGGCGCGAGCAGCAGCGTGGCGATATTCCATGCCCGGTAACCCCATGGCGTCGATGAAGGCCGCCCCTGGAATCGTCAGCCGATCTGACAGCAAATGAAAGTCGCCAGATTAGACAAGGTATTTCGCCACCCTATACGGCATCAATAGCAACACATACCGTGGAGAGGAGATCTAGATCGGCGAGGGGAGGATCCACGAGTTGGCTCATCTCGTCGGCTCGAAGATGGCCCACCAGCGTGCTCGGCCGCCTTGCCTTTTGCCCACGTCCCCCTTGTCCAGAATTCGCGCCACTTGGCGGAAAGTAGCTCGGCCGCGGCTTGACCGGCTTACTGACCATGGGATGTGATGAAAGAGGCGGAGGGAGCGACGAACTCGCCGGTGGCTGAGGATTCTTCAGCGGAGGAGGCGGAGGAAGTCGCGTCGTGGCGACTTGAGAAGGCGCGACCAGAGGCGACGACAGCGGCAAGGATACGGGTACCGACTGGATGGTGGCAACGTTTGAAAGAGGCGGCGGCGGGGGTAGAGAAGAGCACGCCTCGGGCAGAGAAGACCTCGCCGGAGGCAGTACGGAACTCGCGGCGGGCGGAGCAGAACTCCTCGCGGGCAGCGCAGAACTCGCCGGGAGACCCTTGTTCACCGGCAGATCCTTCTTGGACGGAGGGTCCTTCGGCAAAGGGTCCTTGCTCGCCTGGGTCATCTTCCTCGGCAGAGGATCTTTCGACGGCAGTTCCTTGCTCGCCAAGGGAACCGAGGCCTCAAATGTTCTTTTGTCGCCGATATTGATCCGCACCATGTGCGCGGTCTTTACTGGTCTCCCGGCAGGAAGGGCGACCAGCGGCGCGGAGCTCAACGGGGCGACATTCAGAACCGCGTCAGCGCCCCCCGAAGGAGAATCTGCGAGTATCATGGTCAAGTTAGCAAGCAATGGAAACGACCGTCAGAACAAGAAAGCATCTCGGCAAAAATGACAACCTGGCAGGTAGACGACTTCAACCTGCTGCAGCACCGGGGTGAAGGCGAGTTCCGGGGCCAGGGTCGTGGCGAGCTCAGGGATGTCGAGCGAGTCGAGGAAGCTCGCATCAGAGGCGGCGACATTGTGGATGTCGTCAAGCCCCAAGTCGATGAGCAGTCGCTGCGTGCTAGCAGAGCGCACGGGGTTGCTAGTGGAAGCCGCGGTTTGAGAAAGAGGTGGCGTCGAGTTATCATCACCAGAGGCGGGTTTCTTCTTGGACTTTTTAACTTTCTTCTTCTTGAGGGGGGTAAGTCGGCAACGGCGTCCTCCTCGCGCGGCCTTTTCGGCTTAGCGACGCCAATAGCACCAGTCAGCGCGGCGAGACTGTCACGAAGAAACTTCACAGCGACCGACATTATGCGCGAGTTTTGAATATCTGGCTAAAGAACTAGGCCCCCCCTATTTATAGAGATCGGCAGGCAGTCACAAGAGGCGAGCAACCCAGATACTCGGCAGAGCAGCTCGCCGAATAAGTGTTGGATGTTTCTTTCTGAGCTCCGATGTCGCTCAGAAAGAGCGGGGATTGTGTACAACCCGTATTCGTCGAGAGTGGGTCCTACCACAGCCAGGTCAGCAGAAGTCAAGGTCAACAAGTCAAGGCAGGAGTCAAAGTCAGCACTCAAGATCGCGGAAGGCCTGGGCGAGTATAGGCGAGCTCCCCTCGCATACTCGCTAGGTAGGCGACTAGGCGAGATACTCGCCCAGCCTGTGCGAGTTCCTCTGGAAGTCGCCTACTCGCCAGGGGGGTGGGGTATAAATATGACCCCCCCCCCCCTCCCCTTGCATTTGCCTATAAATAGGACCCCAGGGGTACGAGGTGGAGCACTTGAAATCCTCGGAAGGATACTCGCGCGCTTCAGTTTCAGGATACTAGCTAAATCTTTGGATTCATTTTCCTTGGAGAGCAAGTCGCGACCTTGCGACCTCGCCAGCTAGCTTCCCTCGTACCCAGTTCGGCCATCTTTGGTTGAGAAGGGGCTGCTCCTTTCGAGCATCCGGGTACGTGGTGGGACCTTCCTGCCGCAACATCTGGGGTCCTGTTTGACCTGATTCTTCGTTCTAGTCATCTTTGCCGTCTGATCTAGCTTCTGAGTCAGTAACCTTAGGCGGCTTTGGTCCGAATTCTGAGGTTGGGACTTTTCCTGGCTTCAACAGAAAGGATCTGAGTATCTCATTCATTAAAGCCTGGAAGATCAACAGTGTGTTGGCGAGCCCAAATGGCATCACTAAAAACTCGAAGTGGTCGTGGTGAGTTTGGAAGGTTATCTTCTCCGCATTTACATGTGTTGTTGTTCTGGCTTCAGTCATGTCCTGGCTTACTAATTTGATGCATGAGTCAATCGCTCGAAATTATTTATTTCTCGACAATGCTGCGGACATTTGGCGACAAGCGTAGTCTACCTACTTTCGTCGAGGCAATGCTGCTCAAATTTTCCAGTAGCGACAGAAGACCTCCTTACTCTAAAAGGGTTATCTCCCTCCTACTGTATACTACTTGAAGTTCACACAGCTGTATCAGCAATATAATCATTTTCATCATCTTACTTTTGTTAGCCCTGTTGATGAGGCGATGGTTCATGCCAGAGAAAACCGCAATCGAATCTTTGAATTTTTTTCATGGCCTGCATCGAGACTTTGACCAAATCAGTGTTCAGATTTTAGGGAGTCCACAGTTACCGCATCTTCATGAGGTCTACAGCATTATGTTGCAGAAATTCGATCGCCGCCAGAGCTTGCTTCATGATCTTGCACCTGAGAGCTATGCTCTGGAGGCTACTTCCCCTTCTCTTCTTAGTAGTCGTTCATCCTGTGACTCAAAGTTGAAGGGATCTGATAAGGACCATCTCCTATGTGATTATTACAGAAAAAATAGTCACACTCGTGACACTTGCTTCAGGCTCTATGGGTTCCCTCTGCCAAAAGGAGGTGCTCCACCTCGTGACGGCCATGGTTTTGGGCGATCCTCTGGACATCATGCTTCTCCACGTGCTGCTCGTCTCACTGATGCAACTCCGAGCATTCCTCCTAGCTATTCCAGCTCTGATGGCTCTGCGCCTCTCAATGCTTTCACAGCAGATGAAGTGCTTGCCCTTCGTCGCTTAATGTAGAGCCTTTTTATGAATCCTTCTGCTTCTTCCTCCTATGCTCACATGGGACTTTCAGGTGCTCACTATGCTGTCTCTCATCCTTCCACCCGGTGGATTATTGACTCTGGGGCCACAGATCATGTGAATTGATTCGCTTCAGGCTTCATCTAATATACCCCGCTCTGGTCACGATAAGGTGAGCATTGCAGATGACTCTCCTTCGTCTATTGCCGAAAAGGGTTTCATCTCATGCTCCTCTCTCACCTTATCCTCAGTCCTTTATGTTCTCAATTTCACTCATAATTTATTTTTCATTAGTCATCTTACTAACTTCATGCACTACTCTGTGACATTTCTTCCTTGCTCTTGTATTTTTCAGGACCTAGCGACTGGGAAGGTGATTGGCTCTGATAGCATGGTCAATGGACTCTATGTGCTCAACTTCAGCCTAGCTCAGCCTCCTCTGGTTCTTCATTCTAACACTACCCACCCATTGTATTCCAGGCATTATCGTCTGGGCCACCCATCTACTTCTATTATGAAATTGTTGTTTCCTGCTATGTTTTTTGTTGTCTTTGACTCCTTTATATGTGATGTTTGTACTATTAACAAACATCATTGTACTTCGTTTAATCATGTTTCCTTACGTAGTTCTACCACTTTTGCAACTATTCATATAAATATCTGGGGGCCATGCACCATATCTTTTATCTCTGGTTGTGTGTGGTTTGTTACTTTTATTGATTATTTTTCTCATACTACTTGGTTATACTTGTTGCGCAATAAAAGTGATGTATTTTTTGTTTTTTTGAAATTTTCATAACATTATTTTCACTCAATTTCATACCACCATTAAAACTCTTCACAGTGACAATGGTCATGAATACATCGATTTGCAGTGAGTGATATCTTGCTAATCATGACATCCTCCACCACACTACTTGTGTTTATTCCTCATCACAAAATGGTAATGCTGAGCGAAAAAATCGTCATCTCCTGAAAGTCGCTCGTTGTCTTTTGTCCACCATACATCTTCCCAAATTCTATTGGGGTGATGTGGTTTTTACTGTGGCATATCTTATTAATTTTATATCCTTGTGTGTCCTTGAGAATGCTACTCTTAGCACTCTTCATGTGTCTTCTGCTCAGCTTTCCCCTAAGGTGTTTGGATGTGTCTGTTTCGTTGACAACCACCACCCTCATCTAACCAAACATGTTCTACGAGCACATAAGTGTGTTTTTATTAGCTATTTTCTCACACAGAAGTGGTACAAGTGTTTTCACTCACCTACAAAGAAAGTGTGTATCACTATGGATATCACGTTCCGTGAATCCAAGGCATACTACCCTGCTTCGGAGGACCCTGACTCGGGTGACGCTCCTCATGTACCCGTTCCTTATGTACCTCTACCCATTCCTTTACTGTATCTCTCACTTCATAGGGAGTCTACACTAATGGAAGTGAGTCCTCTTACTGTGTCCCTACATCCGAGCTTGCAGGTATACACTCGGCATACAAAGAGGACAAGTATACAAGATCCGACTATGCCACCAGAACAGTCATTAGATCATGGTTCAGGGTCTTCTGATCTACCAGTTTCCCTTAGAAAAGATATCCGCTCTTGTACTTGGAATCATCTCTCACATTATATATCTTATGACTTTTTTTATTCCTATAATACTTGTGTCTCCTCTTGCTTCTCTTTCCATACCTGCATCTTGGCAGTAGACCCTGGAGGTCCTTATGTAGAGAGAGGCGATGGTTGAGGAAATGACTGCCCTTGAGAAGAATCATACATGGTATTTAGTGCATCTTCCCTATAGAAAGAAGACTGTTGGGTGTAAATGGGTGTTATATATCAAACAAAACTTTATTGTCGAAAGGTGTAAGACAAGGCTAGTGGCAAGAGGCTATACACAAACCCTTGACATTGACTATCAGGAAAAATTTGCTCTGATGGCACAGATGAATATATTAGGGTCTTGTTACCCTATGATGTCGGCAATGGTTGGGACCTTTGGCAACTTGATGTGAAAAGTGTGTTCCTTCATGGGGGTCTAGATGAGGAAGTCTATATGTCTATTCCACCGGGTCTAACTCCTAAAGGTGCATAAGGGAAAGTCTATTGATTAAAGAAGGCTCTATATGGGCTGAAACAATCCCCAAGAACCTGGTTTGGGAGATTCCACAAAGCTATGGTGTCATTTGGGTATCATCAGAGCAATGCTGATCATACACTGTTCATCAAACATAGGACTGGGAAACTCACTGTCGTCACTGTATATGTTGATGATATAGTCATTACAGGTGATGACCTAGAAGAAATCAAAAATATAAAATAGAAATTAGCCAGTGAGTTTGAGGTCAAGGACCTGGGAAAAATCAAGTATTTCTTAGGTATTGAGGTCGAAAGGCCTAAGCAAGGAATCTTCATCTCTCAGTGAAAATATACCCTAGATCTTCATGTGAAGGTGGGGATGAGAGAATATAGACCAGCTGACACCCCAATACCACCGATTGGGATGTAATGATAGAGAGGTAATCGAAGACATCTCCGAATTTCAAAGATTAAAAGTGAGATTGATCTACCTGTCTCACACTAGCCAGAATATTTCTTATGCAGTAACTGTTATCAGACAGTTAATATATGCTCCAAAGACGCATAATGTGAATGCACCTCACAGAATTCTTACGTATCTCAAATGCTCACCAGGAAGGAGTATTTTGTTTGCTCCAAATTCATGCCTAAATATTGAGGTTTACACTGATGTTCATTGGGCCGAGTCTGCTGAGGATCGACAATCAACTTCAAGAAATTGTTCCCTTGTTGGGGGTAATTTTGTGACTTGGAGGAGCAAGAAACAACAAGTTGTGGCAAGATCCAACGCAGAAGCAGAGTTTAGAGTTATGGATCATGGGGTTTGTGAAGGCTTATGGCTACGCTCATTCATGGGTGACCTAGGCCTTACGGAAGCCGGACCCATCCAGTACTATTGTGATAATAAGTCAGCTATCAGTATCGTCCACAACCCTATTCAACATGACCGTACCAAAGTACTAAACATATTGAAATAGATCGGCACTTCATCAAGGAGAATATTGAGACGGGAATTGTATGTACTCCTTTTGTTTCCTCTAACAGACATCTGGCGGATATTCTCAAAAAAAGTTTTAAGTGGGAATATATTTGGAAGGACTGTTGACAAGTTAGGCATGATTAACATCTCACATCCAATTTGAGGGGGAGTGTTGTAATATAGAGTGGTCATATTACATAGTTTTTTTCTTATTTCTTTTTTTTGTTATATCTGCCTCCATATATAGAGAGTATTTCTCTTCCTAATAAAATTAATCAAATTTCTCTCGGACAACAACATGCATTCAAATCTGGTGGTACCTGGATAACAAGTGTCACAACCCGTCTAAACAAAAGTCAGAGTGCACTTCGGGCGGATCGTGATGTCACAGGCATGGACGGAAAGAATATCCATGCCCGTTATGCGGGAGGAGACATACTGATAATTAGTTTAAAATAATTACTTTTAAGAAAAAAATAGTTTGCTTTTATGCAGAAGTTTTAAAATATAACAGTGGAAATTAAATGCACAGGTCTTTTAATAAAAAACTCATGATACAAGTTTTTGAAAACAGATAGTATGTAAATGCATATAGCCTGACACGGCAAGAAGATAAACATCCAGAAATTGGAGCTTGACGCAGATCGGGCTCGGGGAACAGGTTGCACAGTCACTATAGATAGTAGTTTTTGAAAACAGATAGTATTGTTTTCCACACTATTCAATTAAACGCATGATGAAGGTTTACACAATTAGCTGTGTAATCTGCCAGTTCCTTCAATTGATAATGAAAGAATACTGAATACAAGGAAATGCATCACAAAAATACTTAGCATAAGAAATTACTCAGGCATAAGAAGTGTGATCATGGGCATTGCATGCTAATTCACTCTCCTGGTCAGAAAATTATTGTATAGCCATATTAAAATAAAGTTTGAGCTTTAGCATAAGTATGAAAGGCGTCCTATTTTGAGAACATGGTCAGAAAAGTTTGATCATAGGCATTATATGATAATTCAATCTCTGGACAGGAAAGTGATTGTATAGCCATATTAAAATAAAGCTGGAGCTTTAGAATCAAGTATGAAAGCCTTCCTAATTCGAGTTCATGGTTGTGTTACAGATGAAGCAATCCCAAAAGTTCTAGAAAAAAACCAAATGATGAAAAAGTTCAATCATACCAGATCAGCAATGTTGCCAACGCATTCTCCTTTGGCAGTGACATCCCCAATATTCTCTCCTTTAGCATAGGCTTTGTAAATCGGAGTTCGAGTAGAAGTTGATGTGACAGCACCAACATTCTACATATAGAAAGATTTTGAGAGAGCATTTAGTAAGCATTAAGTGACATTCATCAGTATGAAGACCTGTAAAAAAGAGCTGAAAACGGAACTATGACCTTTGCCACATTAGCTAAACAAGCCAATGGTAGAAATAGATGCGGCACTGCAGAAGTTGCTAGCTCTAGACCAGCACCCAACTCCATCATAAGATCACCAGCAAACCGAAGCTACCAAAGTTCCATTTTTATGTTTCAGTAGCAGAATTAGGAATAGAGTTCCCTAAACATGAAGTTCATTCACAAGGGTTTTTACTTTTACCTGCTTCAGATCATAGTCAAATTTTTTCCCTTGCCTCGAGTAAAGCATTTTACCAGCACGCCCAGCTCCATCCTACAATGTAGATTGTCACAAGGACTGTCCTTAGAATAGATCACTACATACCATGATCATTATGGAATTTGCAGCCACTGTACTAAGAAGAAGACTACAATAAAAAAGAAAAACAAAAAAGCAAGTCAATTGAACATGAAGTTATGAATTAGTTACCACAGGATCTAAATAAACTGAACTCCAAGAAAACAGCAGTGCAGCAAAAGAAAACTTAATTACGCTCCTATGTTAGACTTTAATTGTAACTTCTACATGGAATAAAGGTAGAAGAGAATCCATATTCAATAAGATGTCAGTAACAGAATACTCATGTAATCCTATTAAGAATGTAAGCATTTGCAAGCTCCTGACTTCCTACTTTGTCACCAAGAAAAATTTTGTTTGAGGCAACAAAATCAACTACTCGGAAGGATGACCAAAATAGTTGAGATAAAGCCGATAAACATAACAGATTGGTCCAACAACTTCCAAAGAACAAGGTTAGCCCATCATATTTTGTTGGCTTTACTTCAGCATATGCATTTAGCAAAAAGCTTTCAATGACCAAAGAGGTTATCCCTTCAAGTTCTGTTGATTTAGTTCAATATATGCATTTAGCAGACATGTTACATAACACAATGTTCATGCATGTAGAATTTTTACCACGCCAATCATCCTGTATATTAGAACCAGTGGTCAACTCTAGTGCCTTTAAGAGGTAAATGTGTGCATTACATGGCTAATGAAAGAAATGAGTCCAAAATTTCAAATAATCCACCTGAATATGATTCAAACGGTGTGAATGCTCATAGTAAGGAGATATTGTGTTGATCATTCCATATGAGTTGATTCATTGGGCAGAATGTAACTTCCATTAAGGTTGTCAGGATCGAGATCCTACGTGAGATCGTTTTGTGGGTTGGACCGGATCAAGAATTGTAAGATCCTACTATACTCAAAAAGTAAGACTTAAAATGAAATTAATTTGGTATCATTCAATTACAAAAATAATCAACACAAAAACTATAAAATAAACAGTTGTTGAATAATTATATCAAAATTTAAAAGAAAGCAAATAAAGTGAACTAAAAATAGCATAGTAAATAAAAAGTATGCATGATTATAAAATATCAAATAATAGATTATGTTCGAGGATACAATGGTCAATATAAACCATCAGCACAAATCCTTAATAGGTACATTGACCATATCTTCATCATCAAGTATCACATTTTCCTCGTCATCATCACTGGAATTATTATCATCATCTCATTCACTATCATTAATATAGTTGATAGCATCGAGGTCACTACGCCTTATGGGAAGATTGTCAACTCCACCTAAAATAAAAAAAAATTAAGAAAAGAGAGGGTGATACCTAATGTAGTTGAAAAAACGATTTGGGTCGCAATTGGTATAATCATGCAGTCCAACGACATGCATCAAAAATATTGACATTTGATGCCCACACACAAGCTATATGGAGGATCAAACACCATATAGAGAGGGAGGCTATATGGAGGAGCAAACTCCTAATGAGAGCGAGCAGATCAGCTTCCCCTCCCTAAGGCAAACTTCTCCAACCTAAAATTAAAAGTATTAATGCTCCCTTATATAGGAGAGCTTACAATTCTTTTTTAATAATAGATAAAAATTTAGAGTGCTCTTGGATTTGCCATCACGTCCTTATTGCCTTGACGTGAGTAGGCAAGCATGGTGCATGATTCTACGGTGGAAAATAGTAGTGTCCCCTCGGTCAAATTCCAGAAACTAGGCTTGGATCTCGCTAGTCAATGTTCGTGTTGCCTCATCCGTGGGAAGGTCTTTTCATTGAACAAGCAGCTATTCGGTTGGAGATTCGCTAATGGAGACTGATATCTTGGAAGGCACCTGCTCTGGTATTTAGGCCAATTTTGGATTCATTGTCAGTGCTCCTGGAAGTGAAGAATCAAATTGGATGGTCCCCTTCAATCAGCATCAATTGGTAGATAGGGAATATTGGGTGCATATGGTTTTGTGCGGGAAATTGTAAGACGGAGGCCACTTAGACAATACACTCAATGACACAAATGGACCTTAGTAGTGGGCATAGACTTTCAAGTGTAGCCGATAAGCGAATGACATGTCTTTTGGGGGCAAAGCTTCACAAGTACAATGTCGCCAAGATTATACTAAACCATTATCTACAGGGCAGGGGCTAAGTGAAATTTCAGTTGGCGGAGAGCTTCATCTCGATACATGAGAGACTGGCTGAGATCTTCAACACGACATTCTACTGCTATGTAGCATATGATGAAGGGTGGTGGCTGATCACAAACTATATGAAAGGGGGATAAGCTTTTTGCCGAGTGGTAGGATGTATTATACCATAGTTCTGCAAGCAAAAGCAAATGGTACGATTGACGATACTTCTCAGAAGCAAAGCTGCGCAGATATTCAACACCTTTGTTTGTACAAGTCCAAGAATGGTAGGGCATGATGAGGTGAAGTTTGGTACCTTGTATCTTGAATAATTTTTGGACAAATGTACCGATAAATATCGGGATGTGGTCGATGATGATTGACAGTTGAAGCCCATGCAGGCAAACGACCTTGTGAATAAAGACAAGAATGATGGAAGTAGCTATGAAGGAATGCTCACCAGAGTAAAATGGACACACCTGGACAAACTGTCATCTACCTCTAAGTGGCAGACATAGTCTCGAGAGTGTTATCGACATGTGAATAATCCATGTTGATGTCCTCCCAAATACCCTAGGAATGGGAAGAGGTTGGAAAAGGCATGCTGGGAAAAGTGCCTCATACATGGCATGCTTACTCATTAAGCAGATCGCACTGAACTGTTGAATGGTTGCAAGCACACAACGCTGAAAAAGAGATCTTGGAAAACGACGGTACGTGGTAAGGGCTCTGAGTGTCCCTCGTGTATGAGTGGAGTGGAATACATGGAGTAGGCAATGTATCCAGGAAAAGGATTCTGACATAACCATTAAGTCATGATAGTGCAGCTTGTTGTCATTGAGATGGAAGAGGGAATGGGTAATCGGATCTCGTTCCAAGTCATTGATGATGGAGGCATAGTACGGGTCGCTTCAAACCTCGTGAGAAATAGACTCTGCATCGAGCTAATGAGGGTGCAATTGTGTAAAAACGGTGTCGGAATCATCTTGCAAGAGAGGGAGTCGGTGTCCTCGTTGGTGAAGAAGAGAGGAAGGGAGCCATTACCTTATATCTAAACAATGGACAAGAATAGGATAGTCGGCGATTCCTGCAGTAAAATGTACGACAACTCCGACCATCACTATCACCTACGATGCATGAGAGGAGTCATCGAGGGATGGTAATGGGAGGGTATCCTATGGATGGTCCAATCAACGAACGAAGCCCTACCCTAAGTTGAGTGGTTGCTTCCCAAGCGCAAGGCGTGGATGATCCCAGAAGCAGCAATCGTGATGATGAGCTAATATTGTGTGGACCGGTGCCTAGTGTCGTATTTATACAGTTATAAGTAAAGGAACTAGGCACCTCTCATTAACAAAATGTCATTGCACACCAGAAATTTATTATTTTAATGTGAAAAACTTCCGTGCGCCTCTAAATCGCGCCCAAATTCAAAGCATACAACTTCCTACTATAATGAATCATTATAATTACCGATTAATGCGCAAGTTAAAAGTGACAAACATATGTATCTGGATTGGAAGATGACACTGAAAATGTTAATCCTGATTGAACTTTGAAATTAGTATTATAAAAATGATTAAAATTTCAGATGTTATAGTGTTGCTGCTGAGAAAATATGACTCAAGTATGCAACTTTGTGTAATGTCACCTTTTGGGACTAGTCAAGTAAGTCAACAGAGGAGCTTTTGGTGGCTCAATTGACCTTTTCAGTTGAGTCTAGCTGAGTAAAATGTCTATTGCCAACTAACAGTGATAATATGAAAAATATAATCGACTGAATGAACATAATTGAGCTACATAGCGATCCAGAAATGAGAAATTATGTGAATAACTTCTTAAGATCAAATAGAGTAAAACAAAACTATTTGGGTCCAGTTCTGATCATTATTGATTGACTTGACTAAATGATCCGAGTTGACGTAACTCGTGGCCCAAATGGGATTTTGGGAAAACGAACTTCAAATTGACCAAGTCACTAACATTAAACCCTTAGAGTCAAGAAGAACTAAACGGGGATGCTCCGGCCCGATTTGGACTAAGTTGGCTACAGTGACGTAGGGTTGACTTGTTGGGAATTAAATGACTGAGGGATTGACCTTGAATTCATTCATTTTGGGGGGCACCAAGGCCCCTCATAAGCTTAACCAGCTGGTTTAATAAATTGTGGTTGTCAAACCTAACCTAAGATATTAGGGTTTGGCATTAGAAAGAAGAATAAGATGAAACCTAGCCTTGGATCCTTCTTCCAACAGCAACCCTAATCAAGGATCACATATATCACACCCAAACGAGAGCTTAGGGAGAAGGCAGCTTGGAGCGTTTCCATTACTCGATCCCTGGACTCCCAACCTCTCCTCTCTTTTTCTTTGTGTGAACAAGAGCAACAAAAACTTCGAGAGGATTACCTTCCCCGATGACGACGACGGCAGATTAAGGCATTTGACGGCGGATCTAGCTCCCATGAACCAAGAAAAAGCTCAAAGGAGGTCTCTTCATTTGGAGCAACCATTAATGAATTCCTAATCTCTTTTAACCGTTAGATCTAATTTCTAGAGGATTGTCTCCCAGAACTCTGGCCATCGAAGTTCCCCAAGTCTCGGTCTCGCCACCTCTAAGGATCTTAATCTTCTCCCAAGCCCTCAAACTCATGAAGGAGATGCATTATGGTAGTTAGGATCCATACGAACTCCCTAACAAGATCTTGAGGCTGCACCGCCATCGGAAAACCCAAACCACGGACAGAGACTCTCCTAACATTAGCAACCCTCTAGTGAGGATATCGTAGTCGTAGAAGGATGGTGAAGTTGCTGGACTGCGAGCCTTCGGTTTCGACATATTTAAGTAAGAAACGAGCATTAAGAGAACCAGTCACAGAATCTGGCTAAATTTATTAAAGTCATTCAATTACCTCAGTGTTTGCTAACCAATGATTGATCTCACAGCGGATCGAGAACTTATTTGTTGTGGAGCCTGACCTCCATTACACTGTGATGGATGCTGAGCGGCAGATATGCTTCAGAATATGTGACAACTATTAGATCTAGTTTTATTAATTAAGTTGAGACAGGAAAATGGTGGTTGGGTAATTTATACAAATTGAAGGTCTTAGAAAATTTATTTGGCGATGGATCATGTAACACTCCCTGTCCACGCAATCTGATCGGGCCCCTACAACATACTATAAACATAAGGAAATGTTCTAAAGAGGTACAAAATAAAACTCACAATCATAAAGAATGACACTTGTGGAAGTAACATCAAATATCATGAATGCCCACAATTACACTAGGAATGTAAGTATTGTTCGGACTTACTGCCTTACAACATGCCATAACAGAAATATAAGTACATTAAGCAATTATA
This sequence comes from Platanthera guangdongensis, assembly GCA_039583875.1. Taxonomy (NCBI): domain Eukaryota; kingdom Viridiplantae; phylum Streptophyta; class Magnoliopsida; order Asparagales; family Orchidaceae; genus Platanthera; species Platanthera guangdongensis. Next base: position 156,149,856 of record CM077147.1, on the reverse strand, counting down.
ACAATCGCTTCATCTGCAAGCAGATCGGGATATCCTTCCTCTTCAGCAGCCTTGCTTTAGCATGCTAAACTCCACTGCAAGCTATGACACCTATATCAAATGCAAATCAGAGGAAAACAAGGGTTTGTTATGAGCTAACCCCAAACCGCGTAACAGCATATCCCCATGATCGTCTAAACAAACTTCGAGGCAGGTCACCGCACATCTGCTAGTATTCACGAGCAATATGCAATATGTATCTAAAGCAGGAAAAGTAATTATACTACACAAGGTGAAGGCTCCGTCATAATTAATCTTCTAAATTTAAACATGCATAAAGTGAACCTAGGAATACATGATGGTTGGGTTCACCAAAGGGCTCACCACAACCACCTATCACATCACTGCATGTACTAGCATATCAAATGTAACAACCCTAGTTTTGAAGATAAAAATAAGATAACAAAATGGAAGTTAATTTGATTGATTAAATTTGAATGGGAATTTTGTAATAACCTACCTAGGTTATCTTTTATGCTAGTCGATCCCCCCCCCGGTCCAGTTCTTATTTTCGGTCCAGGGCTTCCGTCTCCCGCATCTCGTGCCTGTTTCGCAATCTCCCGCAACTGGCACTGTCGATTCCTGAAGCCCCGCTCCAGATTTCGCCTCCTATCGCCGCCTTCTCCCTCCTCTCGTGGTCGACAATTTATGTGCCTCCTCTGGTCGGCGACTTCTCCTCCAATAACCGACCCCGTCTCCTCCTGTTTTCCCTCTCCTTCGTCGATCATCCAGGAAGCCCTCGTCTTCCTCCTAATGGGCCAAACAGCATCAGATATCTCCGCCTCTCCCTCCGGCAACTCACCTAGGGCTGGCCGGGGATTTGCAAGAGGAACATCTAGTGTTTCCTTCCCTCTCCTCATTGGGCTCGGGTTTGGTTCCTATTGGTAGGAATCTTCCTCCATTCACTCATATTCAGATTTTATTGCAGCCTTTAAAATTATTTGTCTCCAAAAATGCGTATATGTTGCGATTCTTGATTTTGCCCGTTATAAACATCTAACCCCTTAGTATTTTTTATTTTCGGCAGCGATCGGTGAAGCTACCAGCGCCAAGTCTCCAATCCCTTGTGGTATTTTTGTTTTCCCAGCGCCTCTCCTCGATCCCATTGGTGGGACCACGCAAAAATCCTCTCCAAATTAGGTTTTCCACAAGCTTAAGAGGCGCCAACTCTTGGATTCTTCGTGGTTTCTCTTCTCCTCTCGCTTTTGAGAGAGGTAAATTTTTGACCCTTCTCCTATTTAGGTTATTTGAATCAATGTTTGTGTTAGCGTAGAGTTCTTATTGTCATCTATGTTTGTACTTGATCCGGTTCGAAATAAGACTTCTGGTTTTTGCTTGTGCCGCCTAGCCGCCGCCGTCAATTGCAGCTTCACCTTAAGGCGAGTAGAGATCATTCTCACTTGCAATCATTGAGTTTAAATTAATGTCTCTGTTCTTTGATATCATGACTGCATTCTTATATACATTGATATGTCAAATGAATTTGTATCTTAAATGTTCAATCTAATAAGTTATATATTTTGTGTTTGATATGTTTGGATTTACATGAATTGTTGATCGTAGATAATTTTTATTGGGATATTTACTTAGATGAGTGATGTGCTCAATTGACATATAATTGGAAGAACGATAAATTGTTGGACATAAGTATTAAGTGTCATAATGATAATTGATAATATTTCTGGTTAAGAAACAAATAGATGGTTTGTGATTTTTATAAAATGTTCGGATCATACATATTTTTACTTGGAGGATATTTGTGTCTAAAATGGATTAATCTAAATGAATATTTGGTATTCTAGAAAATGATGTATAGTAATCCTACCACTCACGAATTCTTGAACTCACAAAAAAATATAATCTCTCTATCTAGTTTCTTTAGTATCGTCGAATTCTGTTTCTTATGTCTGTCTGGTTCTAAGACTTGAGCGAATATTGTTGCATAACTCGATTCCTCCCTTGACGTGTTTGTAAATCTACTTTTATACATCTGAATTGATAAATTAGAAATTTGTCTTAAAATGCTAAGAATCACTAAAATATGAATCTTTAAACTCAATAATATCTTAAGCAATTATTGAAATTTAGTTTTTAATTGATGCATTTCTCTGCTTGCATGGTCGTGACAAACAGGAATTTTCTAATAAGATTGCATATGAACTCGAGTGTGAACCATGTGCACCCACTAAAAACACATACACAGTTTATCGATTACAGATTATGATATTACTTGATCAATTATATGTTATACTCCGGAGTAGTCTAATAATTTAGCATGTTTCTATTTAGTTATTTTACTTGTCTGTCTTGCTAGTTTTGCTTTATTGAAAACTGATACTCATACATTTTGTTTCCCTTACAAGTTATATATACTTTACCTTGCTTATGTTATCAATGTTATGATGTTTTTCCTTCTTATTTTGGATTTGTCTTAGCGTTCGTGTCTGCGATGTCTGCTTTTTGAGCCCGATCTGCGCCAAGCTTTTGGTTCTGTGTTTACGTTTCAATTCCTTAACTGTTAGACATTTCTTTTATGTAATAAGTATGGTAAGTAAATCATGGACAACTGCTAGGTTATATTATATGTACTAGAATTTAATATTGTTTATATATTCATTCATCTGAGTCTGTCATTACATGAAAATTGTATCTGAATTTGTATCAGAAATTTTAATAAAATGTACGTGCATTTATTTCTCACTATCAAGTTTTAAAGCTTTCGCATAAAAACAAACTATTTTTCTTCAAATTATTTATTTTTAAACTAGTTATCAATATCTCTGTTCCCGCCTAACAAGTATGGAATTTCTATTCGTTCATGCTTGTGTCATCACGACCCGCTCGAAGCGCACTCTAACTTTTGTTAATACAGGTCGTGACAGTTGGTATCAGAGCTAGTTTAGCTTCTTAAGATAAAGTATTTTATAATTATTACCTATTTTGAATCTTATTATATAAATATATATGTGCATGCATCATTATTTCACTCAACTTATCATTATCTGTTGTTCGCGGCTGAAACATGCACACACCACACTCATAAGCATGAGTAGTCGTCCGGAGATGACGTTTAGATCGGGGAGATCTAGTGGGCTCAAAGACCTTCGAGGAGAAGGGAGAGAGCCAATGAATCTTTAGGGGGACGATCAGTATAGAAACCAAAAAAATATAATATTCATCGTCGCCAATCTCCGGCGTCATGGACATCTACTATTGTAATTGTAAACATTATTTCAATATTATAAAGAATTCAAGCATTCATGTTTTGACCTAAAATTGTAAATGATTCGTGATGATCTACTAAAGTATGTTATTCATGTGTATGCTGAAATGATCTTCTATAGCACAAAAATACGATTTTTGTTGATACCGCTGGCGGTAACCCTATCGTCACGCGCTAACTTCCAGAAAGCGTATTCCTTCTGCAGAAATTTTTAAAAATCCATAATTTGTTGAAAACCTTATTCACCGCCCCCCCCCCCCCCCCACCCACCCACCCACCCTCTAATGTTGGGCTCCAGATCCAGAAATATACAATGAGAAGCAAAGAATGTAATAAAGCAGTTAAGTTTTTTAATTAAACTTCTCACATAAAGTTTGTAGGGAATGATAAAACAACTATAATAGAGTTAAGTAAATTATTAGGAGTTCTGAATAATCCCTTTACCTGTCATAGATGCAGAAGACTTATTAACAAGTCTAAGACTGCCAGAGGAATGAGAGAAGGAAGTAATCCCACTAGTAGATCTTGCCATATCGTCAGAGACCCAAAAGCCAATAATCCAAGTTGTGTGTGACTACGTAATCAATATAGAGTCAGTTTGAGCATATCCAGTAGTACTAAACGTGTCCTTTACGGGGGATCTCCTAATATTAGTGATCAAGGCAGTTAACTCTCTAATTAAACTTTTATTTTTAGTTACAAGTTGTCCTTTACTCTCCAAGGTTTCATATATAGCAGTTTGGGGTCTAGCATATTTTTCATCTGAACTAAGTATCCATCCTGAAAGGGGGAATAGTTATACCTCTGAGAATTCTCTAAAGGGGGGTAAATAGAGATTTAAAATAATTTATTCAAAACTATAAGCTACATTCGGATATTTCTCATATTAACATCCGCAATCACACTACCACAATTAAGTAATTACAGCAAAAATTAAAAGAAGAAAATAAAATCAAGAAGCAGCGCAGAAATAAAAACAACACAAAAGACACAAAAAATATAGTGGTTCCTCAAAATCTGGGTACGTTCACTCTTCTACCACTTTAGTAGAAATCCACTATCACGGTACTTGAGTATTTTGATAAAGAAACTCTCAGAACCAAGGACTGGGTTTTTTGTTAAGAATACTCTCAGAACCAAAAACAAAGTATTTTAATAAAGAAACTCTTAGAACCAAACCAACCAGATCATTTGATAAGTAGATATTGAACCAGACTAAATTTTTTTAAGAGGGATTCTAAAAATTCTTTATACTGTAACAAGAAGTGGAGAAGAAAGAAGTAAGAGAAAGAAGAGGTGAGAATAGTCTTCTGATTTGAATTCTCTCTAAGCAAATTTCTCTAAAGATTCTTGGCACAATAGTGGACTGAATCTTTGTATATGATTAATCCTTTGTGAGAAGAAGAAAAGATTATTGTTCTCTTTGATCAAGTGTTCTCAGATTGTTTATTGCAGAGGGAAGAAGGGAGGAAGAAACAGCCCAATCGACAATTTGTCTGAATACTTTTTGTACTATGTTGTGTATTGATTGATTTCCTTTACTTCAAATCTGTGTATATCAATCCCCAGAGAATTTTGAATTCTTCTCATTAGAAGATTGTCCGCAGAAGGAATGAGATAGTATCTTTTTATACTCGTCTTCCAAAATCTCGTTGACCTCTTCAAATTGCTTCCATATATTCTTCTAAAATTCTAATAGAAATTTTTTTCCTTAAATCAACCCTTTAAGATTCAAATAACTTCCAAAGTTACAGTCTTCAAATAATTCGGAATGAAAGCCTCCGAAATTTTCATTATGGATGTATATCGATGCTACTTCAAGTTCTAGTATAAGATGCGTCTAAATCTGCTTCAGATTAAGACTCTGTCGATTTGACTGAATATTAGGCGTTGTGTCGATAACTTATCGACGTATAAATCGACTTCTGCTCTGGAGAGGCATCGAAATTACTTTAGAAGACGTATCAACAGCCAGTCGAAGATACATCGACTGCTAGTCGATGTCTACTCGACACAACTATGCTTTTGCAGATTTTCTTCATGTTTTCAGATTTTCTTTCTTTTTTCTTTGACTAAACTGACTTCCTAGAACATCTATGACCAAATTATCATCTCTATACAACATGGGTAATTATTCTAGGATGCAAAATCACTTATAAATAATTTATTAAGTTAATCATAGAGTTTTTCCCAACAATCTCTCACTATTTATCTTAACAAATTTTACAAGACTTTAAAAGTGATTTTACAGTATAAAACAGAAAGAAAAACAAGAATAATTTTAAAGAGACATAATAACCATCAATATAAATTCATGCTCCAAAAACCATTCCGTTACAATTAGCATCGAAAATATGTTCAGGAACTGCTAAATATTTTCTAGCAGTAAGAAACTAAGAAAAAACAATGCATAGTTTTTTAGAAATCTTTTCAACATACTCAAAGTGCGTTGATCTTGACTTGTCTGAATTTTCATCAATGTCATGGTATATTTTGAATAGCTTCTGCATCTTTGCTTCAACATTATAAGAGGTTGCATTTATTGTAAAGTCAAGATTCAAGATTTCAGCTGATAGTTCATTTATCAATTCAAGCTTATTCTCAGAAGACTCGGGTCTTTGAGAGTCTTCAACTACAGGTTCTTTGGCATTATGAGTTGAAAGCCTTACAAAGCTAATCAATCTTTCACCATCAACTTCATAAGGAATACAATTATCCTGAATGATACCAAGACCTCCTTTGTGAAGTTGTCATACATGTCCAAAGACTTGTGCTTGAGGATGTTTCTTAGCATAACCTTTGTGGTTAAAGATTGTAACAGGTATTTAGACTATTTTTTCGTTAATAATATCCTCCTTGATCTTCCCTTTCTTGAGTTTATCAAGGAAAATTTTCTTTTTTTCTGCCAATTTCTTCTAAGCATCTTCATATTCAGCCTTGTCTTTTTCACTATTTCATCAAGAATTTTTTCAAGTTCAGGGTCCTTATATTCTTCCATTGTATTTGTTTGAAGATGATCTGGTGCGCTAACAGCTTGCCTCTGTTTGGGAGGATGATCGCCGCAGCAATGGCTGGAGTCGGAGGTATGAGACGGTGCAGGGATTAGATGGGGATGAAGCCGGCGAGAGAGAATGGTGGAGGAAGTAGCTTGGGCGAGTAGCCCTCGCCTCCTCAAAGCGGAAGCAGCAGAGCAACCAAATACGCAAAATATTAGGGCATCGCTTTTGCGAGTTGTTGTCAAAAGCAGAGGCGGAGGTCTGGGTGGAGGAACTTCGGCGATCGTCTGGGTGGAGGGAGTTTCTGGCAAAAGTTGTTGCCCTATTTCTGCGAGAGATTTCCGCAGGAACGGGGAACAGTAGGCCTGATTTTTATTCCGCTTTTTAAGTTGCAGCAGTCGAAGGGATGTGACTCTTTAAGATGATATGATCGGACGATCAGGATGCATTTGTCGACCGGGTTACACCATAACTCTATTCTTTATTTATTAGTATATGTATATATATATATATAATTCAAATAAACATCATCAAAAGAAACGTTGTTTAATGGTAACTGATGGAATAGATTTTATATACCTTAAGAATCCAGTTAATAGCAACAGCTCCAGAAATGGCACTGTTTTTAGATGCTCCAACAGAAGTTAAGAGTGCTCGTGTAGTGAAAACCCCCATTGCTCCTCCAAAAAAATGCTGCAGAAACACGGTGGGTAATGAGTACATCAAATAAGTAGAAAATGAGCATAACTGTATATCAAATTATGTCAATTCATGAAAATTATGATTGATGTGAAAATTAAAGCACCAACCTTCAAAGCTCTCCATGTCATGTATGGTACATATGAAGGTGTAACACTGTCAGGAAATCCTTCCGGAACAACATAGGATCTTATGAACGCAAAAAGCTCCTGTACAAGGAAATGGAAAGTTAAAAATACTTCAAAGAAGAGCAAACTTTATGACAAGGCACTCAGAACCATATAGCATCTAAAATATGCATGGCACGAAAATGTGTGGGTGATTGTGTGTATTCAATAAAAACTCCAATTATCAGCAAAAAGGTGGAGGTAGCATTCTGAATAAAAAATTAACACCGCTAAGCTCCACTTACGCTTTCAAACTTTTTTCAACTGAAGGATATTGGGAGATCTAACCTATACAAAAATAAATGTCAATAATAAATCTTGAAGGACTCAGACATGCAAATTTATCCACCTTCACAATATTCAAATGAAATGCATGGCCATGTATAAATAGACACAAATACAGAAGTATATTTAGTGCTCAAACTTAGTCAACTCGTATTGTATTACAGAATGCCAACACGTATATACTAACAATGTAAAAATAATTGATATTAGAAAACAAAATACTCCAAAACAATAGATCCGTTTGTAGAGGAATTAGGAGAGAAAATTGTTATGATAACGCATTTGCATGAGTGGACCCCTCGCATGAGAAATTGTTAGAATTCCGAAGAAAAATAAAATGGCATTGCTCATGAACGACATGGCGGGTGAGATGAGAAACACTGAAATAAAGGTTGAAAAAAATGAAAAAAAAAAAACATACAGGATATAATCCATAGACAAGCTTCGGCCAAGCTCTCGGAGGCGAGGTCCTCCAAAGAACTCCTTTCTCAAATGAGAGACCAAAAGACCAAGAATACCAAAGATCCACAAACACGCATACCCCTTCCCCTTATATCGATGAGGGAGGGAATGCATAATGCGAAATTACAAGATATTTAATTAATAACATTAATCGAATTAATAGTACAACAACACAAGCCTTTATCCCACCATAGTGGGGTCGGCTATATGGATCATTTGTAGCCATTGAGCCCTATCTTTAGTCATAATCTCACTAATGAGTAATGCCTAAGGCTCTGTTTGACTTCGCTTTTTATGGGCTGCACACCGCCCATTTTGAATAAGCCGCACCAAACAGATCATATCGCTCTCCTCTATTCCCATTGCCTACCGCGTAATAGGGCTTTTTGGGCTCTTTTCGCACAGCACCCCCTTCCTTGTCGTGATTTTTGCTTCTGTGCGCACGCCAATCTTCGACCTCGTCACTCTTCCCGCATCCTTACCCCTCACAGCGATCTTCCGCTTCCCGCATCCTTCCCCCTCACGGCGATCTTCCGCTTCCCGCATCCTTCCAGCATTCGTCCCCCTCACAGAGATCTTTTGATTCCAGTCGTCTGCGCCTCTCTTCGCTCAGCGATTTGTTGTACAGGTAAGTTTTTTAGGGGTTTTTCTTACCTAACTACACAGCATCCTTCATCTATCCTCAGTCTGCCTCCTTTTTCGAAGTTTTTTACCTCCCAGATTCCTGTTGTCCAGTCCCCCTTCTTGTTTTCGCTCAGGTAACTTTTCGCATCCTCCATTGTACGTGGTTTTTTTTGAAACTTGTAGTAGAGATCTTCAGATCTCTTGTTTCATTCCATTCACCCCTATTTTTTTCTTCAGATCTGGAGATGAACACCATTCCTCACTTTGCGGTTAAGGTTTAATAGTGTTCATTAGTTTGAACTTGCACATACCAAAGCAGTCAAGCACCTTCATATGTAGATTCATTGCCATTAATTTCCAGTCAATTTCATTGCCATTAATTTCCTGTCAATTTCAAGTTTCCCATGATTGTTTACACCCAATATGATTGTTTATTAATTTGCATGTGTAAAATTGTTGGTGTTGTGATACGGGTCTTAGAATGTTGTCGGAAGAGAGGTCGGAGGCGGAGAGGACGGTGGCGGAGAAACTACAGAGCCTTGACTGTGGGTGCCTAAGCGGGGCGTGCTTGAGAGAGAGAGAGCTTTCAAGATCTCTTTTAGGGTTAGGGAAATAGAACTTGCAGTCATTCATACCGATATAAGAATCACTGTGCCTTTAAATAAGGCTTACAATCGATACCGAAAAGTAAATAACATTAAAGGAAATGATGACAGACTTGGACATACGACTAAAAAAACACAACACAATAATGGCGTCATATAAGGACGTGACTCTTAGAATAAAATATATTAAGAAATAATAAATACTAAATAAAGTCATTAAAGAACCCGTATCATCTCTCTCGCCGTGTAAAACAAGTTTGTCCTCAAGCTCGAGGGCGATCCATGGTATCCCGTGTTATCTGACACCCTCATCGCCAGTGTCCTTGACTTGCAGATAGAAAAGCCGTTTGCACCTGTGACTGTGTGTGTACGGCTTGTCGCAGTTGAAACTTAAGCCCTTAGTGCGCCAATCTATCATCTCGTTCCAAGATTGTTTACGGACTGGTGGGGCTGGATGTCCCTCGGGATGACCCGGCCAAATGCCCATGTCGGTGGTGAAATAGGCCTCTTGTGCCAGTTGGATGCGACGGTCGCATAACCTTGCCAGAGTCATAGCAGTCACTAAGCCCGTAGAAGCCTCAAATTCGACATCAATTCACGGGCGTTCACAAATTCCGGCGGTGAAGATGTTGACCTGTATCTCTAGGGGCAATGTGACATATGCCAGAAGTAGTTGAAACTACTCCAAATATTCGTCCACGGAGCTAGTCTGGTGGAGTGTTGTTGTGAAGACCCAAAATCTTCGGGCTTCCCAATGATTCCAAAAATTGAACAGAGAGTCAATAGAGTCGCAGCATATTTAAGAACAGTACAATTTTATTCCATCTTTTTATTTATTTACATGACCATACAGTCGTTTATTTGAAATCTGCTAAAAATTTACAGTAATTTTCTGAACACAGTAATTTATGACTCTCGGATCCTTCCTCGATTCCTTTGTAGACATTGAGTCATACCTTCTCTAATTCTTCAGGTGTGAACCTTCCCCGCACACCTGGAGTTCCATCTGTTGTCTGAAAAAAAAAAAGAATCCACTAAGGGTTAGTCATAAAATTTATGACTATGTGAGAACAGTATTTCGTGAAACAGTTATACATGCAAACAAGAGGGATGATAACAATATGCATACAGTATAATAAAATTAGTCACTTGTTTCCAATACTAGTCCTTAAATTATCCCCTTAACTTTAGTTACATAAAATGGGAAATGCTCTGGTGATGCATCTGAATTGGACCCTGCCCCCGAAGAGCGTAAGTGTAGGCTCACCACTACTGGTGAATCCATCAATGTATGCCTCCACATCATCGGATTCGAAGCCATCACATTTTCCCAAGCAGACTTTTAATTGAATTTTATCTTGGCGCGTAAATAGGAGTTTTTAATAAAATAATTCCCCTCGGAATAATTATCGCTTAATTGTCCCCTCGCCCACTTTATTTCTTTAGCGATATATTTTTAAGGCGAAACTCATATGCACATGCAAGTTTGTTCAAAAACATTAAATATGACAAAATAATTGAATACCCATAATTTCAAGAAATAAAATACTCATTTTTTCCTTTCCTTTATTCATATCTCTTGCCGCATGTATGTCACGGTTGTCACAGGACGCCATCCTCGAAGTTTTAAGCTTTGGGAACCACTGAAATAACAAGCATCGTAACTTGGGTTGCGTCTCGTTGTAACATGGAGCGTAAGAGTTGTAATGGAAAGTTAAAATAGTAAACCAAAAATACCAATTAATTGCTAAAGGCCAAAGCTTTATGCTTTGTCGGACAACTAGTCATACGCCTCAAAATTGGGCTAAAAGCCAGCCCCCAAATGGACTTCACGTCCTCTTAACATAATTGTCCAGCAATGCATAAAATTGAACTTGGTTCATAATCTCCCAAAATCAGAAATGAAAATCAAGAATTAATCCAAGTATAGCACATAAACTAAACCAGCCAAATGAAAAAGGTAGCAGGGAGACGGCAGCTCGGGAGCAGCTACAAGAAGCGGCGGCAACCTCGCGGTGGCAGCAGCTACACAGGAGAAGCTCAGGAGCAACAGGAACCCTAAATCAGAAGCAGAGACAGCAAGAGCAGAGACAGCAACTGCAAAAATAGGAGAGTCGGTACTCGGGTGCAGCAGTAGAATAAAAGGCAGAATCAGAGAAATAATCAGCCAGAGAAGAAGAAGTAGAAACCTTGAAACAGTAGCAGAAGGAGATCGGCAACAGCAGCCCTAACAGAAGTGAAGGAAGCAGCTGCAACGCTACAACAGCTCAGCAGAGAAGAAGAAGAGGAAACAGAGCAGCCCTAATCGGTCCAGCAGAGCCGTCGGCTCACACAAATCGGCGGCAAAGCAGCGTCGGCACGGGAGCACGGCAACGACAGCTCAAGTGGCTCGCCACAGAGAAAGGGATGAAGTAAGAGAAGGAGAATAAGTAGACGAGGGAAGAGAAGAGTGTTCTCTGTCGCAGTGGAGCAGCCGGAGGAAGAAGGTGACGGGAAAATCGCAGAAACAGGAAGGTGACGGGAAAGCAGTGCGGGAGAAGAAGAGCAGACGGGCTAATTTTATACGGTGAAATCAGCGGCTAGCGGCAATGTCCAGCCAAAGCACCGCTCCAGATGCTATCTACCGAACTCAAAAATATATACACAGCCAACACCTAGCACAGCCAGCACTTTAAAATAGCCAGCTCATAATTCCAGCCAGCACAACACACCCAACCAGCCAGCCAGTTTAGCCCAAAACAAAACCAGCAACTATAATAAAGCCAGCCCTGTTATTCAAGCACATTTTCCTTTGCTTCCAGCTCAACACCAGCCCACAAAACAAAATAGCAAAGTCAGCCCAATAACATAGATCAGCCCATAAGCATATAAATCATAGGCAGCAAGCTCATATAAATTAAAAGGCAGCCCACAAGAATCATGCAAGAAAAAGATCATAAAATATGTGTTTTTTCATCATCGGGGATATTCTCAAAATATTTATACGAATTTTTATTTTAGGTCGTTAGAAATCCTCCCCTCCTTTAGAAGTTTTGTCCCCGAAAACTACTATAGAAATGTCACGTTTCATAAACCTATTTTTCATAGGTATAAGCCCGGGGAAAAACTAATCGATCAGCTGGGCCTTCTTGAGGTGGCGTTGGGGCCGGTACAAAAGCGGGTGCTGGTGCTGGTGCAGGTATTGGTGCAGACGTTGGTGATGGTGCTGACGCGAATGATTCAGCAAGCATTTTATATAATTGCTGTTGTAGTGGAGGTTGTGAATTGATTGCTTTATTCTGAAACTTTGTGCAATTCTTCTTTGTGTGATCCGGCTCACGACAATAATAACAAACGTCAGTCAAGCATTCGCTTCGGTGATTTCTGCCACATTTGGCACATTTCGTCCAATTTGCTTTAGTCGAAGTACTGGTTGATGGATTAGTTTGTATTGTCTTAGCAACATCCTTGCTCTGTACTTCACTTTGAGTTGAGATTTCTGTGACTTTTCTTTTCCCATCTCGGTATTTCTGCGTTTTGCCTTGATCGATTTTCACTAATCGTGCTCGTTCGACCAACTTTCCATATTCTAGGATATCCAACGGTACGAGTAAATTATGTATGTCGTCCTGCAGTCCCTGTTCAAATTATCTGCAACGATCTTCCTCGGTAGCTACGAGAGAATCGGCATAATAGGCCAACTTGGAGAATTCTGTCTCGTACTGTAGCACCGACTTGGATCCTTGGACGAGTTGCAAAAATTGATCGTGTAGGACTCGTTTTTTCGATCGAGGTACGAACCAATTAGTGAATTCTTGAAGAAAATTTTCTCATATCACAGTTTTATGTCCTGTAAATTTTGTGGCGACTAAATTGTTCCACCAACGCTTCGCGGTGCCCTCCAGTACAAATGACGCAAGTTCAACTTTCTGGTCCTCTGGGCAACGCATGACTTGGAAGATTGTTTCAATTCGCATTATCCAATCTTCTGTTTCTAAGGGAGATAGACCTCCAATAAACGTCGGTGGTTTTAATTTCATAAATTGTTTAAGGTCGAAGTCCATTTGACGGCGTTGGGGCGTCGGAGCTTCTTCTCTTGGAGGGAGATTTGGATTCATTGGATGTTGTGGTTGATGTGGTGGAGTAGGATTTTTTTAAGGTGTGGGTCCTAAAGTGGCTAACGTAGGAAAAGCTAGCTTAAAAGCTTTGGCTATTGATAGAACGAAATCCGAAGGACGCCGAGGTTGTTGATGTCTGTTGTCACTTTAATCGGATCTGGTGGCCGCTTGATAGACTGGATGATCTTGATTCTCTCGACGGCGTTGGCTGCGGCGGCTAGAATAGACTTGGACAGGTTCCTATAAACGAATGTAACTTCCTTAGATGAAATGTTTTTGTACTGTTTATGTTACGACATATTCTATTGACACCTGAACCGTGCTCTGATACCAAGTTGTGAAGACCCAAAATCTATGGGCTTCTCAATGATTCCAGAAATTGAACAGAGAGTCAATAGAGTCGTAGCATATTTAAGAACAGTACAATTTTATTCCATCTTTTTATTTATTTACATCACCATACAGTCGCTTATTCGAAATCTGCTAAAAATTGACAGTAATTTTCCGAACACAGTAATTTATGACTGTCAGATCCTTCCTCGATTCCTTTGTAAACATTGAGTCGTACCTTCCCTAATTCTTCAGGTGCGAACCTTCCCCGCACACCTGTAGTTCCACCTGTTGTCTGAAAAAAAAAAGAATCCAATAAGGGTTAGTCATAAAATTTATGACTATGTGAGAACAGTATTTCGTGAAACAGTTATACATGCAAACAACAGTGATGATAGCAATATGCATACAGTACAATAAAATTAGTCACTTGATTTCAATACTAGTCCTTAAATTATCCTCTAAACTTTAGTTACATAAAATGGGAAATGCTCTGGTGATGCATCTGAATTGGGTCCCGCCCCCGAAGAGCGTAAGTGTAGGCTCACCCCTACTGGTGAATCCATCAGTGGATGTCTCCATATCATCGGATTCAAAGACATCACATTTCCCCATGCAGACTTTTAATTGAATTTTATCTTGGCGCGTAAATAGGAGTTTTTAATAAAATAATTCCCCTAAAAATAATTATCGCTTAATTGTCCACTCGCCCACTTTATTTCTTTAGCGATATATTTTTAAGACGAAACTCATATGCACATGCAAGTTTGTTCAAAGACATTAAATATGACAAAATAATTGAATACTCATAATTTCAAAAAATAAAATACTCACTCTTTCTTTTCTTTTATTCATATCCCTTGCCGTATGTATATCACGGTTGTCACGGGACGCCATCCTCGAAGTTTTAAGCTTTGGGAACCACTGAAATAACACGCATCGTAACTTGGGTTGCGTCTCGTTGTAACGTGGAGCGTAAGAGTTGTAATGGAAAGTTAAAATAGTAAACCAAAAATACCAATTAATTGTTAAAGGCCAATGTTTTATGCTTTGCCGGACAACTAGTCATACGCCTCAAAATTGGGCTAAAAGCCAGCCCCCAAATGGACTTCTCGTCCTCTTAACCTAATTGTCCAGCAATGCATAAAAATGAACTTGGCTCATAATCTCCCAAAATCAGAAATGAAAATCAAGAATTAATCCAAGTAGAGCACATAAACTAAACCAGCCAAATGAAAAAGACAGCAGGGAGGCGGCAGCTCGGGAGCAGCTACAAGAAGCGGCGGCAACCTCGCGGTGGCAGCAGCTACATAGGAGAAGCTCAGGAGCAGCAGGAACCCTAAATCAGGAGCAGAGACGGCAAGAGAAGAGACAGCAACTGCAAAAACAGGAGAGGCGGTACTCCGGCGCAGCAGTAGAACAAAAAGCAGAATCAGAGAAATAATCGGCCAGAGAAGAAGGAGAAACATTGAAACAGTAGTAGAAGGAGATCGGCAACAGCAGCCCTAACAGAAGAAGAAGGAAGCAGCAGCAGCGCTACAACAGCTCGGCAGAGAAGAAGAAGAGGAAATAGAGCAGCCCTAATCGGTCCAGCAGAGCCGTCGGCTCACACAAATCGGCGGCAAAGCAGCGTCGGCACGGGAGCACGGCAACGACAACTCAAGTGGCTCGGCACAGAGAAAGGGATGAAGTAAGAGAAGGAGAATAAGTAGACGAGGGAAGAGAAGAGCATTCTTTGTCGCAGTGGAGCAGCCGGAGGAAGAAGGTGACGGGAAAATCGCAGAAACAGGAAGGCGACGGGAAAGCAGTGCGGGAGAAGAAGAGCAGACGGGCTCATTTTATACGGTGAAATCAGCGGCTAGCGGCAATGTCCAGCCAAAGCACCGCTCCAGATGTTATCTACCGAACTCAAAAATATATACACAGCCAACACCGAGCACAGCCAGCACTTTAAAACAGCCAGCTCATAATTCCAGCCAGCACAACACACCCAACCAGCCAGCCAGTTTAACCCAAAACACAACCAGCAACTATAATAAAGCCAGCCTTGTTATTCAAGCACATTTTCCTTTGCTTCCAGCTCAACATCAGCCCACAAAACAAAATAGCAAAGCCAGCCCAATAACATAGATCAGCCCATAAGCATATAAATCATAGGCAGCAAGCTCATATAAATTAAAAGGCAGCCCACAAAAATCATCATGCAAGCAAAAGATCATAAAATATGTGTTTTTTCATCATCGGGGATATTCTCAAAATATTTATACGAATCTTTATTTTAGGTCGTTACAAATCCTCCCCTCCTTTAGAAGTTTCGTCCCCGAAAACTACTATAGAAATGTCACGTTTCATAAACCTATTTTTCATAGGTATAAGCCCGGGGAAAAACTAATCGATCAGCTGGGCCTTCTTGAGGTGGCGTTGGGGCCGGTACAAAAGCGGGTGCTGGTGCAGGTGCAGGTATTGGTGCAGACGTTGGTGATGGTGCTGACGCGAATGATTCAGCAAGCATTTTATATAATTGCTGCTGTAGTGGAGGTTGTGAATTGATTGCTTTATTCTGAAGCTTTGTGCAATTCTTCTTTGTATGACCCGGCTCACGACAATAATAACAAACGCCAGTCAAGCATTCGCCTCGGTGATTTCTGCCACATTTGGCACATTTCGTCCAATTTGCTTTAGTCGTAGTACTGGTTGATGGATTAGTCTGTATTGTCTTAGCAACATCCTTGCTCTGTACTTCACTTTGAGTTGAGATTTCCGTGGCTTTTCTTTTCCCATCTCGGTATTTCTGCGTTTTGTCTTGATCGATTTACACTAATCATGCTCGTTCGACCTACTTTCCATATTCTAGGATATCCAACGGTACGAGTAAATTACGTATGTCGTCTTGCAGTCCCTGTTGAAATTATCTGCAACGATCTTCCTCGGTAGCTACGAGAGAATCGGCATAATAGGCCAACTTGGAGAATTCTGTCTCGTACTGTAGCACCGACTTGGATCCTTGGACGAGTCGTAAAAATTGATCGTGTAGGACTCGTTTTTCCGATCGGGGTACGAACCAATTAGTGAATTCTTGAAGAATATTTTCCCATGTCACAGCTTTACGTCCTGTAAATTTTGTGGCGACTAAGTTGTTCCACCAACGCTTCGCGGTGCCCTCCAGTACAAATGACGCAAGTTCAACTTTCCGGTCCTCTGGGCAACGCATGACTTGGAAGATTGTTTCAATTCGCAGTAACCAACCTTCTGTTTCTAAGAGAGATAGGCCTCCAATAAACGTCGGTGGTTTTAATTACATAAACTGTTTAAGGTCGAAGTCCATTTGACGGTGTTGGGGCGTCGGAGTTTCTACTCTTGGAGGGAGATTTGGAGAAGGATTCATTGGATGTTGTTGTGGTTGATGTGGTGGAGTAGGATTTTATTGAGGAGGTGTGGGTCCTAAAGTGGCTAACGTAGGAAAAGCTAGCTTAAAAGCTTCGGCTATTGATAGCACGAAATCTGAAGGACGCCGAGGTTGTTGATGTCCGTTGTCACTTTTCTCGGATCCGGTGGCCGCTTGATAGACAGGATCATCTTGATTCTCTTGACGGCGTTGGCTGCGGCGGCTAGAATAGACTTGGACAGGTTCCTATAAATGAATGTAACTTTCTTAGATGAAATGTTTTCGTACTGTTTATGTTACGAGTTACGACATATTCTATTGACACCTGAACCGTGCTCTGATACCAAGTTGTGAAGACCCAAAATCTTCGGGCTTCCCAATGATTCCAGAAATTGAACAGAGAGTCAAGAGAATCGCAGCATATTTAAGAACAATACAATTTTATTCCATCTTTTTATTTTTTTACATCACCATACAGTCGTTTATCGAAATCTGCTAAAAAATTACATTAATTTTCTTAACACAGTAATTTATGACTCTCAGATCCTTCCTCGATTCCTTTGTAGACATTGAGTCATACCTTATTTAATTCTTCAGGTACGAACCTTCCCCGCACACCTGGAGTTCCACCTGTTGTCTGAAAAAAAAGAATCCACTAAGGGTTAGTCATAAAATTTATGACTATGTGAGAACAGTATTTCGTGAAACAGTTATACATGCAAACAAGAGGGATGATATCAATATGCATACAGTACAATAAAATTAGTCATTTGATTCCAATATTAGTCCTTAAATTATCCCCTTAACTTTAGTTACATAAAATGAGAAATGCTCCAGTGATGCATCTGAATCGGGCCCCGCCCTCGAAAAGCCTAAGTGTAGGCTCATCTCTACTGGTGAATCCATTAGTGGATGCCTCCACATCATCGGATTCGAAGCCATCACGTTTCCCTATGCAGACTTTTAATTGAATTTTATCTTGGCTTAGGGTTTATTTTTGATTTTAAGTTCGGCTCATCCCGACTGCCATGTACAGTAACTCGCGTTTTCTTGATATGGAAGGAATTTCTAGCAGTTAGAGAAGAGGAGTTCCTATAAATACCTAGGGTGATTTTCTTTCAACCCTAATCGTGCTTTTACATTTACAAATCGAGAAATTTCAGAAAACTCCAGTCGGCATACGCGATCCCGTTCTTCACGATTCTCTCGGTCAACAACTTGACGCACGATTCATTTCTTCAACAAGAGTGTCGACTAGATCTCATATCTCCAAAAGGTTCAGGTACTCCTCAGATCTAGTAGATCCCGTTTGTTCAGATCAAGACCTCAAAAGTTCAAGTTATCTCTTTCCTCAAGGCTTTCAAGATCTACTGTTTAGAGGAAAGGAAGACTGGAGATTTCAGATCTGAATAAGATCTAGTTGTAGATCGTTGTTTATAGGATTGAGTATGTAGGAGAAGTTGTTCTCCGAGTAGTAGGAGAGTTGCTCCGAGTTTGTAGGAGTTGAGGCTTCGAGTTGTAAGATTGTTTTCAATCTGAGATAATGGTGAAGTAGCCAAATCTAGACCTTCGTGGTAGATAGGCGAGGCAGGACAGTGGACGTACCCAACTCGAGGAACCACTATAAAATCTTTGTGTTTCTGTGTGTTTGTTTTGTGCTAATCTTTTTTATTCCGCTAAAAGACGCAGAACTCACATATTCACCCCCCTTTAGGTGATTTAGGTTGACAACTAGACACTTTCAGTACCTCTGGTCCCTCAGTCTTTGTCTACAGGAAAGAGAAATTTATCACTACTCTTATTATATAAGTGGATGATATCATTATCACAGGAACGGATAATCAGCACATTACTCTAGTTGAAAGAGTGTTGGCATCTGCATTTGAAATCAAAATTTGGGTATTCTTTGATATTTTCATAGTATTGAGATTGCTCGTTCTGCAAGAAAAATTATAATCACCCGACACAAATGTCTTAGATTTTCTTAGTGACATTGGATATTTGGGAATAAAACCTGTGGATAGCACCGTGGATCCTGATTATAATATTCAGGAGGTAAATTCTCTGTATTATAAAAGGATGTTGTACTTTCAACGTATTGTAGGAAATTTGATCTATCTGACTATTACCATAACCGAAATATCATTTTTGTTGGGTTAGTTAGCCAATTCATGCAAAATCCAAAGTTCGTAACTATAAAGGTTATTTGAATACCTGAGTACTTTAAAAAGGATCTCGACAAAAGCATTATCTATCAAGATCATGATCACCTTAAGGTTCATGGGCAATGTGATGATGACTGGGTTGGTTCCTCCTCTGACAAAAGATCTACAAGTGGATATTCTATCTTTTGGGTGACAATCTTGTTTTCTGGAGAAGTAAGAAACAAATTGTTGTTGTTCGTTCATCTAGTAAAGCAGAATATCATGCTGATGTCATCACTACATGTGAAAAAAATTTGGTTAAATCTACTTTGGGAGAAATGAGATTTTTTGTCCTAAGGGTCATACACTTACACTGCGGTAATCAAGCTACTATTCACATTACCAACAACGTCATTTTACATGAGAGGACGAAACATATTGAGATTGATTGTCACTTTGTGCGAGAAAAAATTTAAGATCCAACCATTACTATTGTGTTTGTGTCGTCTAGGGACTAACTTGTTAATATGTTTACCAAAGCTGTTTAAGGTAAATCTCTTCACATGTACTCTCTCAGGCTTGAAATGGTTGATGTCTATGGTGTTAGCTTGTGGGTGGTATTAAAAGGCAAGCTACCTTAGGCTCACCCGGTGCTATTCTTCATTTATTTGTTATATTTATTTATTTTTACTTTTAGAACATATAAATACAGTTTATATACTTAAAAAAATTATGAATATAAAAATCTGTTATTTTAAAATATCCTCAATCTGTCTCCAATTTCTGACATCCGACATTTAAAAACAAAATCTAATATGTCACTGATATCCGATATATACTGCCCTGATCACAATTGAACCCAAGCAAGATTTGATAAACTCTATCAACTTCTGTTTCTGGAAGGCATTACATCATGAGTACACTTCAGGCAAAAATGATCAAGTAAATCTTATTTTTTGAAACAATTGGCACAATTCACGGTAGTATTATGATATGGTCTTCTCTTCATCAATGAACTATAAACTTTACCTCATAATTGGGTGATCTACACAGAATTTTTGTTTCGCAAGTTGAATGCTTTCCATGTGTCTGAATGTCATATGTGGTATTAAGTAACGTATAGGTATTGTAACTGTATGGTTTCATGGAGTTGAGACAAGAGAGCCCAAGAGGTTTCTTGCTCTAATTTATCAAATGAATGATCAATTTTGATGGATGCAGGTTTACTACGTTGATATACCCAAATAAATCGTGACTCTTGAGAGCAAAAACAAAAATGCTCGAGAGCAAGCATATAGTTGGGAATCATCTAGGATAATTGATGTAATTGTAGGGGTGACTTTCATGTATATTACTAAAAGATAAAATGGATTGTCAAGCAACTCAGATTGTTGGGGTAGAAAGAGCAGGTATAAAGGTCGCAGCAGATAAAAATCTTACCAGTAGAGAAAAGAGGTAGACAGCCCAAGAACTAGACACCCCGAACAAAGCACTGTATGGCTGCAGCGGCGAAGAAGAGGCAATGATAAAGCTACGGTATAGTAGACAATGGAGAAGTGTTAAAAAGGGCTCAAAAGGGGGATGTTGTCGACTTCACTGGAAAGCACATAGCTCTAGAAAGTAGCAACAACAGACAAACATCTAGAGAAAATATAGCAAAAACTGCAATGAGGAGAGAAACAATGTTGATTGCATCGGCAGAGGCCTTTGGTTCTTCATCAATTGAAAAAATGGAGGAAATTGTGCATGGGAAGCACTGGATGTCGTTCAACCAATCTGCACATGAGTAACGATGTCAACAGAACAAACATAGTGAGGAAGTTGCAGTCTCATGAATGTCACGTCTAACCGGTTGCAGGCAAAACAAGGAAGCTGCGATTCAAAACAAAAATAAAAATTTGAACAAACAAGTGTCGAGAGCGGCCTCTAGATCAGATATCATGTGGAAAAAATTATCTTCCAATAATTAGGTTAGAATATTATTGGCCTTATAAAGGCAAATGAAATAATAAGCTAATCACACTAAATATCCAACAAAAGACAAGATCGCAGAAATACCTTAAGTACGCCTAAATTATTCATTGATCCTAAGAGCCTCAAGTGCGACAACTAAACATGAGACGGCGAAATTTTTTGGAATTTTTTCAAATTATGATGTAGAAAGAGGTATTGATAAAGATGTGACACAGAATCCAAGCGGGTTAGTTGAAGTGCAGAGGCACGTCAGGGATCTTGTGTGATTGTAAAGTACCATTAAAACTTAAGGGCAAGTTTTACCATACTGTGATTAGACCAACGATGCTCTATGGTTCTGAGTGTTAGGCAGTGAATTGTGTACATGAGCAAAAAATGAGAGTTGCGGAGATGAGAATGCTTAGGTCGATGTGTGGACACAAGAGACTGGATAGAATTAAGAATGAATGTATCAGGTCCTTCTGCATAGTAAGAAGGTTGTTAGACGAAAATTCTTCAATTAATTGATTAACCCAAACAAGCATCCCCTTTATATACAGAGAGAAATAATGCAAAATAGAAGATACACGGAATAATAAATACATGACGCTTGTTACTATCTAATTAAAAGAAAAAGTAGCATCATTTCCACAAGTTTGAGCTTATGGACCAATTGTGTGGGCACTTGATCCTTCAACGTTAAAACATATAGTAACACAGCACTCCCCCTCAAGTTGGTCATGAGATGTTGATCATGCCCAACTTGTCAATAATCTTTCCAAATGCTCCACTCAATCCCTTTGAATGTTGGCAAGTTGTCTGTTGAAGGGGACAAAGGATGTATGCACGACACTGTTCTCTGTCTCTTTGATGATATGTCGGTCAACTTCAATGTACTTGGTGTGATCATACTGGACGGGGTTGTGTGTGATACTGATAACAGCATCGTTGTCATAATAAAGTCTAATGGATTCATGTTCAATGAGGCCTAGATCGATCATCAAGGAGCAAAATAATAGGCCTTCTCAGGCCCTATCATCTATGGCCCTGAACTCGACTTCTACACTTGATCTTGACACAACATGTTTTTTACTCTTTCGGGTAATAAGATTTCCACCCACCAGAGAACAATATTATGAAGAAGATCATCGATCTTCAGTAGACACGGCCCAGACTGCATTTATGTAGACTTCAATCTTCAGGTAAGTATTAGGAGCAAACAAGATCTTGCATCCAGGTGAGGACTTGAGATACATAATAATTATTTAGGCAACATCCACATGGTGGGTTTTCGGTGAGTGCAGACTGAGGACACTCACAGCATAAGAGATGTCTAGGCTCGTATGAGACAGATAGATCAGTCTGCATACGTACCTCTGAAATTCAGTGATGTCTTCAATTGTCTCTCTGTCATCTCCCCCTAATTTGTGGTTTGCTTTGATTGGGGTGTCGGAAGGTCTACATCCATTCATCCTTGTCTTCTCAAAGATCCATAGTATATTTTCTCTGAGAAATGAAAATCCCATGATTAGACCTTGCAACTTCAATATCCAAGAAGTATCAGAGTTTTTCCAAGTTCTTAACATCGAACTCACTATTTAATTTTTATTTAAGAATCTTGATTTCTTCCATATTATTGTCTGTTATAAAAATATCATCAACATAGACAATGAGGATGGTAAGTTTATTTGTCTTGTGCTTGATGAATAGTGTATGATCATCATTGCACTGGTAATATCCGAAGAATGCCATAGCCTTATGGAATCTTCCAAGCCAACCTTTAGTAGACTGTTTTGGCCTATATAGGGCATTTTTAGCCTGCAAAGTTTCCCCCGGACCCTCTAGGGGCAAGGCATGGTGGAAGAGTCATGCAAACTTCCTCTTCTAGGTTCCCATTGAGAAATACATTTTTCACATTAAGTTGGTTAATAAGACTCTTATACAGTTCATCTTCACCACGGGGTCAAATATTCCCTGATAGTTAATTTCAAGAATTTGAGTATAATTTTTTGTCAACAACTTTGTTTTACACCTTTCACGAATTACTTGAGAGCTTTGCTTAATATAGAACACTCATTTGCATTTAACAATTTTCTTCCCGTGAGAAAGATGCATCAGATCTCATGTGTGGTTCTTCTCAAGAGTTGTCATCTCCTTAAACATCATTTCTTGCCACTTAGGGATTCTAAGAGCATTATGCCAAGATAAGGATATGATAATGGAAGCAAGAGAAGACACAAAAGTCTTATGGAAAGAAGTGAAAAATCGTAAGAAATATAATGTGATAGAGGATATTGGGTACACGATCAAATAACTTTCCTGAGACCAATGAATAGATCAGAAGGCCTGATTTAGGATGTGATGGTTGTTCTGGTTGCATAAAAAGACCATGTGTATTGGTCCCCTTAGTGTGTCGGTCGTCGGGTATAAACTTACAAGGTAGGAGTAGTAGGAGTTGAAATAGGAGGAGATATTCCAGGAACAGTAGTAGTAGTAGTAAAAGTAATCGAGAGGGGATAAGGTGCGGGAACAATTAGAGGAACAGTAGAGAGCTCACTTCCAAAGGTATAGACTCCCCTGAAGTGAGGGATCATAATAAGCCTCTGATTCACAAAAATGACATTCAGGGTTAAAAAAAACCTTTTTTGTAGGAGGATGGTAACATTTGTAATGTTTTTGCATGGTAATGTAACCTATGAAGACACACTTGAGCATGGTGCTCGAGCTTACTAGGTCGGGGGTGATGAATAGAAACAAAGCATCTAACACCCAAGAAGAACGTTGTAGGGGCACATGGAGAGTGTCGAGTGGGGTGTTGTTATTAAGGACACGAAAAGGTGTGTAATTGATAAGATAGGTCGCAGTTAAACTGCATCACCCCAGTAATATTTAGGAAGGTGAATAGTCGACAAAAGGCATCTAACAACCACCAAAAGATGATGCTTTTTACTCGCAGTAACACAATTATGAGCTGGAGAGTAAGCACGTGTGGTTTGGTGAATAACGTCATGATCTTAAAGGTATTTCTCAAACTGGGAATCTATATATTCACCGTCATTATCGTTGTATAGGATTTTAAAATTGGTATAGAATTGCGTGGAGATAAATTTATGAATTTTTTGAAAGACATGATGTACTTAGGCATTAGTGAGATTATAACTAAAGATAGGTCACAATGGCGACAAAGGATCCATATTGCCGACCCCACTATAGTGGGATAAGGCTTGAGTGTTGTTGTTGTTGTTTGAAAAGTAAGCAAACTGGGGACCATTGTCGCACCGGTTGAGGTATCGTTATGTAACCTTGAGGTCATGGGTTCGAGTCCTCGAAGCAGCCTCTTATAAAAATGCAAGGTAAGTTTTTCCTGCATTTCACCCTTGTGGTGAGACACGGGATAAGGTCTCCATACATCAGTGTGAATAATAGCAAAATGAGTAGTGCTAGGCATAGAGACATGACTAAACGTAGCGCACTAATATTTGTAAAGATTACACACATCCCACATAAATGAATAAAAAATAATTTTAAACATGGCAGGAAATAGCAATTTCATAATGGGGGCAGATGGAATGTCCTAGGCGACAATTTCAAAAATACAAAAGTTGAGGTGAACTTGAATGGAGGGCCTGCGGAGGTTGCACCGAGCTGGACTCGAACACATAAAGTTCATTGACCATACTACCAGATAAATCACTTTTCCTGACTTCAGGTCCTGAATAACACGAGAAATGAAGAATTGTTACAAAGTAGTTCATAGAATTTGTCAAGTAGCAAATAGAAAGTAAGTTACGAGTGAAGTTAGGAACAAGAAGAACCGAGAATAAGGTGAGGGAGGAGCAGAAGATGGAGCAATTTTCAGCAATGGAGGAATGAGAACCATTAGCAATGCTCACCTTAACTCGTCCAAACATATAGGTCAATGATCCTCCACACAGTTAGGATGTGATGGAAGTTCTGGCAGATCCAGTCATATGATCAGTGGATCCGTAGTCAATGATCCACTAGGTGGAGAAACAGGATATGGAAGAATGAGCACTTAGTGTCCCTGTGTCAGTATAAGAGGACGATGATAAGGCTGTAGACTTAGGCTCTATTTTGTTCAGCGTTTCGCAGCTCCGTTTGGGGCAAACGCCGACGAAAGGCGGGTAAACAAATGAACCTCTGGCGGCGTTTGCTCCGTTTCCACCCGCCCGCCTTGAGAAACACCCCAAAAAGCTCAGTTTGGTGCATCCACCTCCCCCCTCCGGTTCGAACACTCTGTTTCCACCCGCCGGATCGACCCGCCATCGTCGAACTAAATGAAGCCTTAGTAGAGGGAGCAAACATCATACGACCTAGAGCCAGCATTTCATTAGTGGAGAATGCAGCATTTCATTAGTGGAGAATGCAGCATTTCATTAGTGGAGAATGCAGCATTTCATTAGTGGAGAATGCAGCAGGAAAGCAAGGAGTCAATTTTAGTATTGTCAGAAAGTGTGTCATCAACAATATCTGTGAAATAAGCCGAACGAGGGGGGATTGATGGCCCGAAGGTCCCCCATATCCACGATCACACTATAGTGCAACACCTCCTCTCTGTGGTGAAAAGTCATAAAGTCAGAAGCAATTTTCTCGGGTGTGGCATCCCTGGCCACAATACCGACAAGTGGTTTTATCAAATCCCTTCATCTTAGCATCATGTGTCAATCGAACACCTGGGATATGAGCTGTAGCAGCAAAGGAGGAACTTTCAGGAGAGGATTTTGGAAGCAAGGTCCGTCGACAATCAAATTTTTGTTGCACAATATTTTATACCTCAGGTAAGGATGGTAACAGTAGACACCCAAGAATCTAAAAACCGGTCTGATCAAAGTCACGATGGAGCCCGTGAAGGAACTCAAAAATCGGTTGTGTTTTTTCCAAGCTCGAACCAATAATTCATCATTATGGTTAACAAGTGTGAGGGGATCAAAATGGTTGTATTCCTAGTACAACTGTGTAAACTTCAAATAGTAAACTAACCATTGCAAAGTAAGGATATCTTCCATCGCAACTGGAAGATCTGAGCAGCATTATTACCCTTGGAAGAATAAGTAGACTGCTCTCTTCAAAATTTTGACAGCAGTGTCAGGAAATAAATAATTTCGAACAATAGACTCCTACGTGGAATTTGTGAACCAAGATATGAGTAGGGAATTTTTCGTCTCCCACTGCATCCAATCAGGTGAGTTTTTCTGGTTCCTTATTTAGGTCATTTACATAACCAAATAGACGATGACTTTTAAGCTCCAAGTGAATAGATCAAGGCCCTGAAAGGTCGTTGGAATCATCCAGACAAATGGTAGTAATCTGAGGAATATTATGATCATGGCTCGCTTGAAGAGATCCCACCGGAGTAACATTTGTTAATGATGGAGCGGGTAGAATCTACACTGCCTAACATGATGACTCAAGAATAGAAATCTAAAAATCACCCAAGAACAAGATATTTCCCGAAACTGAGATTAAAACAAACTTAAGTCATCCAAGAACTATAATTGTCAAATGGCACAAAAATCTGACAAATCTTGAAGAGGAGTGGAAGAGAAATCATCTCCATGTACGGGATGAAAAGAAACGGCACCAGAAAAGGAGTACCTCGCCACATAGGGTGGACCGGCGCTGAACCGATGGTGTCAAAGAAGAAACTATACAAGAAGCAAGAAGCCGTTGTAGTAAGAGCTACTGGCTGCGGAAGAAGTGGCTTTAGAAGCGAAAAGAGAATGTAGAAGGAGCGAACGGATACGGAAGAAGCGAGACGCTCTCCTGTGCGGGAAGACTGAATGGGAAAACCGAAGGGGATAGTGGAGATCGCACTTTTATTTCACACTACTGCACGCATCCAGGGACAATTTTGTTCCATTATCCTCGATAGTGGCAGTATGGAGAACTTTGTTTGTCAACGTATGACCGACACATTAGGGCTTGAGACACACCTGTTAGAATAACTTTATAGCTTATCTGGAGTCAATAGTCATTTGACAATGCTCGTTACCCACCATTGTCTAGAATATTTTTTTATTGAGGCACATATTCGGATAGTGTTATGTCATGTCGTCGTCATTGATGTCTGTTACGTCCTATTAGGGTGATCTGGGCGAGCGGCATGTCATGCACAATTGCACGAGCAACTCTCATTCCTTCAAACATAATGGACACAAGATTGTTCTTCTTCTCCATAAGAAATACCTTATTCCAAGGGCACATAAGAGGCCCTCTACGTCTTCTAGTTTGCTTTTTGCTGACTCCGCCACATTACTACTTATCTCACTCCAACCTGAACCCCCACTCCATGAAATGATCAAAATGTGTCACTCACCTCACATGAAGTAGACTTGATCCTACATTTATCGATTTTTGACGTGTCACCTGATATTTCTCAGTTTTTTCATACTATACTTGATGATCGCTTATTTCCCATAGCACACTATGTTGATTTCATATTTGGAGATCACACTGAATGTCATCAAAATATTAAATTTTTAATAATATATCTTTGGAAAATTGATGCATCCTTCATCGCACCCGGAGATCCGCCATAGTACTCTTTACCTATGTAATATATTCTCTGCATTTATATGCATTTTTCAGCATTTTTAATTTATGTTTTATTTTCGTACGCAAATGTCATGTTTGAAGACGGGTTTTTGGACTGCCCGACCAGCAATACCATGAATAATAAAGTCCGGTAATTTAGGACAGTTTAGAAGAAAAAGGCAAACCCAAATTATTTACAATAACAAATAAAATATAGGAAGTATATCATTTTTTAAGAGAAGGTGAATGAGGAAAAGAGAAGCATAAGCAAGTGGATATTGTGTTTTTTTTGTGAGAATAACGTGATTCATGCTAAATTGGAATTAAAGGAAAAAAATTTGATTACCAGATCAAGAATTTCAAGGATTTCACTTATAAAGCCCTACGTGAGGACAAAGAGGAGGCAGTCAATAAATCAGAGGAATGAATTCTTTTTTATTTCATATGACAAGCCCTAGTCGGATGCCCCTTTCCCCACTTTCGATCTCAACCGTCATCGATGCCCTTGTCGGAGCTCGCCACGTCCACCCTCGACGCCCTTGACTCTTGGAGAGTTTCCCTCTGACGTATTCCATCATTGGCACCAGTCAAAGTCATCGTGCCCGTATCCTGTGCATATTTCGGGTCTCTATCGATGTCGACTCCCTCTCCAGGACCCATCCTCCTGGCACGACACCTTCCGGGGATCTGTTTGTTTTCGTCAACCTGTCGCGGTTCAGCTGTTCCCAACTGTCAGATCAAAATGTGTGGACCGGTCTTTTGCATGTGCTAGGTAAAATCCTAAATCTGTTGCTTAAGAATCATTACAATATTTTTATTAGTTCTCTTAAATAAATCATAGCTTGCTTAAATCTCCTCAATTGTTCACAATTACCATTAATTTCCATAAGTTATTGCATGGATTTCTTTCTGTGGAATCGAAGAACTGAATTAAGGAGTCAAGTTGTAAGCACTAGGGATTTTCTTTCTTAGAATTTTGATTAATAATTTTGAAACATAATCCTCTCTAAAATTGAGAATGTAACAAACTACGAGGCGGAATCCCGTCGTCAGCATTGGTTTTGGAATTGGGTTTACATCTTATTTTAACCAAGGTTGTAAATATTGGATGTCGACGACGTATCAGATTGAGTTTTTAAAAGTCGAATATCGAAAGTTGGACATGTCAGGTACATTTTAAAAAATTGGATTTTCATGGTCTAAATAAAAAAATATTTTATGAATGCTAATTATAAATATATATTCTAAAAGAAAAAACTACTATAATAAGGTTATGAACTCTGAATAATGTATATCTCAAAATAACTTCAAAGAGTGCATGCAAAATAAAATATTAGTAATACATTACGTCTACTATTGACAAGTATAATTAGATATATTGTCAAACAAACTTTGTATTATACATTAATTTTATTTGGATAATACTAAATTTTATAGCAAATAAAAATGTTTTAAACCTAAATACTTTTGATTTATTATAAGAATTTTCATGCTTAGCAAATTTATGCAAAAATATTTAAAAATCAACTAATAAATGTGTTTTGTGATTTTTTAATAGGAAATAAGAAAGAAATAGTGAGAGACAAGTAAAAATTTTGATTATAGGAATAACGCTTGTTAAAGAAAACGAAATAATAAGTCATATTGATTTAAGCATATATAATATAATACATATATATGAAACATATACTACTCACATATAGATGAAACATATACTACTCACATATAGATGAAACATATACTGCTCACATATAGATGAAACATATACTGCTTATATATAGATGAAATATATTGTGCTCACATAATATAAAATATAAAACCAAAAGATATGCTCAAAATTCATGTCAACCAATATATTGAAAAAAACCAAATATATTGGCATATATTTTACAAAAGAACATAATCGATTTTTTAGCAAACAAATATCATTTTGCTCTCTAAATGGCATGTCAAACATGTTAGAGGGCATTTAAAATAATGATTTTAATATGATTTTTATGATTGGTTATGAGCTTCACATTAATCCTCAACTTTCTCAATGATTGGGGACATCAACAGGTAGAAAAAGCAATAAACTAGTGGCATGGCAGTTTCAGCCTCTAAGACAACGGAGAAAAGAATCTTCAAAAGTGATATCGGACTTCATGGGCTAATGCGGATGGACTGTTGGTAAGGGTTTCATAACCTAACTATCAAAATCCTTGCAATTGTTGAATGAAAGCAGGTAAAATCTTAATTTGCACAAGCATAGTGCAAGAACAGAACAAAAAATTGTTGTTAGAGAAATTACTGGCAATCAATTGAATGAACCGATCAGCAATTATCATGCGCAAATAAAAAAAGTTTTTAAAAAATGTCAAGCATGAGAAAGGCGTGGTCAGAAGATCAAAACTGTCATGCTCACATCAGTCAGCAACATAGTATCATGGGTCTTTTTATTCAACCTCCATTTCTTGCTGTTGAACATAGTATCAATTGAACAACCAATCCATTACTTTTCGGTCACCTTAAATACAAAAAGGGAGAGCTATAAGTGTCAAAAGAAAATCCTTCGAAAAATTTTCCGATTTGACATATAACCTAGGTCATCGGATATTGAAATCTCTTGCTAATTGGCAAGCAGATGTCGCAATGTGTTCATTGAATTTTTTAAAAATACACAATAAGGAATATCAGAACACACCCAACGAGATCAGCAGATGGAAATTAAAAGCAGGACCAAACAAAACAAATAAATTGTACTGCAAGTAGCAGTCGACTCACATCAATGGGCGTTCCCGGTGACTGCAATGACATCGCCTTCAGAGAAGAACTCCTAGACATCCTCGGCTCTTTAACATCTACCAGATAATTCCACCTCTTCCCGTCGATCTCCTCGCAGCAGATAATCCTAGGTTGGGCGACCGATGCGGCGAGCATGTCAGCGGCTGGTCTACTGAACCTAACATATGATGCATCGATCGGATGAGGAGCCATCGGGAGGGGTGGAGGAAGAAGATCAGGCGAGGAAGCGAGCGCGGCGGTGCGCATGGCATCGCGTACGATGACCCGAGCTTCCTTAGATGCCGGCGAATGCTTCAGCGGAATCGGGGCCATAGGTTCCAGAAGCAGCAGTAGAATCGGCCATCCGGCGACGGGAGCGTTGATGTATTTATAAGCGGGAAGTGGAAGCGGGAGGTAAGGAGCTTCGGTTTTATCGTTGCTCCGGGCGACGGTGGGACGATGTAAATGAACTTGTTTATATTGGAACCCTTTTCTTAGCAAAACTATCAAACAATAATACAGATATTCTACAAGGAAAAATAATTATAATTATTATCATATATATTAATTTAAAAAGATTTACGCTGGCAATATAAATTCATTATACTAGTGAAACATACTTTTAATCAGGACTGTTGGTTGAAGGGATCACACCGTCCATCATAAAATTGCACGTTGCTTTTCGCTTTATTTCGAATTTGGTGTCATTTAGCATTATTTTGCATGTGCTTCATCACGCGCGGCATCTTCTTCCGGCCTCCTAAGTCCCAACACTCCACGCTCTCTCATGTCACCACTCTCCGGTGCCACGGCCGCAGCCACCAATCTTCTCTGACCTTTACACCTAACGACTGTCATCCTCTAAGGGTAACACCTAGCTGAAGATGTCGCACCTCGCCCCTTCCCTTGTTGTAAGATTTCTCAGTCTGTGCAACGCAAGCGCTCTCGACCAGCAACAACGATACAAGAAGAGGATTTTTGCACGGCTCGTGAGCTCATGAACAATAATATATGAGTTCGGGCTCGACTTGTAATCAAGTTCGAGCTCGAGCACGAGCTCCACAGACTCAAACTCAAGTCGAACTCCCCACTTAGGGCGCGCTTAAAGCGGCAACGTCGCAGAACGCTAAAGCGGCAACGTCGCAGAACGCTAAAGCGGCAACCCCCCCCCCCCCCCCGGTCCGGGCAAACTCCCCACTTAGGGCACGCTTAAAGGAGCAGGGGGTAGGCACGTCGTTATGGAAGTCGGGACAATTGCAGAGTCACCTGCCCCACGCTAAACGAGCTCTCTCCGTCGCCCAACACGAGGATAACCACCTCAACAAAAATGCGCGTCTGGACAACTCCATTTGCTTTGGGAATGAAGAACTGAAAGAAGTATGCATGTCGCATCAGGACCATCAGCGTGGGGCTAGGCAGGGGCGGACTCATATATGGGCGAGCGTGGGCGCCGCCCACACTGAGTTTTAAAAACAATATATTTTGATAAATAAAAATGGGATTTTTGTCATGGTAAACTTGTTGGTTAAGTGCATATGTTTTAAATTCTTGGTCATAGGTTCAATCCCCAATAAAGACCAAATTTTGAATTTTATTTTATAAATACAATTTTTTGAAATAATCTATACAAATTATTAAGTGAAAAATAATTTTAATATTAATTTTATTTCAATTTTTTAAAAAAAAAAGATAAATTTTATTATTAATAAGTTAATGAGTGTTATGTAAAAGATAAGGAGGGTTAGCTATAATTTACTCTTATATTTATGAATTTATTTTTTTTTCGAGTAAATACGTACTCCACCCAGGGAGACCGCGACACCGGCTTAGCACCAGTCACCAACTCAATGGTGAACTCGATCTCTCTCTGAGGTGGGGCTCCAGGGAGACTTTTGGGGAAAACGTCGGCAAACTCCGACACCACTGGAATACTGATTAAATCAGGCTTGGGCTTCTTTGCCTCTAAAGAGTGAAAAACGGCGCAGCACCCTCATGAACTGCTTTAACTACTTGGAGAGTAGACATCAGTGTCTTGCTCAAACCCTTCAAACCAAAGAAAGTAGTTTCTTGGCTTGTATTCAGCCCCAGGTTAACAGTATTAGAACTATAATCAATGAACGCATATTGATCTGAGAGCCAATCTATGTCAAAGATCATGTCAAACTCTACTATTGGCAGTAAAGACGCTTCTAACTCAAAAGTTTGACTTTTGATCATCACTTTAATGCAACAGACTCTATATGCATGCATTGAACACCCATTAGGTAGCAGCACATCCAACATATCCATATCCATAGAAGAGGGCACTCTGATACTGACACAAAGTCCTCGGATAGGAAAAGAGTGTGAAGCTCATGCATCAAACAATGCTCCAGCAGGATAGTCCATAACTACGACAAAGCCTAAAATACGACAGTCATACGACCAAAGCATAAGATGCAGGGTATGTGATGAGTCCTATTTATATACTGATTTTCGGACTCATCTCAACTAGTTTTCTTTCATATGCACTTCACTTTTAGTTCGTTATCGTATATATTTCTTCTAATCTTTATTTCCATAGGAAGTGCACATATATGCCCGTGGTTGTGTATTTTTGTTACTTTTATTGATTGTACTTCTTATTGTGATTGCCTGGAATGTCTGCACATATCAGTGGTTGGTTTGGGGCTCATTTTTGCCTAAGGGCCACTGATCGTGAGATTTTATACGCGCACGCTCAGTGGATTCCTTAGCACATGACCACTGGTTATGTGTCACTAATCGTGTGCATTGATTCCATTTTTCTTACCGGTTCTGCCATGCCTATGTGCACTATCACAGGACATAGTGCACACGACCACTGGTCGTGCGGCACTGATCGTGCGCACTATTCTCCATTTTCCAAGTTCTGTTTGGGGCAAACGCACTACCACTGGACATAGTGCGCACGACCACTGATCGTGCGATGTTGGTCGTGTGCATTATAATTTCTGCAATCTATAAATACGCAGGTTCCGCCCTAATTCCGCATTCTAGACTTTTTCTCCTCTGTTCTCATCTTCGAGGAGGGTTCCGCCGATCTCCTTCATCCTCCACCGTAGGGAGGGGCTCCCAGCAAGCTTTCAACGCCAAATTCAAGCCGGAGCTTCCTATCGGCCTTCTTCTTCATCCTTGAGCTTCAAGAAGGGTTTGACCTAGCTTTCACCATCAAACTCGGAGTAGTTTGTGCCATCCTCCATCGGATCGTGAGATGAAGAAGACGGGTCCATTGGGAGTTAGTGACAGCCTCCTCTACCCCGGACGCAGTTGAGGACCGAGCTAGGACACGGATTGACAACCCGATGATTCCTTCCGTGAATCCTCAACAATACTTCGGATTCGGTCGATTTTTCACACTCTCTTCTTGTTTTGTTGTTGATAGTGTAGTTTGATCTCTTTGTATTTGATGAAGTGTGCTTAATGTAATATATGTTTGTGTACAATCATGTCTATGTGATTTTATATTCACGTTATTTGCTTGAGGTGCACCATTTTCCATCCTCCACCACACAGTGCTGCACTAGCAATTGCTAGTGGCGTGCGTAGCGAAGAGGTGCTCACGACCCTCATTCTGCAGTTCTAACCACCTCATCTGCAAGCCTACTCGTCCATCCGCCTAGCGATTCAGTGCATAGTGGCCCGTGTAGTTTTTTATTCGCCTGGCGAAGCATTGCATAGCGGCATTGCATAGGAGTAGTTTATTAGTGTTTTACTTTCTTTTTACACAAACAAACAAATCCCCTTCGTAAATGCCGACCTAAGGACTTAAATCTCAAGTCCTCCTCAAAAATTAACTCCACCTTATTATGTTTCTTGAGAGATAGATACTTGGGGAAATTCGCCCATTTTATATTACTTGTGCGACTGGTACACTTGTCGTTAAACGCATCAAGTTTTTGGCGCTGTTGCCGAAGAACACAGTCGTGTGAGTTTTTGGAGAGGGAGATAGGAGATAGAAGCTCTTTTCCATTTGTACATTGCATGTTTCTTCTTTACTTTACTTTTTAGAATTTATTGTTTATTTCTTTTTGCCTTTTTTTATTTTTGGTTTAGAAAGCAGATCCGTGTTATTTTATTCTAGTTGTGTAGCACCCTTTTGGTACATATTTTTGTTTGCAATGTATTCCGTAGCCGAGTGTCGTCTCTATGAAACTTTGCGCCGATACATCGATGCCATGACTATTTTAAATGTCGAGCATTGTATTTGATGTTTGCTATATCAAGGTATAGTCCATATGGTGAAGGATTGCCCTCGCTTCTGTGAGCCTTCTCTCTCTGAGGGCGTGTGCGCAGCAACCTCCCGTTCGCGGAAGACTGTTGTGGATAGGCCTACCAGGGTGCCTAGCCCATACACTGACATCGCTCATCTGGCTCGTTCTTTACCCGTTGAGACTACCGAAGAATCTCTCGCTGCATACAGATCCTTCATGGGTCCCTCGCTCCCTTTTTACGAGCATACCTTGAGTGATGACGATCACTCTGGTGTTAGCCAGCAAAAAGAGGATCAGGAATCCATGGGCGCTCCTGTATGGGACGTAGAGATTGTTCCTATCGACAGGGTG
This sequence comes from Platanthera guangdongensis, assembly GCA_039583875.1. NCBI lineage: Eukaryota > Viridiplantae > Streptophyta > Magnoliopsida > Asparagales > Orchidaceae > Platanthera > Platanthera guangdongensis. The sequence goes on along the minus strand of CM077147.1, from coordinate 156,114,946 downwards.
GCATCTGCGAATGATTTTTCAATGGGGCCTACTCATTCAGTCCTTGATTTTGAGAGCAGTTTCGCACCTCCGCAATTTTTTCCTGAGTTTGCTACTCCTTTTTCTTGTGAGTCGGGTGATGATGTCGTATTCATGGGTTATTCGGTGCCCGAGGTTGCGCCGAAGTGGGATGAGGATTCTTTTATCTCCGATGGAGAATGTGGATCTTCGGAACACTTTTACGCACCCCGGTGGGATGAGGAATGTTCCTTTTCCGATACGGAGATTTGCACCTCCTTATTGGGTGAGAAGATTCCTCTTACCACCGCGGACCTCGAGTTCTCGGATTCCCCCCTTTATGACTCTTATGACACCGACGATGATCTATGCTTGGATCCTGCTGGGAGTGACACCGGGACCACTCCCCCTATTTTTGATTATTTTTGTTCTTCATCTCCTTTATTTCTTGATCCCCTTTTTGTATCTGAGCATGTACGGGTTGAGTCTTTGTAGGTGCTTTAGGAGGAATTGGAGCTGTCAGCTCAAGTCATGGATGATAGCATCCTCTTTCGCGAGGAGGTTGATTCCTCCTCCATTGAGGAAGCTCCATTCATTGCTTTCTCCTCCTGTCGTCTCCCCGTAGACGATACCTTGTTGGGCAAGGATTTATTTTGTAGTAAAATTAGCGAGGACCATCTCTCCTCCTCTTCTTACTTCCTATTTCGTCTACTTGTGTTAGGCAGGTATTATTATTTAGGTAGAGGGGTAACTGCTTTATCGTCGTATCGGTACTCGTTACCGAAACGGATAATAAAAAAGTTAGTTGTGCACTTTTCTTTTCATAGGCCCATTAGCTAGAAATGTATAAAATTTAATAAGTCGTGCTGGACGAACAATAACCCCAGTAATTATCTTTCATCTCCTGCATTTTTATTTTTCATTCTATTTTAGATTTATTATTTCTTTGTATTTTGTGTATTTTATTTTGTTTTTGCGGAGCTCACCCCTGCAGGTATTCATGGCAAATTCATATTGACAGGGTTGTGATTCTTCGTTTGGCGGACCTGCTTCTGTTTTTTTCACGCATCTTCTGCTATGCTCACTAGCTGAGCATTGGGTAACCTCTCCCCTTATCTTTATCTGATTTTAATCTCAATATCATATGTTGTGTAGCTTAGTTTTACTTTGGGGGAGAGTCAGTATTTGTTACCTTCTGCACGTGCACATTCCTTTTGCATACTAGAAGCTTTTATTGTTTTATTTTGATTAGTTCATTGCATCGCACACCACTGCACCCACATGAGTGCGTGCTTAGCTGTTAGCATGCTGCGAGTTAAACTCGTTTCTTTTGTATGATTTGGGAAAATTATTGTGCTGGCATAGGATTGTGAGATGGAGTAAAATGTTGACTCCTGTAGTGCTCATAGTTGAGTGCTCTCGTCTCGTGTAGAAATTGGAGTAGATTTAATTTTTCTGTATGCTTATAGTCTTATATTTTTCTAATTGCGTAAATACTATTTGTTCTACTCAAAAATTGGTGAATCATGTGTGAATCTGATGGTAGCTTAGGGATGTGTGTAGACGGTCGTTAGATTCGTATTACTCGAGTCGGGAGGATGGATAGTCTTTCTCATTGCCTAAGAACTTGTCGCAAGCTATTCTTGAAGCATGGGTATAGGTTAGTTCAATCGCATGAGCATGATGTAGGCCATCATTTTGGCTCGGTTGAGCTTTGTACCATTCCTAACGTCTTATCCTCGCTAGCCTCGTTGTGTCTACCCCTTCTTTTGATTCAGCTCTACCATTATTTCACCAAAGCCTCATAGCTGATCCTAGTCGCACACCCAAGTCGAGTTTTAGTGTTTTACATTTTCATGCTGGGGTGTTGATGTGGTGATATTCCTTGTGAATATGTGGATGTGCTCCAAAGTTTTTATTTGCTGAAATTGTTAAAATAAAAAAATGATTCGAAAAAAAATTTATAAAAATTAATTGCGAAAAAAAAGTGAAAAGAAAAAGTATAATTGAAAATTCTATTTGAGATGAGATTATATTTGGAGTAGGTGGTGCACACACCCATATTTTAAAAATTAAGTCTGGGGTGTGGTGTACCCGCATGTATTTTTGTTAGCGGATGGATTTTTTTATGATAGCTCATTTGAGTTAGGTGCGTAGCCCTCTTATTTATCTTTGTTTACCTCACTGAAACCCAAGTCACATCTCTTCACCAAAAGTCCTATTGATTCATATGTGAACCAAACGAGTGTCGTGGAGAGAGTGCGAACAGGCAAGCATATGGTCAACAACATTGGTGGATTCCTGTGGAGGTTATCCCGAGCCCCGAACATTGGCAATGCTCGCCACAATGATTAGTCTTCTTTCTCCCTACGCGTGACCGGAAGATTCACCGTGATTCCATTTTTGAGTAGTAATAAAATATTGATACGCATTGTGAAAAGTATAAACTACTTTGTATACTTACAAATTTCCTCTATTATATTTTTACGCGCGCGAGCATGCGACTTCACATGGTAGTCCGTATCTCAATTTTTATGTTAGCTATTTTATTTTCCCTATCTGCATAGATTTTGTTTGCTCGGGACGCACAAACAGGTAAGTCTGGGGGTGTGATGAGTCCTATTTATAAACTGAACTTCGGACTCATCTGTGCTAGTTTTCTTTCACATACACTTCACTTTTAGTTCGTTATCGTATATATTTCTTCTAATCTAGCAATCTCGGGATCACCGGAGAGGTTATTTCTGGCCATCATTTCACCGCCAATCGCTGGCCACCACCGCAACGGAGGTGGTGGTGGTTGTTGGGTCCATTGCTCTCAATGTCCCATATTTGAGTAAGTCAATCTTGTCAATGATATATATATAAATGTATTGGATGTCCTAGTAGCAATGATGGGACAAATAGCCTAATTGGCTAAGTCCATAGACGTTGAGTGAAGTCAACTCAGTCAACGTCATACAATAAAAGGATGTGAGACAGGCTAATGCAGTCAAGGCTTAAAGAGAAATGGGCTGAAAAGTGGCCAAGTCTACATGCATTTAGTGAAGATCTTTCACTCAACGTCATAGGTCCATAATCATTGAGTATAGCTCAGTCAATTAACGCCACAGGAAAACTATGAATATTTACCAAGTCCACAAGTGTTGAGTGAGGGAAGCTCACTCAATGCCATGTGATATTACGTTGACTAAATTCTCAAAGGAAGTGTTCATCTTGACACAAAAATTCATCGAGCTGAGTTCAGAGTTTGTTTAACTAAGCCATGAGTTTGTCGATCTAAGCTTTCACTAATTCGTCAAGCTGAACTCGAAATTCATCGAACTGAGTTTTTACTTATTCGTGGAGCTGAGCTCAGAGTTTGTCGAACTGTGTTCTGAGTTCGTCAAACTCAAACCGAATTCTGAAATATAAAATCTAGGTAAGGTAAAAAGCGTTGAGTGAGGCGTGGTCTATCAACGCTCTCAACGCTTAGGATGTTGAAGAGGCAGAAATGGCTAAGGCAGAAAGAGTTGAGTGAGGCATGTTCTCTCAACGATCTCAATGTCTAAATTGCAGAATGTAGTTAAGGGAAAAGGCATTGAGTGAGGTATGTTCACTCAACGCTCTCAACACCATGCATGCAGAGAAGGTTGCAGAAAGGGTTAAGGCAAAAACGTTGAGTGAGCATTACTCACTCAACATTATCAACACCTAGATAGACAAAATTGTCTAAGTACTTTGACATTGAGTGAAGCTCATTCACTCAATGCCTATTCTACTGATGCTCGATTTTGGCTAAGTCCACAGGTGCTGACGTCAGCAAAATCTGCATGATCGACAAGTCAACTTATTTTAAAACAAGTACAATGAAGCTACAGAACATGACAAACTCTAACGTGAAGCTACTGTATGTCTTCTTTCGTTGAAGCACGATGCAGTTGGATGCTGCAAGTGGGCCCACTAAGTTCAAAAAGAACCGTTGATCGGCGAGCTATAAAAATAAGTGTGTGTGGCAAGTCAAAAGATCTTTTCTAAGGTTTTCAAAAAGAAAAGAGGCGGCTGAACATCATTGTCTTCTCCGACAAGCTTGAAAGAGCTGTCCAGCAGAGAAAGTCAGAGGGCAGAAAAAGTTAGTTGAAGATTCTTCCACTTCAGCAGGATAGTTCTGGGGAGAACAAGATAGTTGTTGAAGAGGACTTATTCCTTCAACAACAGGTTGTTGAGTAAATCTAATCATCAAAGAAGTTAACTGCCTAAGAGGACTCTTGTCTTCAACAACAAGTGGTCTGAACTGAAATCTATTCAGTCCAGCAAGGTAGACTCAAAGATTAATCTCTGAGTCGGATACATAAACACTTTATTTAATTTACCCTGTAGGATTCAGTGTGTACTGAATCTGAGTGTAGGCCTAAGTTGTTAGGCTGAGTGCAAGATCTGTTTTGATCTGTGTAGTAGGAACACTTGGTGTTATGAGGTAGGTGATTGTTGAATCACTGTGCCGTAGGATCCAAGTTTGGATCTGAATTGTAGGGCTCTCTGAGCCTAAGGTGGGGCAATTTTGCCTGAGTTGTAGGAGAGTGAAGCTCTCTGAGTTATAGGATCCAACTAGATCTAAGTTGTAGGACTTGGTTTCAAGTCTGAAGTAGGTGATTAATTAATCACTTAGCTGTAGGAGTGCTGCAGCACTCTGAGAGTAGGGCTGTGTGCCTGAATATGTAGGGTTGACTAGCCTGACCTGTAGGCCATTGTGTTTGGCTGAGGTGGGTGGCTTGAGGGTCACTGAGTGTAGGAGCACTATGGAGCTCTAAGGTAGGAATCTGTTGGTTTTGAGGTAGGTGTCCTGAAAAGGACACTAAGTTTAGGTACTTACTGAAGTTCTGAGTATAAGGCTGAGGGCCTGAGGTGTAAGCTCTGAGAAGCATTTTGGAGGAGTTTGGCCTTGTTTAACAAAAGTTAGAAAGGTGGGAGAGATAGTGGATGTATCCATAATTTAGGAAATCACTATAAATCTTTGTGTGCTTGTTTGTGTGTTTGTTTTCCTCTTAGTAATTTCAGTTGTTAAGGACAAGCTCTAGATCACCATAAGTTAAAAGATAAAAGAAAGCAACAAGATAACAAAAAGACTAAAAAGATTTAAACACCTATTCACCCCCCCCCCCTCTAGGTGACCTGCTGACCTTGAAATAAGAACTTTCAAGTAGTATTAGAGGGAGGTTACTCAAAAAGGACCTAACAATCTGAGTAAGCCTCCAAGGTTAGCTAAAAGTTATTATATATGGGTTTAGGAGTGAACTACAGGGAGATGGGTGCAATAAAGCTTCTTATCTACAAGAAAGAGAGTTTGGTATATGGAAGGATAGGGTCAGGCTGTTCATGAAAGCAGCTGACCCTAGAATCTTTATGACTGTCAAAGAAGGACCTTCATCCCCATGAAAGTGTCTGTCCTGCATAAAACATCCAGACACCTAAGACTTATGAAGAAATGATAAAGGATGAAATCATTCTTGCCACCATGGACATGGGGGCTCAAAATGTCATAGTCAGTGTAATTAATGATTCTATCCTTCAGAATCTGATTCACTACAAGACTGCAAAGGAGATGTTGGACACTCTAGCAATCTACATGGAAGGCACAGAGGAGGTGAGGGATGATAGAAAGTCTATGCTCAACCAGGAGTATGAGGCCTTCAGACAAACCAAGGGGGAGAACATAGCCACCTGCTATGAAAGATTCTTCAGGATAGTGAATGAGCTAAGGACCTATGAAAGGGTCTTTAGTCATTATGAATTAAATGATAAGCTCCTCAGGTCTCTCACCAGAGACTGGGGAATAAGGATCTGTGACATCAGAGAAATGACTAAGCTAGGTGAAACTCCACCTCACACCTTATTTGGAACGCTGCTCTCTTATGAGATGCAGCTAAATGTTTGGAAAGAAGAAGTGATAAACTATAAGTCTCAGGCCAAAGAGAAGTCAGTGCCTTTAAAAGCTGAAGCCACAATCAAGAGCAAGAGAAAGACCCCTTCTCCTCTAAGAAGACTAGTAGATTCAGACTACTCAAAATCAAATGCATCAGACAATAGCATGTCTGATGAGGACTTTGTTGTCTTCTCCAGTCAGCTCCATAGGCTGATAAAGAAGAAGCACTGGAAGACCAAACCCTCCTCCTCAGCACATCACTGGAAGAAATCCTCTAAGGAGGGCATATATGGCTCTAAACCCAGTAAATAGAATTCAGCTAATGTTATATGTTACTGCTGCATCAAGCCAGGGCATGTCATTGTTGACTGCCCTGTGTAGAGAAGGGAGGATGGTGAGAAGAAGTCTCACCAGAAGCACAAGGGCAAGAAGGAAAATTACTTTGTGGCTAAGAAAGAAAAGAGCTGGACAGACTCATCATCATTTGAGTCTGAAGAAGAGGAAGCTTATATTAGGCTAGTTGTTTTTGTTACTGTTCAAGATAAAGCTGTTACAACAGGAATCAGGGCCCCTCTGATACTATCAAATAGTGACTCAGAGGTGGATGAATATGGCCACAACTGCAGTGGGCTGATTGCAATGACTGATGAAGAGAGCATCCATGATTAGCCTGGTCAAAGTAAGGTATATTCTCCATCCTGCTCTGTGTCCTTGCATGAGACAAGATCTGATGTAGGATCCTCTTCATCTACTGGTGAAGATGATTCTGGATCAGAGGATGATGTCAATCAATTGATTGACAGATATAGTGAACTTCTGAGTGCCTTTAAAAAATACAAGAAGCTGACTAAGAGATAGGCTAAAGAGATTTTGTCTCTTCAACCTGCTGCTTCTCAGCTTGTTGAAACAACTGTTGTGTTGAATCAGACAATGAGGGAGCTCAGTATTCTGAAAATCATGTCTGGCATCCAGATGGAAACTATTAAAAGCAAAGATAGTCTCATCAAAGATCTTGAAGAAAAACTCCAGAAGGAGAAAAGTATTGTGGCCAGCTTCTCTCAGCCCAATACAGTGTTGCCCCTAATAGATTCATTCTCCTCACAAAATGGTAAGAAGGGACTGGGATTCAAGGGTAACTCAAGACCTACCCATTCCAAAGGGAAAGGGGAAAGTTCTAGCTATGGTAATGGCATATAGGCCACCTAACTCATTCAAGAGGGTGATTTACCCTTCAAATAGGTATGACAAAGAAAGTATTTTTGGTCACTATATGAATGGTGCTTTCACAAGTGGAACAAAAGGTGTTCCCTGCCATTATGAAAGCTACAGTAGGCCAAGTGCCTTTAAGGCTGCCCATGAAGAAATTTAGATGGCCCATCATGGACCATTTGTCTATGGTGCTACAGCCCCTTCTCTAAAAGATGTGGTTGCAGCCAGTTCTCTAAACTTGACAGCACATAATAAGACTAAGGGTTAGTCTGTCAGCTTGCCTAATATGGCTATTTATGATGCTATCAAGAGCACACTATCTGAAAAAAATATGTTGCTGATAGAATTCAGAACAAGCCAAACAAGCCAGCAAGCAGACTAACCTTTAGTCAAATCCTTGCTGAAAGAAAATAGAAGATGGCTGCAGCATCTCTTCCTTCTGTCAAGGCTGCAATCAAACCAACTGCTAGGCCCACATAGAAGAGGAGATACACCATTCATGATTGTTGGTGTTGTGGCAAGATAGGCCATTATTCCATTGACTGCTGGCTTTCCTAATATGGTCAGAGCTAAGGTTGGTCCACCAGTCAGAAATCTTGTTGGTGGACATGTTCAGTTTCAGACTAATATACACCTAGGACCCAATAGATATTGGGGTCCTAAGGTAAAGTAAACTGTATATTGCAGGTTATTCCAAGTGGTTATACCCCTATATGGTACTTGGACAGTGGATGTTCCAGGCACATGACTGGGACAAGGAGCAATTTGAAAGAGTACACTCCAGTAAAAGATGGACCCAAAGTAATCTTTGGTGATTCAAATAGAGGGATAACAAGAGGATATGGTAATATCACCAATGGCATAGTCACCATCACTAAGGTGGCTTATGTTGAAGGGTTACAACACAACCTTATAAGCATAAGTCAGCTCTCTAATCTTGGCTATGTTATTGTCTTCCACAACATTGAGTGCCAAATTAGGAGGTCAAGTGACCAAGAGGTCATCTTGACAGACACTAGGAGTGGAAATGTTTATTGCTTGAACTTTCTATGTTTGAATACAAACTCTCATGGCTGTCTAGTGGCAAATAAGAAAGCCTCTTATTGTGTCCTATGGCATAAGAGTCTAGCCCACATAAATTATAAGACTATTGGTAAGCTCTTTAGTCAAAAGCTAGTTAGGAATGGTCCCAATGTGAAGTGCTCCAAGGAGGGCATTTGCTCTGCTTGTCAAAAGGGCAAACAGACAAAAGCTTCCTTCAAGGGTATTGGGATCAAAGATTCTGTGAGGTGCCTATACCTCCTACATATGGAGTCGTTTGGTCCTATGCCAGTTCATAGTCTTTTTAGGAAGGTCTACACCCTTATGGTGGTTGATGACTTTTCCAGGTTTGCTTGGGTATTGTTTGATGGAGACGACGACCCTCAACAAATTGAAGACAATGACGACATGCTCACAGAAGTTTCTTCTCCGTCTCCAACCAATGATTTGCGGCGCCATGGTGATATAACGGAGCGACGCAAGACGGCCAAAGATTGGAGAAGGCCAATAACAATTATTTAAATCATTTTTATGTTTTTATTTACAATGTTTATATCCTGCTCTTAATGTTTCATGTTATGTGTTGTATTTTTTTTATTATGGGCTGCATATAGCCAAACTCTTGATGTAAGCCTATATATAGGTCATGCTTATGTTATTTTCATTAGAGAATGAAATAAAGAAGAAAACCTAATTGAGATTTTTCCCACCTCCTCCTTCTCCTCTCAAAAAATCGGCTAGCCCTCCTCCTCCCCTCTCCTTGGCCGCCGGCCTCTTGCTCCTCCCTCTCTCTATTCGGCCCCTCTCTCCCACTTCTTCCTTTGTTATTCTCAGCCTCCTCTCATCCTCCTCCTCCTTCATCAAGTGCACCACCAAGCAGCCCCTCACCCGCATCCACTTACAAAACCAAGCCCATCCCTCCGTGTCATCAAGCCGGCCAAGGTCTTCTCCCCCTTCCAAACCATCGACCCCTTGACTCCACCTCTATCCGCCTCCTCCATCAAACTCGAGCCACCATATCCCTCCTAAAAAAATCTGACAAACCCCCTTCCTATTTTAGGGGTGAAATAAAATTCGGCCAAGGCTTAAGTGGTTGCCTCCTTGTTGATTTCCAACTCCGGCGTGAAGCGAAGAAGGCGGACTAGAATCTCTCCAACCGACGTGACTCCAGCGGAGCCGTTGAAGAGCGATCCAAGTAGAGAAATCAGAATCATCCATTCTGGTTGGGTAACGATAATTTTCTACCTTCTTGTGTGTTCTTCTCTTAGATTAATTCATATGGTGGTTTACTTTAGCGTAATTTGGAAGCATTGAATTTTCGTGGTTTTCTCTCGATTGAATTTTGTGGTTCGTCTAATTTTCATTTAAGATTGAGAGGGTTTTGGCGAGCCCCGTTTTCTTTTGTTGGGAGAGATCTACCGTTACCAAATTATTATTTTTGGTATATCTCTTTTGGTACAACCTTTGCTCGATCGGACCGGTTTAGTCTTTTTAGCCGGAAAGAATATTGGTTTTTTATAGCCCATGTTCGATCCTAATCGGTTTGGCTACCCGTACGCTAGCATCTATTTGATAGAATTGTATAACGTGTACGCTGCATTGACAATTGTGCGAGTGTAGGATGGGATCATAGAGAGGCATACGTGTTCGTCCGTAGATATATTCGGTGACAACGTGTGAGCCTGCATCAATTTGGTATCAGAGGGAGGTTCATGTCAATTTCATAATTGGCACCCTCCCGCTTTTATTATTTTGCCGACACGCACTTGTCTTGCAAGACAAGTCAACTCGCACAAGTTTATGCCTCTCATGTTCATAAATTATATAAGCACATTAGTGAAGCGCTAACCATACAAATGACATTTTATCAATTTCATGATAAAGAGCGTCTCACTATGAGGTTGGTGATTTAGTTTTGGTGTGTATCATCCCTGAACGGTTGCCTTTGGGCACTATAGAAAGTTGGCGAGTTGGCAAGCTGGACCTTTTTTAGATATTAAAGAAATTAGGAGAATACGCATATCATTTGAAGTTATCCACTGATTGGGGTATTACACCTATTTTTAATGTTTCTGATTTAATGCCATATGTTTCTCCACCACTTGAATTATCTGCCTGTCTGTTTGGGTCCACTATGTTTTCTTATGGGTTGGGTAGTGAGCTTGTGTCTGGATCGCTCTCTTCATCGGTCTTCACTGGAGGTACATTGGTTGTTGATGTAGAGACTTTTTTTACTTTATTGCCTAATGCTTTTCCAAGGTTCACCAGAGCCACCTTTTTGCATGACACGATACTCCAGGTTGAAGTGCTCTCCTCTCCAAGTGGTGATGTCTGCCGCCACTTGATTTGATGGCGTGATCGTCCGGCCTCCGCTGACTCTTGGTTTCTGGAAGTGGAGGTGGTTCTTTTGGATGATGCTCCCCTACACCGGTATTTTCAGACCAACGCTTCGGTGATGAATACTTTTGAGCGAGTGAGGATTAATGGAGACGACGACATTCAACATATTGAAGACAATGACGGCATGCTCACGAAAGATTCTTCTCTGTCTCCAACCAATGATTTGCGGCGCCATAGTGCAATAACGGAGTGACGCAAGATGGCCAAAGATTAGAGAAGGTTAATAATAATTATTTAAATCATTTTTATGTTTTTATTTGCAATGTTTATGTCATGCTCTTAATGTTTCATGTTATGTGCTGTATTTTTTTATTATGGGATGCACATAGCAAAACTCTTGATGTAAGCCTATATATAGGCCATGCTTATGTTATTTTCATTAGAGAATGAAATAAAGAAGAAAACCTAATTGAGATTTTCCCTTCATCCTCCTTCCCATCTCAAAAATTCGGCTAGCCCTACTCCTCCCCTCTCCTTGGCCGCCGGCCTCTTGCTCCTCCCTCTCTCTATTTGGCCCCTCTCTCCCTCTTCTTCCTTTGTTATTCTCGGCCTCCTCTCATCCTCCTCCTCCTTCATCAAGTGCACCACCAAGCAGCCCCTCATCCACTTACAAAATCGAGCCCATCCCTCCTTGTCATCAAGTCGACCAAGGTTTTCTCCAGAATCTCTTTTGGGAAAGCTCAAGTCTTATGAGCAGCTAATAAAGTCCAGAGAAGCAGCTAAACAAAGGACTCCTCCACCAGCCAGGAAAGAGCACAACCTGGCATTCTAGGCTGCTGAAGAGACAAAAACTTCAACAGTGAATGAAGAGTTAATGAGTTTGCTTGCCAAAATATTTTATAAAATGGCAAGGAAAGACTTCAGGAAGAAATCATCCAGGCAAGATTATAAGACAAAGTATAATAAGACCCCTACTAAAGAAGTAGTATGCTTTGGCTGCAGGAAACCTGGACATTTCATCTCAGAGTGCCTATAAAATCAAAAGAAAGAAAGGAGAAGAGAAAAGGATTCTAGAAGACAACAAAGCTCAAGGCCTTCCTCCAGTAAAAATAAGAAGAAGGAGAAGGGCTTTGTAGCTGAAAACTGGAGTGAAACTGAAGATGAATCCACATCTTCCAGCTCTAGTGAAGAATAAGAAGAGTCAAGGGCCAAGAAAGTGTAAGACCCCCCTCCCGAATCTCAAAACACGGCACGAAGGGGGATCTTATGCCCGGAACAGCCGCCTTGCGGTAGCATTAGCACACGGGCTAACCTGTACCACAAGACGTCTATTCCGTCGGCTACAACAATATCAATAGAACATGCCAACCCAACCAAATATAATAAGCAAGAGAAGTCAAAATCCACACTAAGTAATAATGTCCAAATATATCAATAAAGGAGAAGCTAAAACATGCTTCTACAATATATCAGAGTATAACTAAACATTGCCCAAATGGGCTACATCAGAGTATTAAAATACTAACATCTGTAACCGATGGTATCGATGACACCGTCACTTCAGGCCCTATCGTCCTGGCCTGGCTGTCTTGCTGCATAGTCTGCGGCTGCTCTACCTACGGCGTGGCCTCCTAAAAATTAAGACGTAGCAACCGTTAGTCGAAACGACTAAGTGGTTTCACATCCGCTCCCCCGGCGACTCCTCGGCACCGGGCGGGGAAAAGGAACAAGAGTACAATATATAATAAGTGTAAAAGGTACAAGCAGGTGACAGTAGTGTAACAGTATCATGATCTAACAAATATTTAAGAGATATAGCAAACTAGCAAGTATAAATAACAACAGGAAAGTAACTTAACTTATAAAAATGCTCATACAAACTTATAAGTTAAGGAATGGGTTACATAAAAGTAACTCATCGTATAAGAGTGCCCATACAAACTTATACAATGAGGATCTTGGTGTGCAATGTTATGAAATGCTATGTATGCTATGCAATGACTCACCCATGATCACACACATGCAATTGCTATGTCGACACAGACTATAGTTCCCACTTTTTGAGCAGGTAGCTAACCTCTCAGTCATCAGCCGCCGTGGCCAGGCGGTGACAGTAGAACGAAACTTCTACTACTAGGCGGGTATCCACACTACTTCACCTAGGCCTTCGTACACCTCAACGCTAAGAACACAACAGTGGAGCCCATGCGTACTATGGCCCAGTGGGGTCTTGGGTAGATGTGCACCAAGAACACAGCCCGAACTGGCCATGCGTGACCCGGAAGGGGCCTCGGAAGTAAGCACGAGGACACAGCCCAACCGCTCACTTGGCACGGAAGGGGCCCCGGGACGTGAACACCGAGGACACAGCCCAACCGCCCAAAGTCTAACTACCAACTCCCGTCGGTGTGACAACTGGCGAGCCCGTAGACCCGCCACACTATCCTTAACCCAGGATTACGATACCGCGTGTCGACTCACACCGCATGCAAATGCCACATCAACATAACATGGAAGGGGCCTCGGATGTAAGCACGAGGACACAGCCCAACCATCCATCCATACCTTATCACAACACAACCAAACAAGTGACGGTCAACACCACACTTACATCCCTTCACAATACTACCCGTATGGAGACGACGCTCTAAGTATTGGACTATTAAACTCATTACATTATTCTAACATACTCGTGGCCATAATTTACTCTTCTATATGACTCCCAAATGATGTCAACATATTATAAACATGTTACGCGTATAAAGATCTATCAATCTTTCCAAAAGTACTAACCTATTATGAACATGATGCGCGTGTAAAGATCCATCACACTTTCTACATGTTAATGACATATTATAAACATGATGCGCACAAATAACAATCTTTCAATTCCTATCATGTCAGTTCGTTTAAATATGATTGCTTCTCTATTTGATTATATGAAATCTGATTAATAAGCTTCGTCAATCATGCAACAAATGATTAATCATAAAAGTTCATCCAAGCCAAGTAACTTGCAACTTTAATTCCACCGAATCCAAATTCATCTTATAAAAAGCCCAGAATTTAGGTGCAGATTAAATCTGGACAGCAGTTTCGACCGGAGATTCCCGAAGCTATAGGAATTCGGTAAAGACATGTAACACCACGATGGAAAGGTCTTTCCGTGGTCCACAACTTTCATATTCAGACCTCAACCCAGATTTGATGTTATCCTATTTGAAATCGGACTTGAAGTCCGCTGCGTATAGAACACAATTTCTGCATGCAGGATTTGTTGAACACCATATTCGTTTAGACTATCCCGTGGCTACAGACTTTGCCTGAAGTCGTGCAACCATTCATTGGAAAGGTATTTTCAAGGACTTCAACTTTCATGTTTAGCCGAAGGCCCAGGTATGGCCATATCACACCTAAACATGGACACGAAGTTTGCTGCGCGCAGAATACAGATTCTGCACGCATCTTAAGGTGGAATGAACGGCATCGGTTCATCTTCCTCCTCAAGGCGATCTTCCCAAATCATTCCAGAATTTCCTCCACCCTTGTTCACCCTCATGAGGCCTTTGATCTTCACGAAACCATCCCCCATCTCCACATAGAAGATCAGAGAGGTTGAAGACACCACTAACCAAGTGCACAAGCCCCGGGTTGGCCTCACCCTAGAGAAAGCATCTTCTCACATGTCAAGACTCTTTTGAGTCGACGTCTCACCTAGATATATACAGATCTAGCACCAAGGGAGAGGGTAGGAAACTCACCTCATTTCCAGCGGTACCACCCTTTTCGGCCATGGATCGCGTAGTTCTCCTTGGCAACATCTTCTCCATCACGGCGGCGGCGGATCTCCTCCTGTAGAACTTGCTCCAGCAATTTTCCCTCTCACCCGGAGTTCTCACAGGAAATAGGGGATGAAATGAGCATGAAAACAGCTAGGGTTTTCTCTTCCCTTATATATGAAAAGTGATACGGGTAGGGACACGCCCGTATCCTTACCCGTGTCCCGCTTGAGCGAAACAACAACGACAGTTTCCATGTTGGTTCAATACTTGACACGGGTAGGGACACGCCCGTGTCCCGACCTGTGTCCACATGACACGGCCGTGTCCTTCTCTGGATACATCTCGACGAACTCAACTCGACCCACACGGAACACGGGTAGAGACACGCCCGTGTCTCTACCCGTGTCATACAATTCGTCGATCTCGACACGCCTCATCGAGTCCAACTCAACACACACGGGTAGAGACACGCCCGTGTCGCTACCCATGTCATACGATGTCGACACACCTCGTCGATCTCGACACGCCCTGTCAAGTGTAATTCGGCACACACGCACACGGGTAGGGACTCGCCCGTGTCTATACCCGTATCATATAATTCGTCGGTCTAGACACATCTCGTCGAGTTTAACTCGACACAATGCCACACGGGTAGAGACACGCCCATGTCTCTACCCGTGTCACATTCACACGGGTAGTGACATGCCCGTGTCACTACCCGTGTCCTTCTCTGCACTGATTTCTCCACTCCTCCACAAGTGCAGTCCAATTCCCTGCACTTCCCAGGACTCGAGTCAACCCTCCTGACTCAAAAACACACACAAGGGGCCTAGAGCGATTCGGAACGTTACAAATCCTATAAACAAAATAAAAGATTTCGTCCCCGAAATCAGGCTTAGGCTGTGGGGAGAAAAGCATAACAAGGAATTTAACATATGCTTATAAATAAAATTACCTTGAGCAAACAACTCCGGGTAGCGTTGCTGCATCAAATCCATAGGCTCCCATGTGTACTCCTCCTTCCCATGGTTGGACCATAGTACCTTCACCAAGGGAACACTTTTGCGGCGCAATGTTCTTGTCTCGCTGTCAACAATCGCATCGGCTCTAGTCACACAGACCTATCTGACGCCACTGCACCATCAGTAGTGGGAATATATTGGTCGGGACGCAACAGTGCTTTTCGAAGCGACGACACATGGAACACGTCGTGGATATTCTCTAGTTCTGGTGGTAACTCCAACCGATAGGCCAACGGGCCAATCCTTTCTAGTATAGTATAAGGCCCAACATACCTTGGGCTGAGCTTTTTCACCCCACGCACCCGCGACACTCCATGCATCGGCCGAATCTTGAGGAACACTTTATCATCCACTTGGAACTCCACCAGTCAGTGCTTTGCATTATAATACTTCGCCTGCCGACTTTGAGCCTCCAACATGTGATCTCGTACCAATCTGACCGCCGCATCAGTCTCATCTATATATTCATTTCTCAATGCCTTCTGATCTTCGTCCTGCACCCAAGACAAGGGATTCCTGCACCTTCTTCCGTAAATGGCTTCATGGGGAGCCATACCGATGCTCGCCTGATGGCTATTATTATAGGAGAATTCCACTAGTGGCAAGAGCCTTTCCCATGGCTCTCCTCTATCCAGCACACACAACCTCAATAAATCCTCCAGTGTTCTGATGGTCCGCTCAGACTGCCCGTCCGTCTGAGGGTGAAATGCAGTACTAAAGGTTAGGCGCGAGCCCAAATACGCTTGTACCGCCTTCCACTCCTTGGATGTAAACCGACCATCCCGATCCGAAACAATTGTCTTGGGCACGCCATGATACCGTACGAATTGCTCCACAAAAAACCGTACCAAAACATCCACGTGTGCTTCCTTCTTCATTGGAATGAACCGGGCCACCTTTGTTAGCCGATCAACAATAACCCACACTGAATCATTCCCGGAGCGGGAGCGAGGTAGCCCCTGGAAAAAGTCCATGGAGATATCCTCGAACTTCCATTCGGGGATGAGCAACGAGTGCAACAAACCACCGGGACTCCTGCATTCAGCTTTCACTCTTTGACAAGCTTCGCAATGTGTAACATAGTAACGAACATCCTTCTTCATTCCTGGCCAGCACATGGTCTTCCGTAAGCCGGCGTACATCTTGACAATACCCGGGTGTACAGAATATTGAGAGGAATGTGCCTCTCTCAAGATATCCTCCCGGATTTTGCCACCCTTGGGAATATAGAGCTGACCACGAAAATAAACGAGGTCGTCTTTTAGTGTGTACTCATCAGTGGTCCCATCTTCAATTGCCTTGATTGCCGGGGCCAAGGCCGCATCCATGCCTTGCTCCACCCGAATCCGGTCACGGATATCATAAACTATGCTCATGCTTGCCAAAAACTCCGCATACTCTGCCGAAGGATCCTTGAATACCAGAGTAATGTCCATCTCTTCAATCATCCGAGCCAACTCCATACTCATCAACCGAGACTCTTGGCTAGAGCCTGGCACTTTTCTACTCAATGCATTGGCTACCGAGTTCGCTTTCCCAGGGTGGTAGTTCATGGTGAACTCATAGTCGCATAGAAATTCCAACCATCGTCGTTGTCTCAGGTTCAACTCCTTTTTAGTGTGGACATACTTCAAGTTTTTGTGATCGGAAAAGATCTCGCAGTGGACGCCATATAGATAATGCCTCCAGACCTTAATAGCGAACACCACTGCTCCCAACTCCAAATCATGAACCGGGTAATTGATTTCATGTTTCTTTAACTGCCTTGAAGCATAAGAGATTACGTGCCCGTGCTGCATCAATACCACTCACATCCCTTGATATGACGCATCTGTGTAAACCTGAAATCCTTCCTTCCAAGACGGAAGTGCAAGGATGGGGGCGGAGGTAAGCCTATCCTTCAGCTCTTGAAATGCCGCTTCACATTATGGTGTCCACTCAAATGGCATACCCTTCTTCGTCAAGGAGGTAAGAGGAAGGGCAATCTTAGAAAATCCTTTCACGAACTAGCGGTAGTACCCAGCAAGTACAAGAAAGCTTCGTATATCGGCCGCCGACTTCAAGGGCGACCACTCCTTCACGGCTCGCACCTTTTCTGGATCCACTGCTAATCCAGCCCCACTGATCACATGCCCCAAGAAAGCGAGCTCCTTAAGCCAGAATTCACACTTGCTAAACTTGGCGTACAAGGCGTGCTCCTTCAATTTCTTCAACACCAAGGTTAGATGCTCGACATGCTCCTCCTCCGTCTTTGAGTAGACCAAGATGTCGTCGATAAAAACAATGACGAAGATGTCCAAATACGGTTCGAACACCTTGTTCATCAGGCTCATGAAGGCCGAAGGGTCATTTGTGAGCCCAAACGGCATTACCGTGAACTCATACAAACAATATCTCTAACTGAAGGCTGTTTTCTGGATGTCCCCTCTTGTATCCTCAACTGATAGTATCCAGAGCGCAAATCTAGTTTGGAAAACCAATGTGTTCCCACTAGTTGATCGAACAACTCGTCGATCCGAGGTAGTGGATAAGTGTTCCGCACCGTCAACCGATTGAGTTCCCGATAATCTATGCACAATCGCAGGGTTCCATCCTTCTTCTTCACGAACAGTACAGGAGCTCCCCAGGGTGATGAACTGGGGCGAACGAACCCCGACTCCACCAGTTCTTGTAATTGAACTCTAACCTCAGCGAGTTCTTTCGGGGCCATTCTGTACGGAGCCTTGGATACAGGCTTGGCACCTGGTACTAGATTAATTTGGAAGTCAACCTCTCTATGCGGAGGTAATCCTGGCAGCTTTTCAGGAAATACCTCGGAAAAATCCCGCACTACCTGTACATCCTTTAATTCCAATACTTCTTCCTTCAACTCGAACCAGATCATGAAGACCTTGTTCCCCTTCATATGAGCTTTTATACCCTGGACGGAAGATAACATCATGCGAGGCGCAAAGCCAATACCTTGGAAGATGATGTCAGAGTCTCCATGTCTCAAATAGATCCGCTTCTCCGCGCAGTCGATCCTCGCGAAGTGCTAGTCCAGCCATGCCATGCCCAAAATGATGTCAAACTCCGGCATTCTCAGAACCATGGCCGGCGTATTAAAGGCCTTCCCATCAATAAATGACTCCAACTCACACTTGGCGGTTGCGATCATCTCTGAGCCGTCCGGAAGGCGTACTCGTCGGGCTATGCCAGTAAAGTACTGTACACCCTCCACGACTTTTATAAAATCCTCGGACACAAAGGAGTGTGAGGCACCGGTATCGAACAACGCATAGGCCGTCTTCCCGCCAATAATCACGGTGCCTAAGTACCAACAACCAAAACTTATTGCTAGGTGTCTAGTAAGACTTACATAATTCAAGTTAGACCATGAAAATATGTTAATTAATTAAATCATACCGGCAATCACATCTTGGGGGTTCCGTTCCTGCGCCATGTCAAGCGCGTACACCTGATCCCTAGCAGGTCCAGGATTACCTCCTCGCGGTCCTCGTCCTCGACCACGCACGTGACCCCGCCCTCGAGGAGCTGCCGGAGGGAGAGCGGGAGGGACGTTCCCAAATAGCTGCGAGCAGAAACGTAGGATGTGGCCCGGCTGGTTGCATTCGAAGTACACCAGACCACGACGCCCTTCAGGTTGTTGAAATTGCTGAGGCTGTGGTGGTGGAGGCCACGCAGGCGGCTGCGGAACCGGATGCTCCACTCTATGGTTCCGGTGGACACGCCCTTCACCTCTTTGATATCCTCTTCCTCCTCTAAAGTCTCGCCTCCTTCTATTCCATGGGTCGGCTTCCATCACGTCCTCCGCAGGCCTCTTACTGCATCCTAACTAGTCCACCTCCAATCTTTTCGCCATATCAATGATCTCCGCCAAGCTACCATCTGCTATAAACAAAAGGGACTGCCTTAGGGGATCTCGCAGCCCTTTGTAGAAGCGCTTGTCATAACCTCTGTTATCCAACTCGTAAGAATCCGCAAACCTTGTGAGATGCTGGAATTCCCGCTGGTATTCCGTAACCGACTTTGATCCCTGCTTTAGTAGAAGAAATCTCTGCTCAAGCTCATCTCGGGTCGATGTAGGGATAAAGTGCTCCAAGAAAACACCCGAGAATTCACTCCAACTTATCTCTGTGTAGACCCAGCCTTGGAAGGTAGAGCCCATGAGGGACTTCCACCACCTCTTAGCATGTGAGTCCAAGACGGACACCACCAATGTCACTTCCATGTTGGCCGGGCAATGGATACCAGCCAACAACTCCTGAACCGTGTCTAGTCATTCCTCTGTATGTACGACTGACTCCGTCCCAAGGTTGGCGGGAGAGGAGAGAGCCTGGAAGGTGCTCAGCCAGTTGGAGCTCGGGTCCTGTTGTTACACCGGGGGCTGCTGCGCCCTAAAAGCATCGAGGATGGCAGTGAGCGTCTGCCCCAACTCAGATTGTTGGAATTCAGTGTGAGTGGGTATGGAGGGCATAGGAGTGCCTCTCACCTACTCAACGAGCGCTGGAATCTACACATAAAATGCAAACGTGTGGTCAGGTTGGCTAATCTTAAGGACAAAGTTGGACATACTTAGCATGAGTTACATATGAGCACACCACTGCTTCTGCTAAGTCATTTTGTCCCCAAACTGACTAACCAAACGAGGGTGGCACCATTATTGAATGACTTCCTTAGTTGAGGATCGTGACAAACTGATACCATTTGTAAGACCCCCCTCCCGGATCTCAAAACACGGAACGAAGGGGGATCTTATGCCCGGAACAGCCGCCTTGCGGTAGCATTAGCACACAGGCTAACCTGTACCACAAGAAGCCTATTCCGCCGGCTACAACAATATCAATAGAACATGCCAACCCAACCAAATATAATAAGCAAGAGAAGTCAAAATCCACACTAAGTAATAATGTCCAAATACATCAATAAAGGAGAAGCTAAAACATGCTTCTACAATATATCAGAGTACATCTAAACATTGCCCAAATGGGCTACATCAGAGAATCAAAATACTAACATCCATAACCTACGATATCGATGGCACCGTCACTTCAGGCCCTATCGTCCTGGCCTGGCAATCCTGCTGCGTAGTCTGCGGCTACTCTACCTGCGGCGTGGTCTACTAAAAAGGAAGACGTAGCAACCGTTAGTCAAAACGACTAAGTGTTTCACATTCTCTCCCCCGGCGACTCCTTGGCACCGGGCGGGGAAATGCAACAAGAGTACAATATATAATAAGTGTAAAAGGTACAAGCAGGTGGCAGTAGTGTAACAGTATCATGATCTAGCAAATATTTAAGAGCTATAGCAAACTAGCAAGTATAAGTAACAACAGGAAAGTAACTTAACTTATAAGAATACCCATACAAACTTATAAGTTAAGGATCAGATTACATAAAAGTAACTCATCGTATAAGAGTGCCCATACAAACATATACGATGAGGATCTTGGTGTGCAATGTTATGAAATGCTATGTATGTTATGCAATGACTCACCCATGATCACACACATGCAATTGCTATGTCGACACAGACTATAATTCCTACTTTTCGAGCAGGTAGCTAACCTCTCAGGCATCAACCGTCGTGGCCATGCGGTGACAGTAGAACGAGCACTTCTACTACTAGGCGGGTATCCACACTACTTCACCTAGGCCTCCGTACGCCTTAACGCTAAGAACACAACATCGGAGCCCATGCGTACTATGGCCTAGCGGGGTCTTGGGTAGATGTGCACCAAGAACACAGCCCGAACTGGCCTTGTGTTACCCGGAAGGGGCCTCAGAAGTAAGCACGAGGACACAGCCCAACCGTTCACTTGGCACGAAAGGGGCCCCAGGACGTGAGCACCGAGGACACAGCCCAACCGCCCAAAGTCTAACTGTCGACTCCCGTGGGTGTGACGACTGGCAAGCCTGTAGACCTGCCACACTATCCTTAACCCAGGATTACGACACCGCGTGTCGACTCACACCGCATGCAAATGCCACATCAACATATCATGGAAGGGGCCTCGTGTTGGGTACATTGGTTTAAATGTACCTAATTTGAATAAGCCTCACCCAACTCAATGATATACATCAAAATGTATTTGATGTGTTTTGAGTTTACTTGTGCCGGTTAAGTATTTGCAGGAAAGAAGAAAAAGTTTCTAAGTCCATGTGTCGACACCCAGAGGGAAAGTGTCGACACTTAAGAAGACTTGTGTCGACACCCAGGCAAGCAGTGTCGATACTTGGAGTATTTGTGTCGACACCAGGGATGCTGAGTCGATACCAGACAGAAAGTGTCGACACAAGGAGCTGTGTCGACACTCAATGAAGAATAGTGCAGTGAAGCTGTGTCGACACATATCAGTTGTGTCGACACCCAGTGAAACTGTGTCTACACCAGAAAGTGTCGACACTTGGAGGCTGTGTCGACACTCAGCAAAAGTCAGCAGAAACTAAGTACAAGTGTCGACACCCAGAATAATGTGTCGACACTCAGCAGAAGAGTCAACACTTGAAGGAAGTGTCGACAAAAGAAAGAATGTGTCGACACTCAGCCAAAGACTCAACACTTGAAGAAAGTGTCGACACAAGGAGCTGTGTCGACACTTAGTAAAGATCAGCAAAGTTCAACAAAAATATTCTAAGTACAAGTGTCGAAACTAAGGGAATGTGTCGACACTCAGCCAGAGTCTCGACAGAAGAAGAATGTGTCGACACCCAGAGCAATGTGTCGACACTCAGCAAGTATCAACACTGAAGACATGTGTCGACACCAAGAAGAAGTGTCGACACTCAGCGAGTTCAACATATGAAGATGTGTCGACACAAAGGTGTTGTGTCGACACTTAGAAGAATTCAGCAAAATACTGAAGTACAAGTACTTGTGTCGACACTCAATTTCAGTGGCGACACATGAAGAAGAAGTAGTGTCGAGATATAAAATCTACAACACAAGAAGTTGTGTCGATACCTTGTAGGCTAGTGTCGACACTTGGTCTATAAGTGTCGATACTTAAAGACAGACAGTCTCGACACTTGAAGACAGTTACAGAATTTTCAAGAACTGACTGGATGACTTGACAACTGCCATTCCAGCCGGTATACAGCACCTGTCAGAGTTGTCAGAAATCAGTTATGAACCGGACCAGCCGGTTACCATGAAGAAGGCTTATAAATAGGCTTATGCTGTCTACAGAAGGTGGTTGTTCAGATTATTGATCAAGTAATTAAAAAAAAAGATCTAGCTATTCCTTGAAGAATCAAGTGCAGATCTAAGAAGTTGGAGAGAGAGAGCTCCATCCAAGAAATCAGTCATTGGAACCAGACTGAGAAGAAGGGTTCAGATTTATTCTGAATCTTAAGTAGCAGAGATCAAGGATCAACTGCAGAAGAGGTCAATCTTATTGAGTTCTACATTCAAGAAGCTTTGAAGAAAGCCACGACAGATTGATTTCAGCTGAGTTCTTCCAAGAACTCATCAAGAAACTCACAACTCTTCTCTCTTATTTCTGAGTTGATTGAGTATATATTTTGTATTCATTCTATCTTGTAGGATCCTTAGAGATCTGAGTGTTGTAAGCCTGTAATTATAAAGGCTGAGTGTAGGGCTTGAGAGCCTGAGTGTAGGAGATTGGAATCTCTGAGTGTAGGCCTTGGTGGCTGAGTGTAGGCCTTGGTGGCTAAGTGTAGGCTTTGTGAAGAAGCTGAGTTGTAGGGCCTTGGGCCTGAGGTGTAGGAGCCTGTTTTGGGTTCTGAGATAGTGGAGGAGTTTGGCCGAATCTAGTACACTACTAGATAGGCGAAGGGGGAAAGTGGATGTACCCAAACCTTGGGGAACCACTATAAAACTGTGTGTCTACTGTGTGCTGTGATATTTTGTGATAGCTGTGTGATTGCTGTGATAAAGTAGCTAGAATTCTGTGTTAGATTCTGTATTCTGCCATAAAAGTTAAAAAGATTCAAGTCACCTATTCACCCCCCCCCTCTAGGTGTTTAGGTACAATATCTTTCAAGTGGTATCAGAGACAGGTTACTCAAAAAGGGACATAACTGTCTGAGTAGATCCTGTTGGCAGATTCAGTCTAAGTCAAATTACAGAATCAAGAAAATCAAGAACCATGAGTTCCACTGAAAATCACAAGGAATTGGGATCCATGAAGCTACCCATATGTAGGAAAGAGATCTTTGGTATCTGGAAGGAAAGGGTGAGACTCTTTATGGAAGCCTCAGATCCTAGGATTTATATCACAGTGAAGGAAGGGCTATATGTGCCCATGAAGGTGTCAGTATTAGATGCAAATCAGAGAACACCAAAGGATTTCTCTGAAATGACAAAGGATGAGATTGTTCTAGCCACCATGGACAAAAGGGCTCAAAACATTATAGTGAGTGCTATAGATGATGCAACTTTTCAGAATCTGATACACTGTAAGACAGCTAAAGAAATGTGGGATACTCTTATTGTGTATATGGAGGGTTCTAAAGAAGTCAGGCAAGACAGAAAATCCTTGCTCAATCAAGAATATGAAAGTTTTAGACAAGGAAAAGCTGATAGCATAACTGAATGCTATAAAAAGTTCTATAGGATTATGAATGAGCTCATGTCCTATGGCGGAGAGTTCAGTAATTATGAACTCAATGATAAGTTTCTAAGGTCCCTAACAAAAGATTGGGACACCAAGATCTGTGCCATTAGAGAAATGGCTAAGTTGGCAGAAATTCCTCCACCAACACTATTTGGCAAACTGCTGTCCTATGAAATGCAGTTAATGGTGAGGAAAGAAGAGGAGAAATCAACAAGAAGTGAACACAAGGAAAGAACAATGGCCTTCAAAACAGAAGCCCCCAGAAAGTACAGAAGTAAGTCACCAACTCCACCTCCAAAAGCAGCAGAATCTGAGTCAGATGAGTCAGTCAGCAGAAAATCTGAAAGCAGTGAAAGTGATGAGAACTTTGCTGCCTTCACAAGACATTTTCAGAAATTCTTAAAAAAAAACAGTGGAGGACAAGACCATCTACTTCACAGAGAAAAGAAGATTATTATCAGGATAAAAAGTCTTCAAAGAAAGACAGGAAAAAGACTAAGTCTGGCAAGGCAACTCTTTCAAAAATAGTATGTTATTGCTGTAAAAGACAAGGTCATGTTGTTGCAGATTGTCCAGAAAAAGGGAAGGAGTCTAGTGACAAGAAAAGGACTCAATACAAGGGCAAGAAAGAAAAGTCTTTTGTTGCCAAAAAGGACAAGAGCCTGTCAGATATTTCTTCATCAGAAACTGAGTCAGATGCTGAGGCATATATATGACTGTTTGCTGAGGAGGAAGAAGAAGAGTTCATACAGATTATGAATTCTATATATGAACAAGAGGACAGTCAATGCCAAGGGCTAATGGCATTGACAGAAAGTGACAAAATCCTGGAGCAGCCAGGACCTAGTAAGGTACAACATTGTTCTTTTAGTTCAATTTCTTGTGCCAGTACAGAATCAGATTCATCATCATCAAATGATGAGAGCGCATCTGAGTCTGAAGAGGATATTCATCAGTTGATAGATGAATATAAAGTTCTGTTGCAAGCTTATAAGAAGAGCAAGTCCCTAGCCAAAAGTCAGGCAAAGGAAATTGCTAATCTCAAAGCTGCTGCAACTGATTTTGAGAAGATGTTTGATCAAAAACTTAATGAGATAGCCAGACTGAAGCACATAACTGTGATTCAGATGGGGACTATATCATTTAAGAATGATCAAATCAAGAGTTTGGAGATTAATCTTCAGAAGGAGAAAGACTTAGTTGCTAGGTTTTCTAAACCTAAGTCAGTTTTACCCATAATTGATGAATTTGTTCATCACAAAGGTAAAGCTGGACTGGGATTTACTAGACCTGCAAGGACTGTTCAGTCCAAGTCCAAGTCCAAGGGCAAAGCCCAACTCTCAACAAGTCAGCTATAAATAAAACAGCAAAGACAGTACCTAAGCAAAGGTACAATAAGTTTGAGTGTTGGTGCTGTGGCAAGATAGGCCACTTTGCAATGGACTGTTGGCACAATGCTAGTGCCAAAGTGAGTAGCAAACTGCCTGTTGGAAAGCCTGCAGGTAGCTTTGTTAGGATGCAAACTAACCAGTACCAAGGACCCAAGAATTCTTTGGGTTCTAAGGTTCACTAATCTGTTTTGCAGGTAAGTCCAAGTGGCCATGCCCCAATATGGTACTTGGATAGTGGATGTTCCAGACACATGACTGGAACAAGGGGATTGCTAAAGGACTACACTCCAATCAAAGATGGTCCTAAAGTCACCTTTGGTGGTTCTGAAAAAGGAATCATCAAAGGGTTTGGTAACATTTCTAGTAACTTAGTTACCATTACTCAAGTGGCTTATGTTAAAGGTTTGAAACACAACCTAATTAGTATAAGTCAATTAAGTGATGTAGGATATGACATCTCATTTGTTAAGGATGGTTGTCATATCAAGAGATCAAATGATCATGAGATCATTTTGACAGGTTATAGGAAGAGAAATGTCTACTGCCTAGACATTATGTGTGAGACCAATGGTTCTCAAGTGTGTCTTGTAGCTGATGAGACAGTCTCTCATTGTGTCAAATGGCACAAGAGGCTAGCTCATCTAAACTACAAGAAAATTGGCAAACTCTTTAGTAAAGAGTTAGTGAGGAATGGTCCTCAAGTTAAGTGTGTTAAAGATGATATTTGCTCAGCTTGTCAAAATGGCAAGCAGACTAGATCCACCTTTAGAAGCATTGAAAACAAAGATGCTGTGAGGTGCTTATACCTCTTACATATGGATCTCTTTGGTCTAATGCCAGTTCACAGCTTAGGTAGGAAGGTCTATACCTTTGTAGTTGTAGATGACTACTCAAGGTTTTCCTGGGTGTTCTTCCTTAGACAGAAATCTGAAACACCCAATGTCTTCTATAGCTTTGTCAAACAGATTCAGAATGAACTAAATAGTACAGTGGTCAAAATAAGAAGTGACCATGGTACTGAGTTTCAGTCTGATAGTATGACAAAACTATGTGAAGAATTTGGGATATTTCAAGAGTTTTCTTCACCAAGAACACCTCAGCAAAATGGTATTGCTGAGAGGAAGAATAGAACCTTGATTGAGGCTGGTAGGACCCTATTAAGTGATACATCTCTACCAGAATACTTCTGGGCTGAGGTAGTGAATACTGCATGCCATGTTATTAATAGGGCTACCATTACTAAAAGCCTCAATAAGACCCCCTATGAGGTTGTGAAAGGCAGGAAACCAAATCTATCCTACTTCAGGATCTTTGGTTGTAAGTGCTTTATACTTAACAATGGAAAGTCTTACTTGACTAAGTTTGCTGCCAAGTCCCAAGAGGGAATTTTTGTTGGGTACAGCAACAATAGTAAGGCTTATAGAGTCTACAACCTGTCTACTCAAGTTGTAGAAGAGACTGTACATGTAGTATTTGATGAAACTAGACTTATTAACAATGAGTTGTCTAGTAGTGTATGCAGCCCCACAGGTTTAACAAAGAAGATGGACAAGCTCAATATAGAAGAAGAACCTACTGCAAGACAACAAGTAGAAGATAGTGGCTGTTGTCCAGGGGGAGAACTACATGTACCAAATGCAGATGAAGTTCAAGGAGTACAGCATGATGAAGAAGTTGAAGAAGTTCAACCTGAAGCCAGGATGCCTCCAGCCAATAGGCATCTTAGAGATCATCCAGCTGAGCAAATCATTGGTGATCCAAGACAAGGGGTACAAACAAGGAGCAGAAACCTGAATGCAGCAATCTACTCCAGCTTTCTATCCCAAGTTGAACCAAAGAAGTTTGAAGAAGCCATCCAAGACCCTCTTTGGATTGAGGCAATGCAAGAGGAGCTGAATCAGTTCAAGAGATGCAAGGTCTTGGAGCTTATTCCTAAACCTAAAGACCACAATATAATTGGAACCAAGTGGATCTATAGGAACAAGATGGATGAACATGGAGTCATCATTAAGAACAAAGCAAGATTGGTTGCTAAAGGATATAGGCAGGAAGAAGGTATTAATTTTGATCAAACCTTTGCTCCAGTAGCCAGACTGGAAGCCATAAGGATGTTTCTGGCCTATGCAACCTTTCAAGGATTTAAAGTTTACCAAATGGATGTCAAGTCAGCATTTCTGAATGGTAATCTTAAAGAGGAAGTCTATGTGGAATAGCCATCAGGTTTGTTGATTCAACTCTACCTAATCATGTCTATAGACTTAGGAAAGCTTTATATGGGTTAAAGCAAGCCCCTAGGGCTTGGTATGAAACTCTGTCTAGTTTCCTCATTGAGAATAAGTTCACAAGGGGGAAAATAGACAAGACTCTATTCCTTAGGGAATCTAGAGGCAAAGTAATACTAGTCCAAATATATGTAGATGACATTATATTTGGGTCTACTGAAAGTAGCCTTTGCAAAAAGTTTGCAAAACTAATGCAAGGTCAATTTGAGATGAGTAGTATGGGAGTGCTAAAGTTCTTATAGTGTCTCCAAGTAAGACAAACTGAGAATGGTTTATCCATATGCCAGTCCAAGTTCACCCTAGAACTCATAAGGAAGTATGGTATGGATTCATCCAGTACCATGAAGACTCCTATGGGGTCAGGTATGTCTCTTAGCAAGGATGATGCAGGGAAACCTGTAGATGAGTCTTTGTATAGAGGAATAGTTGGCTCCCTATTATATTTGACTGCAAGTAGACCAGATATCATGTATGCTACATGTGTCTGTGCAAGGTATCAAGCATGCCCTAAGGAGTCTCATTTGACAGCAGTCAAAAGAATATTGAGATATCTAAAGGGCACTCCTTATCTAGTCCTCTGGTACCCTAGGAATGGGGATTTTGAACTAACAGGTTATTCAGATGCAGACTTTGCAGGATGCAAAGAAGACAGAAAAAGCACTACTGGAACCTGTCAATTCCTAGGTGGAAGACTGATTTCATGGAGTAGCAAAAAGCAAACAAGTGTGGCTATCTCCACTGCAGAATCAGAATATGTGGCTGCAGGAAGTTGTTGTGCTCAACTTCTGTGGATACAACATCAGCTTGAGGATTATGAATTTCAGGTAAGTAGAACTCCACTATTTTGTGATTCTACTAGTGCTATATCAATTGCACATAATCCTGTTTCCCATAGTAGAACTAAACATATTGAGATTAAATATCATTTTCTTAAGGAGCATGTAGAGAAAGAAGATATTTTACTAAAATATGTTAAAACAGATAATCAACTAGCTGATATGTATACTAAGCCCTTAGAAGAAACTAAGTTCAATAGGTTTAAAATTGAACTAGGTATGATAAACTTAGAATAAGTTTATAGAAATGGCTAAGTCAAAAGGTGTCGACACACAGAGATCTCTGTGTCGACACAAAATAGTGGTATCGACACTTCAGGAAAAAGGTGTCGACACATCTAGGAAGTTAGTGTCGACACTTCAGAATATTAGTGTCAACACATGACAAGTAGGTGTCGACACATCCAAGGTGGTGTCGACACTTAGTGTTTCCTCAGAATTATCTAAGTAAAGACTCGACTTTGTGTCGAGTTTAGTGGTGTCGACACATAAAAAAGTGTCGACACATATAATCTGTTGACTAAACTTGTGTCGACACATAGGTGTCGAGACATTATAAGTCAGTGTCGACACTTATTGACAGTGTCGACACAATTTGAGTTAGCTTACCCGCCTTTTCATCTTCAAACCTATCAAGGTATAAATAGGATTTTGCCTTAGTTTGTCGACACACTTTCAAAAGTTTCGAGACCAAAACTTGTGTGTCGACACCTCTCTTCTCTCCAGTCAAATTCTTCAAACCCTAATGGCGCCAAAGCTTGAGGAGAACGTCAACGAAGGCTACGAGCTGGTGCGCAATGCTTTTGGTGATGCAGACCCGGAGATCAAGAACGTGATAACCCTAGTTGCAGACTCAGGGTTGGAATTTCTTGTTTCTGAGCCCACAAAGATCTGGAAGAAGGAAGTCGTGGAATTCCTCAATGGAGCTAAGGTAGACGATACTGGAATCAAGATCAAGTCCAGGGTCCATGGTGAGAAGGTTAAGGTCTCTTCAAAAAGTCTGAGAAA
The DNA here is from genome assembly GCA_039583875.1 of Platanthera guangdongensis. Taxonomy (NCBI): domain Eukaryota; kingdom Viridiplantae; phylum Streptophyta; class Magnoliopsida; order Asparagales; family Orchidaceae; genus Platanthera; species Platanthera guangdongensis. The sequence goes on along the minus strand of CM077147.1, from coordinate 156,085,558 downwards.
AATACTTCAGTTGCCTAGAACTAAAGAAGAAGATGAAGTTACTGCTTCAAAGACCAGAGAAGCTCTAACTTGGTGTGGACTAGATACTAAAATGAAAATTGGATCTGTTTTCAATAGAAAAGACATGAACAGCCAAGGGAAATTCATGTCAGAAATTGTTGGCAAAGTGATTTTAAGCAAACCTGGAGGGCATGATAGGGTATCTTCCCATATGTTCAGCATTATGACCAGGATAATCTTCAATCTGAAAACTGACTGGTCTGTAGTGATCTTTGAGAAGATCAAAGAAAGTCTGAAGAAACCCAACATGGGTAGGATCTTAAGCTTATACCTAGCTGGTAGCATACCAGAGGTTTTGGGTCAAGCTGCTGGCAGCAAAATCAACCATATGAGAAAGATGGACATGAGGATATTCTCAAGATGGGACAGAGTTTTGACAAAGGAGATGCCTACTCCTGAGAAAGAAACCCCACTCAAGAAGAAGAAGAAAACTGCTCCAGTGGCTCAGGATCCATCTAGCAGCTCTGATAGTGAAGAGCAAGTTGTCTTCTCATCTGATGAGCATGAAGAAGAGACTGTTGAGAAGACTCCAGCTCAACAAGAAGTTGCTGAGAGGCAGGGGAGCTACCACCAGCTAGCTCCTTACACCAGGATCAAATCCAGGGGGAGCCACTAGTTGTGGAAGAGCCCACTCCTCTTGATAGTAAGCAAGCTACAAACATCATCCTTGAGGTAATCACTGAGCTTAATGCTTTAGTTTTTCCTATAGAGGATACTGATTTGTCTGATGTTTATCAGCAACCACAGACTGATAGTCAAGTTCCAGATGTTGTCATGGAAGACACTTCTGTTACAGCTCAAGTTGTTTCTGATCCAGTGGTAGATGAGCCAAGAATTTCTCCAGCTCATTCTCCACAAGAATACACAATGGAAGATCTGTTCCTTAACCTGGATCAAACTGATTTTGACAAAGAAACTGCTGCTGAAAAGGAGAATGCTCCAGTTGAGGGGAGCAAGTAGTACATGTTGAAGAGCCTGCAAGGCAAGAGACTGAGAAGGCACCAGATGTGCAGAAGGAGTTACCCCCAAGCACTAAGGAGAGGGTAGAAATTGCTAGCTCCTCAGCTTCTGAAGATGAGGAAGCTGAAAGGGCAAAGAAAAAGAAATTTCAAGTATTCAGAAGAAGGAGCCAGAGTTACAAAAAGGCTTTGCAAACTGTTGCTCCACAGCCTATATCACTACCAGCTCCTACTATTGATTATAGTACTCTCATGGTTGCAATGCAAATCAAGCTTGATGAGCACAGGCAGACCATTGAAAAGTATGTGGATGAAGGGCAGAAATCATTGCAATTTGATTTGGCCCAGGATATAAAGTCAATAAGATTTGAAATGAATCTTAATAAGAAGGAGATGACAGACTGCTTCCATAAGGGAGGGAATGATGTGGTGTACTTGGCTACACATCAGGAGAAGATAAAAGCACAAGTTGATGACTTTGCAGTCAAGCAAGGATATGTACATGAAAATCAAATTAGAATGAATGATAATTTGACTGCATCTCACAATGCCATAGTCACAGAGCTGAAGAATCTAGCTGCAGGGCAGACTCCAGCTACAGCAAAAGCAGATTTTGACAAAGTATTCCAAGAAGAAATAACTGCTGTTAAGACTGCCATCCAAGATTCTCAAAAGTTGATAACTGACAAACTTCAAAGGTTAAAACCTTTCTTTAAAGATGAAGTTAATTATTTGGATAATCAAGTGAGATTTCAGAAAGATGATGTCAGAGATCATATAGAAAGAGAAGTCATAAAGGGGGAGAGAGTTTTAGTCAAAGCCAGCTCTGATCATGCCAAGTGGATATCAAATTCTATCAGAGCAACTCTTGGTTATCCTCCTCTTTGTGATGATGATAATGTTGCAGAATCTGACATACATCCTGCATATCTTGGAGGTGAGCAACTTGAAGTAGCTCAAGTTATCTATACTCCACCAGATTTTGACATGATACATGCTGATATACAGTCCATGTATAGCCCACCTGGGGGCTAGGACAATGTCATTTTAGAAAAAGTTGTTCAATCAATCTCTGAAGCTATGCAAGAAGCAATGCAGAAAGAAGAAGAGACCAGATTGTCTAAGAAGAGGTTCAGGGAGCAAGCTGAACAAAGACCTGACTTTGAGCAGTGGAGCCTCACCTCTAGGAACATTATTCTGACTGCCTGGAAAGCTGCAAAAGATAATGTGCAAGATAGGAATAAGTGGTTTTCTGAGGCTGAATGGAGAAAGCATGAGACAAGGCAGGAGGCTATAGTCCAATACAGAAGAAAGGACAAGATGGGAAAGCTACCTCCTACTGCCCAGGAGCCTAGCAAGTACTTTCCCAAGCCATATCATTATTTTGAGAGGCAAAAGATTAAACCAGAAGAGCTAAAAAAGAAAGACCTGAAAGGCAAGAAGCCTGCTAATGCTGAATTTGCTGAAGCTCCTGTTCAAGCCAAAGTACAAGCTGGAAAAGGAATAGTGATCAAGGAGCCTGAACAGAAATAGAATTAGAATTTTCTTAAAGTTTACTATGTAATCTTTTTGATGTAAAACATTCTGTAAACTTTTGAAAATGAATATGACAGATATTAGAACAATGTGTTATATGTTAAATCTATTTCATATTTGTTTTGTGATGATGTCTATGTATACATGTTTGATTGATACATGTTTATGATTGCCCTGCTATATAGAATCATGCTTTACATCATTTTGTAAATTTATTATGAATGGTGTATATCATTGACTAAGGGTTATGACTTCTCCAAATAGGGGGAGATTGTTGGGTACATTGGTTTAAATGTACCTGATTTGAAGAAGCCTCACCCAACTCAATGATATACATCAAAATGTATTTGATGTGTTTTGAGTTTACTTGTGCAGGTTAAGTATTTGCAGGAAAGAAGAAAACGTTTCTAAGTTCATGTGTCGACACCCAGAGGGAAAGTGTCGACACTTAAGAAGACATGTGTCGACACCCAGGCAAGCAGTGTTGACACTTGGAGTATTTGTGTCGACACCAGGGATGCTGAGTCGACACCAGACAGAAAGTGTCGACACAAGGAGCTATGTCGACACTCAATGAAGAAGAGTGCAGTGAAGCTGTGTCGACACATAGCAGTTGTGTCGACACCCAGTGAAACTGTGTCTACACCAGAAAGTGTCGACACTTGGAGGCTGTGTCGACACTCAGCAAAAGTCAGCAGAAACTAAGTACAAGTGTCGACACCCAGAACAATGTGTCGACACTCAGCAGAAGAGTCAACACTTGAAGGAAGTGTCGACACAAGAAAGAATGTGTCGACACTCAGCTGAAGACTCAACACTTGAAGAAAGTGTTGACACAAGGAGCTGTGTCGACACTTAGTAAAGATCAGCAAAGTTCAACAAAAATATTCTAAGTACAAGTGTCGACACTAAGGGAATGTGTCAACACTCAGCCAGAGTCTCGACAGAAGAAGAATGTGTCGACACCCAGAGCAATGTGTCGACACTCAGCAAGTATCAACACTGAAGACATGTGTCGACACCAAGAAGAAGTGTCGACACTCAGTGAGTTCAACACATGAAGATGTGTCGACACAAAGGTGTTGTGTCGACACTTAGAAGAATTCAGCAAAATACTGAAGTACAAGTACTTGTGTCGACACTCAATTTCAGTGTCGACATATGAAGAAGAAGTAGTGTCGAGATATAAAATCTACAACACAAGGAGTTGTGTCGACACCTTGTAGGCTAGTGTCGACACTTAGACAACATGTGTCGACACTTGGCCTATAAGTGTCGATACCTAAAGACAGACAATCTCGACACTTGGAGACAGTTACAGAATTTTCAAGAACTGACTGGATGACTTGACATCTACCATTCCAGCCGGTATACAGCACCTGTCAGAGTTGTCAGAAATCAGTTACGAACCGGACCAGCCGGTTACCATGAAGAAGGCTTATAAATAGGCTTATGCTGTCTACAGAAGGTGGTTGTTCAGATTATTGATCAAGTAATTAAAAAAGAAGATCTAGCTATTCCTTGAAGAATCAAGTGCAGATCTAAAAAGTTGGAGAGAGAGAGCTCCATCCAAGAAATCAGTCATTGGAACCAGACTGAGAAGAAGGGTTCAGATTTATTCTGAATCTTAAGTAGCAGAGATCAAGGATCAACTACAGAAGAGGTCAATCTTATTGAGTTCTACATTCAAGAATCTTTGAAGAAAGCCAAGTCAGATTGATTTCAGCTGAGTTCTTCCAAGAACTCATCAAGAAACTCACAACTCTTCTCTCTTGTTTCTAAGTTGATTGAGTATATATTTTGTATTCATTCTATCTTGTAGGATCCTTAGAGATCTGAGTGTTGTAAGCCTGTAATTATAAAGGCTGAGTGTAGGGCTTGAGAGCCTGAGTGTAGGAGATTGGAATCTCTGAGTGTAGGCCTTGGTGGCTGAGTGTAGGCCTTGGTGGCTGAGTGTAGGCTTTGTGAAGAAGCTGAGTTGTAGGGCCTTGGGCCTGAGGTGTAGGAGCCTGTTTTGGGTTCTGAGATAGTGGAGGAGTTTGGCTGAATCTAGTACACTGCTAGATAGCCGAAGGGGGAAAGTAGATGTACCCAAACCTTGGGAAACCACTATAAAACTGTGTGTCTACTATGTGCTGTGATATTCTATGATAGCTGTGTGATTTCTGTGATAAAGTAGTTAGAATTCTGTGTTAGATTCTGTATTCTGCCATAAAAGTTAAAAAGATTCAAGTCACCTATTCACCCCCCCCTTTAGGTGTTTAGGTACAATATCTTTCACCTCGGATGTAAGCACGAGGACACAGCCCAACCATCCATCCATATCTTATCACAACACAACCAAACAAGTGACGGTCAACACCGCACTTACATCCCTTCATAATACTACCCGTAGGGAGACGACGCTCTAAGTATTGGACTATCAAACTCATTACATTATTCTAACATACTCATGGCCATACTTTATTCTTCTATATGACTCCCAAATGATGTCAACATATTATCAACATGTTATGCGTATAAAGATCTATAAATCTTTCCAAAAGTACTAACCTATTATGAACATGATGCGTGTGTTAAGATCCATCACACTTTCTACATGTTAACGACATATTATAAACATGATGTGCACCAATAACAATCTTTCAATTCCTATCAAGTCAGTTCGTTTAAATATGATTGCTTCTCTATTTGATTATATGAAATCTGATTAATAAGCTTCGTCAATCATGCAACAAATGATTAATCATAAAAGCTCATCCAAGCCAAGTAACTTGCAACTTTAATTCCACCGAATCGAAATTCATCTTATAAAAAGCCCAGAATTTAGGTGCAGATTGAATCTAGACAGCAACTTCGATCGGAGATTCCCGAAGGTACAGGAATTCGGTGAAGACGTGTAATACCACGATGGAAAGGTCTTTCCGTGGTCCACAACCTTCGTATTCAGACCTCAACCCAGATTTGACGTTATCCTATTTGAAATCGGACTTGAAGTCCGCTGCGTACAGAACACAATTTCTGCATGCAGGATTTGTTGAACACCATTTTCGTTTAGACTATTCCGTGGCTACAAACATTGCCTAAAGTCGTGCAACCATTCATTGGAAAGGTATTTTCAAGGACTTCAACTTTCGTGTTTAGCCGAAGGCCCAGGTCTGGCCATATCACACCTAAAAATGGCCACGAAATTCGATGCGCGCAGAATACAGATTCTGCACGCATCTTAAGGCGGAATGAACGACATCGGTTCATCTTCCTCCTCAAGGTGATCTTCCCAAATCATTCCAGAATTTCCTCCACCCTTGCTAACCCTAGAGATTGGAGAGGTTGAAGACACCACTAACCAAGTGCACAAGCCCCGGGTTGGCCTCACCCTAGAGAAAGCATCTTCTCACATGTCAAGACTCTTTTGAGTCGATATCTCGCCTAGATATCTACAGATCTAGCACCAAGGGAGAGGGTAGGAAACTCACCTCATTTCCAGCGGTACCACCATTTCCGGCCATGGATCGCGTAGTTCTCCTTGGCGGCATCTTCTCCTTCACGGCGGCGGTGGATCTCCTCATGTAGAACTTGCTCCAGCAGTTTTCCCTCTCACCCGGAGTTCTCACAGGAAATAGGGGATGAAATGAGCATGAAAATGGCTAGGGTTTTCTATTCCCTTATATATGAAAAGTGACACGGGAAGGGACACACCCGTGTCCTTACCCGTGTCCCGCTTGAGCGAAACGGCAATGATGGTTTCCGTGTCGGTTCAATACTTGACACGGGTAGAGACACGCCCATGTCTCGACCCATGCCCATATGATACGGCCATGTTCCTGGCGTGTCCTTGGCTGTGTCCTTCTCTGGATACATCTCGACGAACTCAGCTCGACCCACACGGAACACGGGTAGAGACACGCCCGTGTCTCTACCCGTGTCTTACAATTCATCGATCTCGACACGTAGTTCGTCGATCTCGACACGCCTCATCGAGTCCAACTCAACACACACGGGTAGGGACACGCCCGTGTCGCTACCCGTGTCATACGATGTCGACACACCTCGTCGATCTCGACACGCCCCGTCGAGTGTAATTCGACACACACGCACACAGGTAGGGACACGCCCGTGTCTATACTCGTGTCATATATTTCGTCGGTCTCGACACATCTCGTCGAGTTTAACTCGACACAATGCCACACGGGTAGAGACACGCCCGTGTCTCTACCCGTGTCACATTCGCACGGGTAGTGACACGCCCGTGTCACTACCCGTGTCCTTCTCTGCACTGATTTCTCCACTCCTCCACAAGTGCAGTCCAATTCCCTGCACTTCCCAGGACTCGAGTCAACCCTCCTGACTCAAAAACACACACGAGGGGCATAGAGCGATTCGGGACGTTACAGGAAGTCTGCCTCATGGCCATTGATGCCTCCAGAAGTCAATCAGATGAAAAGGATGCATCTGACAATGAAGGAGCTTCAGAATCAGAAGATGATAAGGTATTTTCATCCTTTGACTATAATTCTGATAGTTTCAAAAGTGAATTTAGAACAATGTGCATTGATTTAATAAACTCTGAAAAGGAAATCAAAACACGTAGGGAAAGACTAGCTAATCAAGAAAGTCTGATTTCTGAAAACACTAAACTAAAAGAAGAACTAACTCTAGCAAATAAACAAATAAGCTCTCTAAAAACAGAACTATATAAGGCCAAACAACTTGAGGAATCTTTCAATGGGAGAAGCCTTAATCTGATGGACATCACAAGCACAGTCATTGCCAGACTGAATGACAAACTAGGCTGTCTAGTGGCAAATAAGAAATCCTCTTATTGTGTCCTATGGCACAAGAGGCTAGCACACATAAATTATAAGACTATTGGTAAGCTCTTTAGTCAAGAGCTAGTTAGGAATGGTCCCAATGTGAAGTGCTCCAAGGAGGGCATTTGCTCTGCTTGTCAAAAGGGCAAGCAGACAAAATCTTCCTTCAAGGGTATTGGAATCAAAGATTCTGTGAGGTGCCTATATCTCCTACATATGGAGTTATTTGGTCCTATGTCAGTTCATAGTCTTTGTAGGAAGGTCTACACCCTTATGGTGGTTGATGACTTTTCCAGGTTTGCTTGGGTATTGTTTGATGGAGACGACGACCCTCAACAAATTGAAGACAATGACGACATGCTCATGGAAGATTCTTCTCCGTCTCCAACCAATGATTTGCCGCGCCATGGTGACATAACGGAGCGACGCAAGACGGCCAAAGATTGGAGAAGGCCAATAATAATTATTTAAATCATTTTTATGTTTTTATTTACAATGTTTATGTCATGCTCTTAATGTTTCATGTTATGTGTTGTATTTTTTTATTACGTGCTGCATATAGCCAAACTCTTGATGTAATCCTATATATAGGCCATGCTTATGTTATTTTCATTAGAGAATGAAATAAAGAAGAAAACCTAATTGAGATTTTTCCCTCCTCCTCCTTCTCCTCACAAAAAATCGGCTAGCCCTCCTCCTCCCCTCTCCTTGTCCGCCGGCCTCTTGCTCCTCCCTCTCTCTATTCGGCCCCTCTCTACCACTTCTTCCTTTATTATTCTCGGCCTCCTCTCATCCTCCTCCTCCTTCATCAAGTGCACCACCAAGCAGCCCCTCACCCGCATCCACTTACAAAACCAAGCCCATCCCTCCGTGTCATCAAGTCGGCCAAGGTCTTCTCCCCCTTCCAAACCGTCGGCCCCTTGCCTCCACCTCTATCCGCCTTCTCCATCAAACTCGAGCCACCATATCCCTCCTAAAACAAATCTGACAAACCCCCTTCCTATTTTAGGGGTGAAATAAAATTCAGCCAAGGCTTAAGTGGTTGCCTCCTTGTGGATTTCCAACTCCGGCGTGAATCGAAGAAGGCGGACTAGAATCTCTCCAACCGACGTGACTCCAGCGGATCCGTTGAAGAGCGATCCAAGTAGAGAAATCGGAATCATCCATTCTGTTGGGTAACAATAATTTTCTACCTTCTTGTGTGTTCTTCTCTTAGATTAATTCCTGTGGTGGTTTACTTTAGCGTAATTTTGGAAGCATTGAATTTTCGTGGTTTTTTCTCAATTAAAGTTTGTGGTTCGTCTAATTTTCATTTAAGATTGAGAGGGTTTTGGCGATCCCCGTTTTCTTTTGTTGGGATAGATCTACCGTTACTAAATTGTTATTTTTGGTAGATCTCTTTTGGTACAACCTTTGCTCGATCGGACCGGGTTGGTCTTTTAGCCGAAAAGAATATTGGTTTTTTTATAGCCCATGTTCGATCCTAATCGGTTTGGCTACCCGTACGCTAGCATCTATTTGATAGAATTGTATAACGTGTGCGCTGCATTGACGATTGTGCGACTGTAGGATGGGATCATAGAGAGGCATATGTGTTCGTCCGTAGATATATTCGGTGACAACGTGTGAGCCTGCTTCAATTTGGTATCAGAGGAAGGTTCATGTCAATTTCCTAATTGGCACCGTCCCGCTTTTATTATTTTGCCGACACGCACTTGTCTTGCACATTTATTTATCAAAATTACAAAAAAATTCTGGTCTGCCAATAGTAGTCTATATTTCCATTTTCCGGCAAAAAAAATTTTATTTAATAATCTCCATATTTTTTTCATCGAGAAAATCAAAAATAATATATTATTACCCTAGTTACTAAGCATGAACAAATCAGTCTTTCCTAGAGTTTAGTAGGTCAGGTTCTTTTTTCATTGCATGTGCACAAGAATCGGATCGAGTTTTCTCTCTGGTTCTCACTATTATGGATTATGACGTTCACGTTTCCCTTTTAGACTATTGGTATGATAAAGCCATGGCTAAGCACACCCTAGCCTTGCCTTCATACCATAGGAATTCCAACCGTTCCCACACTTATCCTCCCACTATAATTGAGACACCTACTTATGATGGTTTAGGGTGTCCCTAAGTTTTCCTAGACTGAGTTAAGTAAATAGAGTGCTACTTTGAGTGGTACAAATCGACTGACGCAGATAAGGTGCGAGTGGCGAGAATAAAGTTGTTAGGTAGAGCTAAGATATTCTGGTTGAATGAGGAACGACGTCTGAGAGCCGAGAATGGTAAATTACTTATTGGTTGGGCAGACATGAAGGCCATACTGCCAGAATAGTATGTCCCTACATACCATCTAAAACATATGTTAGATGATTTGGCTACCGTTAAACAAGGGAATACGTCGGTCTCTTAGTATATGAGTCTTCTTAAGGATTAGATGGTTAGTTGTGGTGTAAACGAGGTGCCAGAGCTCACCCTCTCTAGATTTTTTAAGGGGTTAGACCCCTACATCCAGGGTAAATTACTGTGTTATGGTCACACCGACCTAAACGCCACTTTTAATGTTGCATTGGATATTGGGAAGCACAACGTTCATAAGAATAGGACTCGCACGTTTCAGAATGGAGAGTCCGTCTTAGGACCACCACTCACTTTTAGGAAAACCATTCCTAATAAGTCTTATGTCTTGGACTCCAAAAATGTTACTGCTAGGGTGTTGCCTCCGTTAGCCTCGACATCTAAGCCCCTTGAGATAGTGACTGATATCTCTGAGGATTCTGATGTGGATATAATATCTCTGGATTCAGAAGTTGACCAACTAGGTGAGAGTATCCCTTCACATACGATAGTGCCTGACGAGTCTGATGATTCTGGCAGTGAGGGATTCCCTAGTGATTTAAAAGATGATGTTTGGGATGATGATATTCTAATTTATGACAGTATTCCATTACCTAGTACCTGCCCTACTAGTGTTGTGTCTAACCACCCTAGTATTGAGTGCCCTCTCCAGGATACGATATCCATCATGATAGAGTCTACGATCGAACCCGCTGTGATTGTATCTGAGTTATCTAAGGAACCTGAGAGTGAGGATTACCCTATTGATACTGTGGATGAGTTACCATCTGAGGGAAGGGTAATTTTGGACGATGCTATTATTGCACACCCGGATGAGAGTTCTTTGATAATATCACCGTTGGGTGAAATTGATACTGATTCAGATTTTATCTCGGGATTTATTTTACCGACCCTTCCCCCTATTTTTTTTTGCCTTTCTTAGATGACTTTTTAGGACATTGAACCGGTAGACCGTGTGACGCCCACTTTATAAGTTCCTACATTGGCGTTGTCTCAGCATATAGATATTATTAGGTTGACCGCACTAGTTTTGGGTCTATTCACCGCACCCCGTAGATCTGACTACGTGTCACATTTGACTGCTCATTTTTCTGCGTGTCCGTCTATGGTTCTGTCCTCGACTATGACTGATTCTGATTCTTTGGCAATTGTGCCTCTGGATGTGGTGTCCCCTATACGTACTTATATACCACACCTAGTTGCACGCATTTATCCACCGCCATTTGATGACCCTCATTTTCACACATTAGTGACTTTAGCGAGACTCCTTGAGTTATATCGCTCGCACTTCCTTTCACATCCGGGAGCGTCCAACTCCATTTTTTATGATGAGCCGATCTCCTTGGCATATCTTCATGCCAAGCGTGAAAATATCAAATATAAAATTAGAACTGTGAATTTGGAGCCTATGAAAATTATCTTTGATTATAAGGGTCTCGTGCCCCCTGAACTAGCCCCCTTATCCTTCGTATTTGGGTTGAGTTACGTAGCACAAGGGTTCACACCTCACGATAGTAATATACTTAGGCGCACTTTTAAAAAAATTACTCAATCAAGGTGTGTCTTATTATTATTCACATGCTAGTTGCTCGCCGAATGAGATCGTGCACGGATATAAAACACATGTGCCTTTTGACTTGATTTCGTTACCATTGTCTTATAAGACAAGTAAACTCGCACAAGTTTATGCCTCTCATGTTCATAAATTATATAAGCACATTAGTGAAGCGCTAAACATACAAATGACATTTTATCAATTTCATGATAGGTTACATATAAGAGCGTATCACTATGAGGTTGGTGATTTAGTTTTGGTGTGTCTCGTCCCTGAACGGTTGCCTTCGGGCACTATAGAAAGTTGGCGAGTTGGTGAGCTGGACATTTTTCGGATATTAAATAAATTAGGAGAATACGCATATCATTTGAAGTTATCCACTGATTGGGGTATTACACCTATTTTTAATGTTTCTGATTTAATGTCATATGTTTCTCCACCACTTGAATTATATGCCTGTCTGTTTGGGTCCACTATGTTTTCTTATGGTTTGGGTAGTGAGCTTGTGCTTGGATCGCTCTCTTCATCGGTCTTCACTGGAGGTACATTGGTTGTTGATGTAAAGACTTTTTTCCTTTATTGCCTAATGCTTTTCCAAGGTTCCCCAGGACCACCTTTTTGCATGACAGGATACTCCAGGTAGAAGTGCTCTCCTCTCCAAGTGGTGATGTCTGCCTCCACTTGATTCGATGGTGTGATCGTCCGGCCTCCGCTGACTCTTGGTTTCTGGAAGTGGAGGTGGTTCTTTTGGATGATGCTCCCCTACACTGGTACTTTCAGACCAACACATCGGTGATGAATACTTTTGAGCGGGGGAGGATTAATGGAGACAACGACCCTCAACATATTGAAGACAATGACAGCATGCTCATGGAAGATTCTTCTCTGTCTCCAACCAATGATTTACGGCGCCATAATGACATAACAGAGTGACGCAAGACGGCCAAAGATTGGAGAAGGTCAATAATAATTATTTAAATCACTTTTATGTTTTTATTTGCAATGTTTATGTCATGCTCTTAATGTTTCATGTTATGTGTTGTATTTTTTTATTATGGGTTTCATATAGCAAAACTCTTGATGTAATCCTATATATAGGCCATGCTTATGTTATTTTCATTAGAGAATGAAATAAAGAAGAAAACCTAATTGAGATTTTTCCCTCCTCCTCCTCCTTCTCATCTCAAAAATTCGGCTAGCCATCCTACTCCACTCTCCTTGGCTGTCGGCCTCTTGCTCCTCCCGATCTCTATTCGGCCCCTCTCTCCCTCTTCTTCCTTTGTTATTCTCGGCCTCCTCTCATCCTCCTCCTCCTTCATCAAGTGCACCACCAAGCAGCACCTCATCCACTTACAAAACCGAGCCCATCCCTCCTTGTCAACAAGTCGACCAAGGTTTTCTCTCCCTTCCAAACCGCAGGCCCCTTGCCTCCACCTCTAGCCGCCACCTCCATCAAACCCGAGCCACCATCTCCCTCCTGAAAAAACCCGACCAACCCCCTTCCTATTTTAGGTGTGAAATAAAATTCGGCCAAGTCTTTAGAGGTTGCCTCCTTGTGGATTTCCAACTCCTGCGTGAAGCGAAGACGGCGGACTAGATTCTCTCCAACCGGCATGACTCCGGCAGAACCGTTGAAGAGCGATCCATGTAGATAAATCGGAATCATCCATTCCGGTTAGGTAATGATAATTTTCTACCTTCTTGTGTGTTCTTCTCTTATATTAATTCATGTAGTGGTTTACTTTAGCGTAATTTTGGAAGCATTGAATTTTCGTGGTTTTCTCTCGATTGAATTTTGTGGTTCATCTAATTTTCATTTAATTTTGAGAGGGTTTTGGCGAGCCCCGTTTTCTTTTGTTGGTACAGATCTACCGTTACCGAATCGTTATTTTTGGTAGATCTCTTTTGGTACAACCTTCGCTCGATCGGACCGGGTTGGTCCTTTTAGCCGGAAAGAATATTAGTTTTTATAGCCCTTGTTCGATCCTAATCGGTTTGGCTACCCATACGCTAGCATCTATTTGATAGAATTGTATAACTTGTGCGCTGCATTGATGATTGTGAGAGTGTTTGATTGGATCATAGAGAGGCATATGTGTTCGTCCATAGATATATTCGGTGACAACATGTGAACCTGCATCATTATTCCTAAAGAGAAAGAATGAAACCCTGGATATCTTCATTAAGTTTATCATGCAAATTCAGAATGAGTTTAACAGCTCTGTGGTCAAAATCAGACGTGATCATGGAACTGAATTTCAGTCTGAATGCATGACAAGATTCTGTGAAGATCAAACATGGGATTCATCAAGAATTCTATTCTCCTAGAACACCCCAGTAAAATGGGATAGTTGAGAGGAAAAATAGAACTCTCATAGAGGCTGGTAGGACCATGTTGAGTGACACATCTCTCCCAGAATACTTCTGGGCTGAGGTAGTAAATACTGCATGTTATGTCCTCAACAGGGACTTTATCACCAGATGCCACAAGAAGACTCCATATGAGATTTTAAAAGGCAGAAAACCAAACCTGAGTTATCTCAGAATCTTTGGTAGTAAATGTTATGTGCTTCATAATGGAAAGTCCTATATCACTAAGTTTGCTCCCAAGTCCTTTGATGGAATTTTTGTTGGGTGCATTAATTATATCAAAGCTTATGGAATCTATAACTTGAAAAGCCAAGTTATAGAAGAGTCAGTGCATGTAGTCTTTGATGAGTCTAGCATGATTAACATGGTGTTATCAAGCCCCTCTTCCAGCACTACAGGTACAGAACAGATGATGGATAATCTAACCATCAAGGAGGCAAAACTAGCTATCCAGAATGAAGTGGATATTCCAGAAGGTCCATCAGACACACTTGGAGCAGATGAAGATCAGCAAGGAACTGTTCCTGAAGCTAAAACTGAAAGAAGATTACTTCCAGCAACAAGGCATTTAAGAGACCATCCAGCTCACCAAATCATTGGTGAACCAAGCCATGCAGTAGTGACAAGAAGCAGGAATCTAAATGCATCCATATATGCAAATTTTCTATCACAAGTGGAGCCAAAGAAGTTGAATAGGCCAACATAGATCAATTCGGGATAATGGCTATACAAGAGGAACAAAACCAGTTCAAAAGATGCAAATTCTGGAAGCTGATTCCCAGACCTCATGGATATAATGTCATTGGAGTCAAGTGGATTTATAGAAACAAGCTTGATGAAAATGACATTATAATTAAGAACAAGGCAAGATTAATAGCTAAGGGGTATAAGCAGGAAGAAGGCATTGATTTTGATCAAACCTTTGCCCCTGTAGCAAGATTGGAGGCCATAAGTTTATTTCTTGCATATGCGGCACACAAGGGATTCAAGGTCTACCAGATGGATGTGAAGTCAGCATTCCTGAATGGTGACTTAAAAGAGGAAGTCTATGATGAACTGCCTCTCGGTTTTGTAGTTTCTAACTAACCTGATTCTATTTATAGACTTAGGAAAGCTCTATATGGGATAAAGCAAGCCCCCAAAGCATGGTATGAGACATTGTCTAGCTTCCTCATTGAGAAAAAATTCTCAAGGGAGAAGATAGACAAGACCCTATTCCTTAGGGGATCAAAGGTAAGATCATCCTAGTACATATCTATGTCGATGACATCATCTTTGGATCTACTGATGACAACCTCTGTAGGAAGTTTGCCAAACTTATGCAGGGGAAGTTTCTGATGAGCACTATGGGTGAACATAAGTTCTTCTTGGGTCTCCAAGTAAGACAGACTTATGATGGTTTATTCATATCCCAGTCTAAGTTCACTAGGGAGTTAATAAAGAAATTTGGTATGGAAAATTCCTCCACCATGAAGACTCCCAAGGGATCAAGTATGTCCATATGCAAAGATGAGGCAGGGAAACCTGTTGATGAGACTTTGCATAAGGGATAATTGGTTCTCTTCTCTATCTAATTACTAGTAGGTCAGTCATCATGTATGTTACATGTGTTTGAGCTAGGTATCAGACTTGCCCCAAAGATTCTCATTACTTTGCTATAAAAATAATTTTGAGGTATCTTAAGGTAATACCTGATCTTGGCCTGTGCTACCCTAGGAATGAGAAATTTGAACTAATTGTCTATTCAGATGCAGACTTTGCAGGCTACAAAGAAGACAGGAATAACACTTCTGGCACCTGTCAATTACTGGTAGGAAGACTAATTTCATGGAGCAGCAAGAAGCAAACTAGTGTTGCAATTTTAACTGCAGAGTCAGAGTACATCTCAGCAAGTATCTGTTTTTTTCAGTTGTTGTGGATCCAGCATCAGCTCCAAGACTACAACCTTCAGATAAGTAGAAGTCTCTTATTCTGTGATTCTACTAAGTGTCATTTCAATAGCTCGGAATCCTATCTCCCATAGCAGAACTAAGCACATTGAAATAAGATATCATTTCATCAGGGAGCATATGGAATGTGGAGATATCAACCTTGAGTTTGTCCCAACTGACAAATAAGTGATTGACATCTTCACTAAGCCACTAGATGGAGCTAAATTTAACACCCTCAAATTTGAGTTGGGTATGTTAAACCTGATATAGCTTCAGTTGCTCCTTAGTTTTGTTGCAAATTATTTTTTATTTTACAGATGGAATTATTCTTCAGAATAATGAAGACTCTTAAAGTTGGTGCATCAGTTAAGGGGGAGCATGTTCCAGAAATTCAAAACCTTGCCAGCTATTTACTGAAGTCAAAAAAGGGAAGGAAAAGATGTACATGCAAAAAGATGTACAAGCAAGAAGGTGAATCAGAATGAATTATATGTAGTGGCTACATCAATTCAGGGGGAGCAGGTATTGATCACCCAGCAGACAAGGACATGTAAAAAAAATGGTAACTATAAATTTCCTTAAAATTCTTATTGCTGCATAGTGTTATATATGTCATTGACTATTCACTTGCTTAAGAGTTTTGACTTATTCAAATAGGGGGAGATTGTTGGGTCCATTGCCCTTAATGTCCCAGATTTGAGTAAGTCAATCTTGTCAATGATATAAATAAAAATGTATTGGATGTCCTAGTAGCAATGATGGGACAGATAGCCTAAGTGGCTAAGTTCATAGGTGTTGAGTGAAGTCAACTCACTCAATGCCATACACCAAAAGACAATGAGACAGGCTAATGCAGTCAAGGCCTAAAGAGAAATGGGTTGAAAAGTGGTCAAGTCCACAGGCATTGAGTGAAGATCATTCGTGCAACACCATAGGTCCATAATCGTTGAGTATAGCTCAGTCAGTCAATGCCACAGAAAAATTGTGAATATTTACCAAGTCCACAAGCATTAAGTGAGGCAAGCTCACTCAACGCCATGTGATATTGTGTTGGCTAAATTCTCAAAGGAAGTGTTCATCTTGACACAAAAATTCATCGAGTTGAGTTCAAAGTTCGTCGAACTAAGCTTTGAGTTCATCGATCTAAGCTTTCACTTATTCGTCAAGCTGAACTAGAAATTCGTCGAACAGAGTTTTTTCTTATTCATCAAGCTAAGCTCAAAGTTCGTCGAACTATGTTCTGAGTTCGTCGAACTCAAACTGAATTCTGAAATATAAAATCTGGCTAATGCAGAAATTGTTGAGTGAGGCATGATCTCTCAACGCTCTGAACGCTTAAGATGTTGAAGAAGCATAAATGGCTAAAGCAGAAAGCGTTGAGTGAGGCATGTTCACTCAACGCTCTCAACACCTAAATTGCAGAATGTGGTTAAGGCATAAGGCGTTGAGTGAGGTGTGTTCACTCAACGCTCTCAACGCCATGCATGCAGAGAAGGCTGCAGAAAGGGTTAAGGCAAAAAGCGTTGAGTGAGCATTACTCACTCAATGCTATCAACGCCTAGATTGATAGAATTATCTAAGTACTTTGGCGTTGAGTGAAGCTCATTCACTCAACGCCTAGTCTACTGATGCTCGATTTTGGCCAAGTACATAGGTGCTGACGTCAGCAAAATCTGCATGATCGACAAAGTCAACTTATTTCAAATCAAGTACATTGAAGCTATAGAACATGATAAACTCTGACGTAAAACTACTGTACGTCTTCTTTCGTTGAAGCAAGATGCAGCTGGATGATGCAAGTGGGCCCCACTAAGTTCAAAAAGAGTCGTTGATCGGCGAGATATAAAAATAAGTGTGCGGGGGCAAGTCAAAAGAACTTTTTTAGGGTTTTCAAAAAGAAAAGAGGCGGCAAGACATCATCATCTTCTCCGACGAGCTTGAAAGAGCTGTCCAGTAGAGAAAGCCAGAGGGCAGAAAAAGTTAGCTGAAGCTTCTTTCACTTCAGCGGGATAGTTCTAGGGAGAACAAGATAGCTGTTGAAGATGACTCATTCCTTCAACAACATGTTGCTGAGTAAATCTGATCAGTAAAGAAGTTAGCTGCCTAAGAGGACTCTTGTCTTCAACAATAAGTGGTCTGAACTGAAATCTGTTTAGTCCAGCAAGGTAGACTCAAGGATTAAAATCTGAGTCAGATACTTATACACTTTATTTAATTTACCCTATAGGATTCAGTGTGTACTGAATCTGAGTGTAGGCCTAAGTTATTAGGCTGAGTGCAAGATCTTTTTAGATCTGTGTAGTAGGAACACTTGGTGTTCTGAAGTATGTGATTGTTGAATCACTGTGTTGTAGGATCCAAGTTTTGATCTGAGTTGTTGGGCTCTCTGAGCTTGAGGTAAGGCAATATTACCTGAGTTGTAGGAGAGTGAAGCTCTCTGAGTTATAGGATCCAACTGAATCTGAGTTGTAGTACTTGGTTTCAAGTCTGAGGTAGGTGATTAATTAATCATTGAGCTGTAGGAGTGCTGCAATACTCTGAGAGTAGGGATGTGTGCCTGAATCTGTAGGGATGAGTAGCCTTATCTATAGGCCATTATGTTTGGCTGAGGTAGGTGGCTTGAGGGTCACTGAGAGTAGGAGCACTGCAGAGATCTGAGGTAGGAACCTGTTTGTTCTGAGGTAGGTGTCTTGAAAAGGACACTGAGTGTAGGAACTTGCTGAAGTTCTGAGTGTAAGGTTGAGGGTCTGAGGTGTAAGCTCTGAGAAGCATTTTGGAGGAGTTTGGCCTTGTTTAACAAAAGTTAGAAAGGTGGGAGGGATAGTGGATGTACCCATAATTTGGGGAACCACTATAAATCTTTGTGTGCTTGTTTGCGTGTTTTTTTTCACTTATTAATTTTAGGTGTTATGGACAAGCTCTAGATCACCCTAAGATAAAAGATAAGAGAAAGCAACAAGATAGCAAAAAGACAAAAAAGATTTAAACACCTATTCACCCCCCCCCCCGTAGGTGACCAGCTAACCTTGAAATGAGAACTTTCAGTGGTAGTCAACCGGGGAGGTCGAGAGGTGGCCGGGAAATAAGTGTTGATGTTGCTACAAGTGGGATCAATCGTGGTTGTCGGGTATCGGGGAAGATGACCAGATACCGTCCGTTTTATTCATATAAAACTATAGTGTATTCATTTTTCGTTTCATTTTTTATCTCATAAAAACAGACATATTGCATGCTTAAATTACACCTCCTAGGGGCATTACCATAAATAACTTCCAACATTAAAAAGATAGATCTAAGACTTACCTTTAATTTGGCACTCTAAAGTTATAATTTGGAGCACTGTAGCTCTCTGTAGGACAGTTCTCCTAAGACTGCTCCTAGGATAAGATACAAATTCAAATGGATGCCTAGGTCAAACCCTAAGTCCACATGTAGTGAAATTTTGGTCATGCATGTGTTTATGTTGGATTTAGCCCCTGCCCAAAAATCAGAATTTTTGGGGGGCATTTTTCTATAGTTTCTATAGAAATTTCATTTATTAAATAATAGGAATATAGGGGGATTCCCTTTTTTAAATGCCCCCAAATTTGGGTGGCATGACCATTGGGGCATTATATGATCATGGTAAAGGTTTTAGACCAGTTGAACCTCTGCATGTTGTGGAAATCCAACATGTATGGTGGGGGTAGATTTGTAAATGGTGTGCCAACTGTAAAAATGAGAAATTAGCCATTTGGCTCAATGCATGTCCATGAGATGTTTGATTGAGGCTCATAGGGATGAAATATACCTCCCATGGAAAGATTACGATTTTTGGGATAACAAATCTCATTATTTTGAATTATTGGAAAATAGACTCTTTTAGAAATAAAAATGAGATATAGGTCTACTGACCTTGAAAATACTAAACTTGTGATACAAGCCTTAATAGGATGTTTTACGTCTCTGGAAAGAGCCACGAACTTGTTTGAGAATTATATCTTGTGTATTCGATAGATTTACAATTTTGCCCTTGTGAGTTTTAAATTAAAAGTAAGGGTAATAGTATTTGGAAAATTATGGAAAAATGCATAGTCTCTTATTTCTGTGATATAAACCACTATATATTTATTTAAGAATTTTTGGATGATTAATTATGCTAAAAACCTTAGTATTGGCATTTTGATAATAATGTTCACATGCCATTATTTTAGGTCAAATCACTGGTTAGGATTATGAGTTTCTGTCTTGAGTATTAATATGGTAGTGTTGATCATCAGTAATTTTCTATGAATTTTCAGTGGAATATTTTAGGTACTTTATTTGAAAAATGAAATAATTGTGATTACAATCTTAAATAGAAAATAAATGGCTAATCAAGTTGAAAAAATAGGATTTTTGATGAACAACCATAATTAACTTTGATGAACTCCAGACAATATATTTGGGCTTAATGGACTACTGGACATAGTAGGTCATGCACAAAGTGACTTAGGTCACTTAAATAAATGATTTAATTTATGGTCCAGAACAATTATAATAGTGATGGAATTCTGAATGATTAATATTATGCATATTACAACCCATGATAAATAGTTAGGGGCATTTGACACATGGAATTGGCAGTCATCCCATATAGGTTAACATTAGGTCAAGGGTTATGCTTAGCAAAAATAACACGTAACACTAGGACCCACAGGGGAGTTGAAACCCTAGTTGGTGTCAAGTGGGTCACTCAATAGTAGCGAATGTTAGAGTGCAATGCTCGAGGAAAGTAAGAAGAATAGAGACCGACGAAAGACCGTCGCTCTCCCAATAATACCTTAAGTCATTAGGTTCACCCAAGCACAACATCGAGATTTGGGTATTAATAATGGGTAGACACCAATAAAAGTAAGTATCTATGAGAAAGGGAGATTTAGGCTTCAGCCCATCGTAGTTCCTAGTGCTCTCGAGATCCCTTCAACGGGTATGCTTCGGGCAGTCCAACGACTAACCCTAAGTTGCTAAGTATAATAAGCATTAGACAAGAGTAGTCTAATAGGTTAAGGGAATGATATGACAATCTCACCCGTATAGGGTTGGAAGATACAAGACGGGTTTTTGTCCTGCGAGCTGGAGGCTCGGATGTTTGGATACAGGATGGGTTTTTGTCCTGCGAATTGGAGGCTCGAGTTGGAAATAACCTGCATGTGCATAAACATAGTAGTGGCAGGTCATGCGGTACTAGAACAATCATCACACCGATGGTCGTACGGTGACTCTAGTGAGGTGTGAAGGTTGGAGAGGCGAGTAGATTTTTTATACTGTGGTCTAGAGGACAATCATCGAAAACGCACACCCGACCAAAAAGACTAGCGGGATTGTCAGCATTAGTACGTGGTGACTCTAGTGTGTCCTTCAGAGGCATACGAAGTGCCTAGGCCTGGTAGTGTGTATTCCAACCTAGGATGCAGAGATGCCCACTCCGTTGCTGCCATAGCCACAACGACGGTTCCCGAGAGTTAAGCTAACTCCACAAAGAGGGAACTAAAGGTCTGTGATCAGAGAGTCGTGTGGGTGAGTTGAACTTGTGTGAATCATAACCCGCATACCATACCATACATACATACTTAGGACATATGCACCATAGATCCTTATCATATAAATTAGTATGACCTCTTTTATATGATAAGTTATATTTGTGAAACCTTAACTTATTAGCTTGTATGGGCATTCATATAAGTTAAGGCACTTCTGTGATGATAGCTTGGTAGTAGTTAATTTACTTTTGCCATCGCACTTCTTTTCTGTATAGTTTTTACATACTCTACTTGTACCTTATAGAACTGCTATTGTAGAGATACAATTGTTAATTTATAATACTGATAGAATAAATCCACTGTCATCTGCTTTCCTTTTTATACCACTTGTTTTCCTCCGCTTCGTCCTCCCGCTGGGTACCTAGGAGTCGCAGGGGTGAGGCGAGGAAAAAATGGCTTAGTCTTTATAACTAACGGTCAGTTGTGACCGTAGGAGCTCGAGGAGCAGGAGCACCATCAGGACAAGGTGGCAGGATATGAGGAGTTGATACCACCTGCTACTACTAATGCAGCTCGCCTTCAGGTGAGAATGAGTGTACTTGTGATAGAGTTTGCTTCCGCTTAGTGTTGCTATGATAGAGAGATTTATTTCTATTTGGCATGTACTGAGCATAAGCCTTT